>OY482670.1:23702384-24109884 GCA_960531455.1 Urophora cardui | reverse complement strand
TAATATCAAATTCCTCTTAAAATGTAGAAAGTCTAAGATTATTCCTAATTTTTTGAAAAACACCACAAAATGTAATAGTTTATTCGCATCAGATTGTGACGCCAACACCGACATTGAAAAAATTTTAAATAGACATACAAAAAACTACCTGACAAAAATATTAAATTTACTTATTAAACAAAAGCACAACGTTTTAAAAAGGTTTAACAAACAGATAGAAGACACAACAACAAAACTCAAAGAAAAAATGAGCGAAATTGATTTTCAACAATTTATTGAAAATGAAAAACATGTAGGTAATGGACTTAAAACAACTTTGCAGAAGCGCCAAGATAAAAAATATGAGAAACTCCGGAATAAACGCAACAAACAATTTTTTACAAACAACAAAACACATGAAGATTGGTTTATAAATAAAACAAAAGCAAATATACCAGATGATGTTAAAGCGCTGTTGGCAAAGGGGCCAAAATTCGCTCTGCCAGTGGATAAAAAGCATTTTCCACTTTTCAAGTACATAGCCGATGGAGAGGATTTGATACAGAGTTTTGACAACAAAGAGAAACAAGAAGAAGCCCGAACAAAATTCTCCTTACTGGTTAAAAATCACACAACAACACATAGCCCCAGTGAAATAGATAGTGCAATAATGGATACAGTGGACCAGACGCGAATATTTCTCAAGAAAAATAAAAACATAAAAATACTTACATCAGACAAAGGAAATAAAACAGTGGCGATGGAAATTGACGAATATGAGAATAAAATGATAGATATTTTAAGCGACTTGACTACATATAGAATCCAAAGACAAGATCCCACATCGCGGTTACAAAATAAAAATAACAGTCTGGTTGAAAAACTTTTTACAATGGGACATATCACAATAGCCGAGAAAAGAAAACTTACTACTACTTCTGCACTACCTCCTAGAATTTATGGGTTACCCAAAATACATAAAGACGGAATGCCACTTCGACCAATTTGTTCCACCATAGGATCACCATCATACGGGCTGTGCAAATATATTGTTGACGTACTAAAAAAAGTAACCACGGACTCTATATAT
This sequence comes from Urophora cardui, assembly GCA_960531455.1. Taxonomy (NCBI): domain Eukaryota; kingdom Metazoa; phylum Arthropoda; class Insecta; order Diptera; family Tephritidae; genus Urophora; species Urophora cardui. The sequence continues at coordinate 24,108,815 of OY482670.1, read as the reverse complement.
AATATCAGAAATACCCTGGATTTCAAAGAAAAAATTAATAATACTTATATTTGTGATGACGAAAAACTTATTTCTTTTGACGTGGTTTCACTTTTTCCGAGCATTCCAATACATCTAGCACTTGATGCTATATCAGAAAAATGGTCAATAATAAGAAAATTTACGGATATTCCAAAGCGAACATTTATGGAAGTAGTTCAATTTTGCATCCAGGAAAATAGATATTTTAAATATAAGGACAATATATACACGCAATTAAAAGGACTACCAATGGGATCTCCGACGTCTCCAGTAATAGCAGATATTGTGATGGAGAATTTGCTAGAAAGCACAATAGAAAAGTTACAACGAAAGCCAAGAATGCTCACAAAATACGTTGACGATTTATTCGCAATAATTAATGAAAATGACATACACACAACTCTAAATGCACTTAACTCTTTTGACAAAAATATTAAATTCACATTTGAAATAGAGAAAGACCATAAATTAGTATATCTTGACTCAGTTCTCAATAAGCATGGAAACCAGTTGAAATTAAAGTGGTATAAAAAACCGACAGCATCAGGACGAATCGTCAACTTTAATTCAAAACACCCTAAGACGATGATAATAAATACAGCAATGGGCTGTATACGAAGAATGATGCAGACTTCGGATGAAATTTACCACAATGACATTCAAAAAGAAATATTTTTATTATTAAAAAACAATGATTTCCCCGAAAAAACAATAAAGAATTTATTAAGAAAATATAAGTCGCAAAATAGTCAAAAAGCCAACAACCCAGTGATTTTCAAGTCAGTAACTTATGTGCCAAAATTATCAGAACGACTAAAACAATCAGACTGCTACAATAATGACAAAGTAAGAATCGCACATAAACCAGAAAACACATTAAAACAATTTTTCAATAGAGTTAAGTCAAATATTCCCCCATTTGAAAGAAGTAACGTAGTGTATCAAATCCCCTGTAACGGTAATAACATCGAACCATGTAATAGTGTATATGTAGGCACAACGAAATCTAAACTAAAAACTAGACTAGCGCAACATAAATCAGATGCAAAAAATTGTAATAAAATAATAAACCAAAAAACGGCGCTTATGGCCCACTGTGCAAGTAGCGGACACTTGCCAAATTTTGAGAAGACAAAAATACTGCAACAAGAACAACATTACAGCAAGCGTTTTACCCTCGAAATGTTACATATAATTAACACACCGACAAACATTAGATTAAATTACAAAACGGACACAGATAATTGTGCTCATATATACAAACATTTATTAAAAACAGATAGTTGACAACTCCACGTCATACAGGACGGACGTGCATATAAATGTATGTAATTTTGTATTTATTTATAATTATAATTTTGTGATTTGTTGTGATTTGTTTATAATGTATTGTTTTATTTAATTGTTAATAGTGGCCCTGAGGACGATTACTGAAAGTAATCGAAATATATTGGCATGAAAAATATATAAACAAAAAATTTTTGATTGTTTTTCTTACGACCTGGAGCCGGCAAACAACAAATATTAACCAATAAAGGTCGCCAAACATAACATATATTTATTTATTTATTTTTATTTAAATAGTTAATTTTTTTTTTTATTCATAATTTGTTTATATTACTACAAATATTTTCTTATATATGTATTACAGCACAAATATTACTGATGTACCAGCAATATCGCCAGCAACTGTACTACAAACACGAACCGAATTGTAAGTTGGGGGAAATTTATATTACTACAAATATTTTCTTATATATGTATTACAGCACAAATATTACTGATGTACCAGCAATATCGCCAGCAACTGTACTACAAACACGAACCGAATTGTAAGTTGAGGGAAATTTTCCAATAATGCCGCACGCCACCAAAAAAAAGGTCTTTTACCGGGGCTAGGGGAGGGGAAGGGTGTTCTGAATCCGTAAAATTTAGGCGCCGGACGTAACTAGTTTTCGAGGAATTTATGGTTAAAGTTTAGTAACTTTATATAAATTCGCGTAAATATACACTAAAGCATCGTGCAGTTTAGTCATTTCACTTTAAATGTCGTTACTAATGGGTTTGTGGTTACTACGAGGAAAAAATTTGCCATAAAATATTTAATAAAAAATTCCAGTAATTTTGTGACTTTTATTGTTGTATAACATCGAGTCAAAGAAGTCTAAGCAATAATGCGAAAGATGTAGAAAAAAGCGCCGCAGAGGAAAATTTGGAATGAAAAATCGCGCAATTTCCTTTTAAAAAATTATCTAGGAAAAGTCAGAAAAAAAAAACACCACAGGTGAAAATTTTATTTCATCGAATAACGAATATTTAACATTACCTTCTTTACGTGTATATAAATAAAGTTGTAGTGTTTCGTGTTTTCAATCAATCTGTGTACTCGCTCTTCTGTAAAGACGTTATTAACAACATGTTTGATAAAAGTGATTTTAACGCGATATTGCAAAATTTATTAAATATAAAGTAATATACGTGGTGTGAAAAGTGTAAACATTAGTTATTTACTAAAATAAACAGTAATTTGTTTTTTGAATGAGGGATTTTTGTTGTTACCGGCAAATTTTTAACAACTTTAACAAATTCCGGGAAAACTAGATACGTCCGGTGGTTAAATTTAACAAATTCAGAACCTCTCTCCCTTCCCTACCATCCAGTAAAAGTAATTTTTTCCGGTGCGTGCGGCATTATTGGAAAGCCGACACGTAAGTTGTATAAAAAGAAATGTCTAATACAAAAATTAACTTTCCTCACACAGTTTAATATCGCATTAATGTAATTCCCACTTTACTTTAGAATAAACGAAGCTTTATTCGACGAAATCCATGAAAATACTATTACCACCAATGACATAGACAAGGAAGCAGCGTCTCCAACAGTTCATACAAAGAGTATACAAACCGATGGACTGTAAGTTCAATCTAGTCGTAAACATAAAAAATATATACCCCGTAAAAACTTTTTTTTTTAATAAATAGCTCCGGAAAGCGTATTAGTTGCGGATTTGTCAACACTTCAACAACTGAATTGCACAAAAAATTGTATCTCAGTTGCTTTTATTGCGAAGCTGAATATCCAATATCACTTTGGTCCGAATTTTCAGATCATATTAAAAAAATGCATGCTGAATTGGAAAAAGATTACAATGAGAAACCTGTCAGTGCAATTGATGATGATTGGGAGGACACACAGGTGTCAACTAATTATAAAAAGATTAAAAACAATAATGCTAAATTGGAAAAAGATTACAATGAGAAACTTGACTGTATAATTGGCGACGATTGGGACGACACACAGGTTTCAACTAATAAAAAGACAACCGAAAACGAGCTCGCGACAATAAATTTTATTAACATGGAAACAGATGTGCCCCATAGCGAGGACGATAGTGGTTCTAATGTAAGTAAATTTGTTTTTAAGTTGAAATACATAATGTTTGCACCAAACGGTTGTAAAATAATTTCTCTATCGACAGCAATCGTCTAACGAAGCGATAATGGATGATGAATCTCTGGATGAGGTAATTATAAAAAACACGAACCTGAATTGAGTTATATTTCTTAATTGTTATGAATAACTTTCTTTTAACATTTTTACAGATAAGCTTCGATAAAACCCCCCATAATATTATAATTGATTTATTGAACGTTTTAAAGGCGTTCCCTGGCCTGTGGGGAAATCGTAACGTGTATCCTGAAAGATATGATAAGGAACTGCCTATCTTGATGAATATAATGAAATTTAGGTGGGATCTCAATTTAAAGAAGAAAAATTTCCGAAAAAATTTGGAGGACATAAAAACATGGTTCTTTACCATAAGAGAAGCAAGTGTAAAAAATGGACATTCCATCCTGGAAAATGATAAGTTGAGAGAGTTTTATGAGCATTGCGCTGAATTCTTACCGTTTGGCTATTTGAGTAAACACACATTTAATTGTGATTTCTGTGCTAGTGTATTTATAACTCCCACTCAGTTGCAAACCCATAAAAATCGTCAACATTTTATTGGAAAACTACCATTTAGTTGCAATAAGTGTGATAAAGAATTCTGTTTAATCGATAATTTTTACAACCATTTGGAAAAACATTCAATTAATGGTCAAATAATTGAAGAAGAAAAAACGGATTTTGTATGTTATATATGCAATAGTAATTTTACATGTCCAAATGAATATAAAAGACATTTGGATATTCATCCGCATGGTGATCGTCAATTTGCTTGCGAGGAATGTGGACGTCGCTTTAAAGATAATCATTTGTTAAATAATCATGTGCAACGGCACAAACAAACCGATGGTTTTCAATGTGAAATCTGCTCGCATAAAGTGAAATCTGCTGCTAGTTTTCGATATCATATGAAAATTCATAAAGGTATTTACGATTATGTATGTGAATTATGTGGCAGGGCATTTGTAAGTCGGACCCGTTATAACCATCATCTGAAATTTGAGCATATGGATCATGGTATTTGTAGAATATGTAATCGTAAATATAAAGGACGAAACATACTCCTTAAACATTTAAGGAACTATCACAGACCATGGTTTGGCACAAACGAAGACTTGTCATTGCCCCCGCGTAAACTTAAGAGGGGCATTGTAGGTAAATGTAGAAGGAGGAAGTATGAGTATATATACGATTCTATGACAGAAAGAAATCGCCTCAAATGTCCACTTTGTAGTAAAACCTTTCTGCGACATCAAAATGTTCGAAGGCATACTTTAAAAGAACATAACTTCGATATGCGAACATTAAAAAGCGTAGTGAAAGACAGAACGCAACAACAGCAGCCATTACATTCCGAGCCTGTCACTATAAATGAAAGTAAAATCGATATTATGGACACTGGAGAAGGAGACGAGGTGAAAGAAGCCATTTTAGAATGCTCTGTTGAAAAATTGGAAACAGCGTTTTACGATAATATTGATATCATCGTTGAAGAAGGCGAAGATAAAGATAACGATGAAAACCTACCAGAAAATTCATTTGAAAATTGTCCAAATAATTTCTCTACACAAGCTCCAAGCAATTCCATAGATTACACGCTCACACAGTCAACATTGGAAACGGGTGCTTGTGAACAAATTCAATACAACTTTGGGATAAGTACTGATGGCAAAATTATTAAATTGTCGAATTATATAAAAGAATAGTTAGCTGTCCCTGCTAGTATTATCTCCTGTGCTGATTACTTTAAAGGCCCTCGGCAACTTACAATCTGGATTGTCAGTTTGAGTGTTTTTTTGAGTGAGTTAGTCAAATTTGAGTTTTTTTTTGTGTGTGTTAGTGCAGCCGTCGTGCTACACGTACCCGCAAAAAATGCGATTAATCCGGGACGTGTCCGGGATCAATCGCAAGGGAGCATGCGACTAATACAATTTTACATCCCTTTATATGGAGTGAATTGATCGCATTTCCTATGAAGAGACTAATTGTTCAACTTGTATACCCGAACGGGTACCAATGTAGATTAATCACTAACATACCGAACGGGTACAAATGTAGATCAATCGATTTCATGCCGAACGGGTACGAATGTAGATTAATCGCTTTCATGCCCAACGGGTACAAATGTAGATCAATCGCTTTCAGCACGAACGGGTAAAAATGTAGATTTTTTCCTTAAAAAATTGTAAATGTTCATGCATATTTAAATAAAGATTATTGCCACTATCACGAACACCGTCGGCGGTACCGAAATGACGTTTTCGGAAAATCGGCATTATGACAACCGACGGCGTGCTGAATCTTTCGAAGTTCGGTTAATCGGCATTATGAACACCGAATGAACGAACATTTTGACAGTTTTTCGTGCCGAAATTTGCCGCAAGTATTTGGTTGCGGCGATATTAACAAAATATCAAAAATTACAATAAAAGTTTAAGTAAATTATGTAAATGCATGTATGAAGTTGTAATAAGTGTTAGTGAGTGTGAATATATGTAAATACATTAATCAACCGGTCGCGAGAAGACACAAACATGCATTTTCCACCGCGATTGAATTGCTGTTATATGCAAAGAAAAACTTAAAAAAAATTGTGAAATGATAAGAAGAGTGATTTACGTGCGTATGTAGGTTTTGGAAATTAAAATATATTTTCACCCAAGAATAATAATGCATTTTCTGAAGTTGATAATTATTGTTTGACTACTATAAAAAAGCAACTAACGAATTATGAATGTGTATTACCAACAATTTACGATTTTAGTAAAAATTTTCGTCTCAATAAAGACGCGTTCAAATAAATATTGCAAGTGGTGGAAGGTCGGCTTCAGTATAATGCGCACGCAGTATTTGTTTTCAAACCTCTAAGAATGTTTCAATGAATCCTTCAGGAAAAGTTCTGTGAATGATAATTTTACTAGTTATAACACTCCCGACTACGCAAAATTACTATAAATCTCTCCAGATCTAACTACAGAAAGGGAGTTCTGTCGGCTGATGGTTACTTTTCAAAGCGCGGCAGCCTTCGCAATGCATAAGGGTGCTCTACGCCAAAATACTGTGTTATTAATGAACTATAAGTTTCGCAAGATTTCGTTTGCATTTTAGTGATCTATCAGAAACGAAAATTCCAGTACGGGTACATTGTTATTGAAATTTTCCTCTGTTTTTGTATACAATTTGCTTTTATGTAGTTCAAAATAATTCTATGAAAAACAGAAAAAAGGACAAGGTAAAGATTTCTTTCACGCAAAATTAAGACTATTTTTTACCTTCAGCCTGTAATTAAATTTACGCTTGTTTACTTAAAGTAAAAGGATTGCTATGATCTCTCAAAAACTTTCTTTCGTTCAGAGAAATCCTTTGCTTCTCTTCCTCTACTAATAAAGCTGCTATCGCAATAGAATCCATTATTTTATTATTTAAATAAATTGTTTTTAGTAAAATAAAGTAAAAATGTTTTTAGTTTTATCAAAAAGATAAGAAACCCGCTCAATTTCACATCAGCACTTGGTAACGCTGATTCGAACATAGTTCATATAGTTGGCAACACTTAACTTCGAACCGACGGGGTAGCTGATACGATTTTCGAGGAGTTCGACACCGTGGCTTTCGGCGTTTCGGTAGTTCGTTCGGTGTTCATGATACTGGCATATATAATCACCCCGATTCTAAACGAAAAATCCACAAGGATTTTTCCGCTTCTCCCTGTTCCCTTATTCTAAACACAAATTCCTTGTGTATTTTTTCGCTTCTCCCTTTCCGGCTATTCTAAATGATGTTCGAAAAAGTGAAAAGCGAACAAGGAAGAAAAGTAGGTATCATGAATGAAAATAAAAGCGAGAATTTATGCAATTATTTTGTGAGATTTTTCACAAGACAATTTTAAGTGAATGTTGAACAAAATGTGAGTGAATATAACTTTTGTTAATAAAAAATACATAATTGAATTAATTATGTACTGGTTTGTTTATTTTTATGACGGAAAGTATAAACAGCAAATAGATATTTTAGTAAGTTTATTGAAAGGGCAGCCGGATATTTCGCGGCTTGTAGGCTGTAGTATCCCTTCCGGTTGTAGTAAGGGTGCTTGTTTTGATATGGAGCGATGATACGGACATGTGTTCCATCAATACATTCAAGGACACTAGAGCTGTCGTAGTTTTAAAAACCGCACTTAAAAACTTTCTTTTTCGTCGCTGTTCATAACTTTATGAATCCAAATCGGATACAACTCATTTTCAAAAATTTCAACAACTTTTAGAACTTTGCTGAAGGTGGATTGAGCCAATCAAACGTCAGAATTTTTTTTGATATCCGTCTTCAAGCAAAAAAACGGAAGAATGCGCATAGTTTTATTATAGGAGAGATTGCAAATAGTTTCTTTGGCTGCTGTGTATGTGATATTAAAATGTCCAATAAATATTTGAACGCAGGTTTATTAATTCTATAGTATTTAATAAATCTGCAAATTAATAAAATCAATGCAATACTCTCAAAAAACTTTTATTTCCTATAAATATTCCGTCAAACAGATTCGTACCATCGCGCAATCTTCCTCTTATAGACCTCTGCTACTTTCGAAAAGCAATACCATGCATATTCACTCTTAATTTTGTTAAATTTGCAATTTTTTAACAAAAATGCAAAATTTGTGGGGAAATTTCGATACTGGCCAGGCCCCTGAATTTTCGGTTTTTTTTTATTTTATGGTAGGGGGGTCATATGGATCACTAAATGCAAACGAAATCTTGGGAAAACTTATAGTTTATTAATAATAAATTATTTTTGCGTAGTACACCCTAATGCGTTGGCGGCCTTCGGCCCTCAGCCGACAGAATTCTCTTTCTGGAGTAAAATCTACGGACCGATCCACAGTTGTTTTGAGTAGAAAAACATTTTGCGTTTCCGGCCTTCGGCCTCGCTTCAAAAAAAAATTACCCTCAGCCGGCGGAATTCCCTTTCTGGATTTATATTTCTGGAGCAGTCCACAGCATTTTTGCATAGTGGGGTTTTAAAATTTGTAAAATTAACATTCACATAACATTTCCAGAAAATTTTATTGAAAAATTCTTAGTGGTTTGAAAATAAATACGGCATTCGCATAATATCGAAGGCGACACAGGTAGGCGCATAGGCAAATTCCGAAGCTACTTTTTTATTTACAAAGGTAGAGTGTACTGTAAAAATCAAAGCGAATTCACATCATGGCCCAATAGGAATGGGCCAGTCCCAAGTGAATTCAGGTTTTAACCAAGGCGAAATATCATTTTGACACCACACTACCAAATACAATAACAAAATGCATCGGAAATTTCTGAATCCGCTTATGCGCCTACCTTCCTAGATCTGCCTTGCAACAAAAAAGCTGACTTCGAAAATCCGCTCACATGTTCGAAATTCTGTTCGCCAGTTTTTCTTCTCGCTAGTGAAAGAGAATAGGAGGAAATTTTCCTGGTGAATAAAAAAATCCACAAGGGCTGAGATCCTGGCGGATATTTAGAATCGGGGTGAATGTTTTACTTTTGTAAAAAAATCTCAATAAATAAATTAAAAAAATTGTAAGTTTTGAGTATGCATTATATGAGCGTAATGTAAAGGATTTTTTCATAGGATATTTTAGGCAACATTTCGTTAAAATTGTTATTAAAAAAGGGTGTTCAATTCGTTTTACCGGTTGTTCTACAATTCTTTAAATACATTGCATATTTTTGTAAAATGTCTGCATTTAAGGAATCTAGATTTGTACCCGTTCGGAATAAAAGCGATTAATCTACATTTATACCCGTTAGGGAACAATTGGTCCACAATTAGTCTACATTTATACCCGTTCGGGAACAATTAGTCTACATTTATACCCGTACGGGAACAATCGGGTACTAATTGTCGACCGATTGTTCTCGAAAGAGATCAATCGAGGACAAATCTCTTTCGGGATTGTTCGCACATTTTTTTGCAGGGTTGCCGAGGGCCTTAAGGTAAAGTCAGTGCAGCGATTCAGTAACTTAAGGCCGTTGGCAACTCACAATCTGGATTGAGAGGAAGTGTCTATGTGTGTGTCGGGTGATTGACGCAAATATCAAAAATTTTTGATTTTCGTCGCCGCGAGCCGACAATAAGTACGTGTAGCACGACGGCTGCCGATTGCACTAACACACACAAAAAACACAAACTGGCAATCCAGATTGTAAGTTGCCAACGGCCTTTATTTTGCGACCGACAATCGCTTACATTTGCGAAAAGCTAATAGTCCGGTTAGTGGGCGACGGAAACCCGTATACCGTGTCAGCTGATACGATCTATTCAATAGGATTTGTATGTAAACGGACTACGGCAACGTCCGTACAGCAGAAATCAAAATCTTTCTAATAATTATTTTATGTGAATTTAAATGAGCTATTGGCCATTTTTAATGAAGAAAAATTTAAATTTAAATTCACATAAAATAATTACTAGAATTAAAAAAACGGCCATATAAATACAAACGTAAAAAATCTTTGATTTTATACGTAAGAACGTGTCCGCTGATCGCTCGCAGGATTGCAGGGTAGAAGGGTTTCCAACTGAAAATTTTAGTTATTAAATATTTAAATAGTAATAATTATACAACACAACAAGATTGTAAAATATAACCGATGGGTAGCAACCTTGCCGCTGGTGTGGGGGCTTAGTCGCTAGCGACAGGACTGCGAGAGAGTTGAAAATAGTTGCAAGTAAAATTTTCACTTGCAACTACTTGCAGATATAAAAAAATAGAAGCGTCAAAAACATATGATCACAAAATTTTCAATTGAAAATATGCAAACATTTTAATCGCAAATTTCTAATTGCATACTAAATAAATTAGCGCATCTTGACGATGTTGTGGAATATCCAAAGTAGTAGATTTTCGTCTTCCTAATTCAGTTATTTGCATTCATTTTCAATTTCAAAGATTTCAATTACAAGTTAACCTAAAAATCAAATTGTGAAAACAGCGCATCAGCTGTTTACTTTCAAATGTTTACGATTTTAGGTATACTCGTAACTAGATGCGAAACTCTCAAATTTATCTGCTCTCACGGGGGCCTGAACTGTCTTATCACTTTCAAACACTGACGAACCAGAGAAAACAGCTGACAGCAAAATCAGCTGATACCACAAACCAAATCAAATCCACCATAAATAATAAACAAATGAGGGATTTTGGATATTTGCCACCATTTCATGAAATGACTATTACTTATTATATTAATCGAGAAGTGAATTAAAAATGTATAATAAAGTTTGAAAAGGGGTGAGAATGGAATTGTTTGCATATTTACATTTTTGGTCAAAAAGTAACAAATATCTAGATATGGGAAGTAGGATATATTATAAATATAAAATATTTGCCTTAAAATTAATGCTATATTAATTGATTTCTCAATGAAAATACAATATCATTTTCCTTTTTAGCCTGGAAACAAAATTTTAATGAAATACTTGCGTGCATTTTATTAACTGGTTTAATAACATATCAAATTCTTCCTTGCATATTGCCTGAAGAGCTGCGAATTTTAGGTCAACATGCTGACATAAGGGTACAACAACTCCATAACTAGCTTCTTTTATTGCATTTCTCAGTATATTTTGTATGGTTTGCCTGACTACTTGCTATTATTGATCTTAAATACTCAAGATTATACTTCAGATCAAATCTAAAGTATAATTGCGAAGTCATATTTTGCAGAAAAAATTACGTAATATTAATTTGCAAGAAATAACGAAATACCCCCAGATTTTATTTTAAAATACCCACATTCATTTTTTTACGCAGTAGCTCTTTGGTGCTGGATGTGAGAGTATGAAAATTCTCTCACCGTCGGAGTGCAAAACAACAATTTCACGGTGATCGACCAGCAGCATTGTAAGCATAACCAGGCTCTAATGCTGTGGTTATGGTACCAATGTTAATTGCCAATCAAAATCGGAAACATTTCGTGATTGGTGAGAGGTGGTTATACCATGTCTCCACATAACGTGTTTCGCTCTTTTTTCTGCATTTTCTCTCTCAATCTTGTTTCGACACGGAAACCAGTGCCGAAACTCGCCAATGTCCATGCAAATTTCTGAGAGCGAGTGAAGATTGAAACACTCCCAGCCAGCAAGGTACCGTACATTTTACGAACATTGTGATTAACGAGCTATTCTCGAATAAGAAAACAATAACAAAATAAAATTTTTTCTATCATTTCAAAAAAAAAAAGAAAACGAAAAATTTCAAACTCAATATTTTAAAAGTAAGTATGTATGTTTGTAAAATTTCTACATTTACGATAAAAAACGGACGTAAAAAGATTCATATACGGATGCTTTATCGATACATTTACGACACTCGTAGGCACTGAACATTTTAAAACGAAACAGTATTCGTAGGCGAATCGTAAACGGATATCATAAACGATATTTTATTAGAGTTTTCTTCGAGAAAACATCCGTTTACGAGCTCGTTTACGATGATTTTGCTGGCTGGGCTGTTCCATTCTGAATCATCTTGCCAACCTCGATGATATCGATGTCTTCTCTAATTTTGTATCGAAAATCTATCGAAATCTCACACAGACCAAAACAAAGACGCAAAAATAAGCAAACATACAAACATTTAAGAATAACAAGAAAGAGAAATGTCAAATTGAACACGTAATAGGTCCGTTCGGCGGCTGCAAATTGCCGCAATTTTCAATCAAAGAAAAATATGTCTTGCTCTCCGAAAGAGAGAAACTTATGCAAATTTACTGGCATTTCAACGAACAGAAGTTTGTCAAAATTTGCAGCAAATCAGCTGTTCGCCTTTATTCACAAGTGAATAACAAAATTAAAATTTTACGAAATGGAATCGAAGGGAAAGCTAAATGTGCAGTGTCCCATGTTCTACACAAAAGCACTGTGGATTGGTCCAGGAATAAATTCAGAAAAGGCATTCTGCCGGCTGAGGGTTATCTTTTTAAAGTGCGGCCCAAGGGCGTCAACGGAATTAGTACGCAGTTTTGGTGTTTTGTTTTGTGTATTTTACAACTTTACCAACAAATATCTCATAAACTATAAGTTTCCGGAAAGTTTTTATTTCTGTTATGACATCTGTGAAAAAGTTATTTTTTCGGGGCGTGCGTCATTAATGGACAATTTTCCCATTTAAGTAGTATACTATCTCCTATTTGCGATTCAACAACGCAGAATCCCGAGAGTGCAGACGATGATCCCACTACGCTGTCATTAACACGTTTCCTTTCAGCTGGTACCTTATTAACAAATTAAATCATTTAAATAAACTTTATAAATTAAAATAATATAATTTTCTCACTTCATTTTCTAGTGAATCACATATATTCCCGATTTTCTTAGTTTTTTGACTTGAAATCACTTTCGACTTTTTTTTTTTAAATTGCAACCATATGATCGCAAATCATATGTTTTTTCAGTCTACTGAACTTTGCAATGACAAATTAGTTGTATTCGCGTACAGCAATTTGTTGCAATTTATTACAATTTTGCAACAAATATCCGCTTTTTCCATTTTTTTACGCAAAAAAATTGCAGAAGTGATGGAAATGAGAGAGCAAAGTGACGTTTATTTTTGTGAGAGGCTGCAAAATTCTGCAGGACAAATTTTTTCCATCACATTTGTCCAGCAGCAAAACAGCTGATGAAAAAACATATGTTTGTAATTTGCGAAAATTGCAAAATTGAAATTCAAAATTAAAAAAGTTAAATATGGACGAATTAATTATGAAAGATGTAAATAAATAACATTTGATTATGTCTGCATCTGTACTTGAGCTAAATGTCGGATGATAACAGCAGCATTGTATGTTTGTTGCTTAATGTAGGAAGTCCGCCGGTTACCCTCTGCTAACTTATATGTATGTATGTATGTATGTCAATATGCAATGCCAGCAGGCAGCCGCAGCTGCGCATTTATATACATACATACATGTTTCTTTATTAGTAAAATACAATGCAGGCATAATCTACAGCTGAAACTAAGCTAAAGTAATACAAATTTCGTATAAATTTTTGTAAATATAGGATTTGTATATATTTTGTTAATTCCCATAATTTTAATTTGATCAGCTGTTCATCTTTCCTGCAAGATTTGAATAGATTTGCATTTTTTTACTTTTTTGGATATTTTTCTCTTGTGAGAGACCATACAGGAAGCATCTTATATCACAAGAGTGTGCAACTGCTGGCGTACGCCGATGACATCGACATCATTGGCACTAACACGCGCGCCGTATGTTCTGCCTTCTCCAAGCTGGATAAAGAGGCTAAGAAAATGGGTTTGGCGGTCAACGAGGACAAGACGAAGTACCTCCTGTCATCACACAAAGAAACAGCACGCCTTGGCAGCCACGTCAATGTTGATAGCTACAAATTCGAAACTGTTAAGGACTTCGTCTATCTGGGAACCAGCATTAACACCAAGAATGATGTCAGCACGGAGATCCAACGAAGAATCACGCTTGCCAATAAATGTTACTTCGGACTAAGTAGGCAACTGAAAAGTAAAGTCCTCTCTCGACAAACAAAAATCACACTCTACAGGACGCTCATCGTTCCAGTCCTCATGTACGGCGCAGAAGCATGGACAATTTCAAAATCAGATGAGATGGCACTTGGAGTATTCGAGAGAAAAGTTCTTCGTAAGATTTGTGGACCTTTGCGCGTTGGCGTGGGCGAGTATCGCCGGAGATTTAACGATGAGCTGTACGAGCTTTACACAGACATCGACATTGTTCAGCGAATAAAGATCCAGCGGCTGCGTTGGGCAGGTCATGTCGTGAGAATGGACGAAGGCGCTCCGGCCAAGAAAGCATTTCTATCGAAACCCGCTGAACGCAAAAGAAAAGGGAGACCTCCACTGCGTTGGGAAAATCAGGTGGACAGCGATGCTGCCTCCCTAGGTGTTCCCAAGTGGCGCCATGCTGCACGAAACAGAAGCAATTGGCGCGCTTTGTTGGACTCGGCCAGAATCGTCTAGACGGTTAAGCGCCAATCAAGAAGAAGAAGAAGAGAGGAAGAATGATATTTGGCGAGATAGAGAGTGATAGAGGCAAACAGAGAAAAGCTGCTGGAAAAAGTACGCGAGTACACCTATTTTGTCAGTAAAACTTTGCAGCTTTCTCCGTCAATGAACTGTCAAAATTGCGCTCTCTTCTGCAAATTTTGACTGAGTTTTTGCCTCAGAAACGCGATTTTGCAGTTTTTTCTGCAATTTGCTGCCGGCGAACGGTCCTAATCATAGCATACCATGGTGGAATTATGATAATGGTGGAATCAAATGAAATTTTACTTCTTACTTATTTATCAGCTGATGGACAGATGTGTCAAATTTTCGCCATTATTGTTTTGCTTTACGTCTTCTACATATATTTCCCAGAAAAGTAGTGAAATCGCGTGTGCAACTAGTTTTTCTGCTGCTATTATTATATTATACCATTTGTGTGATTTCTGTGCTGTGAATTATATTTTCATTAAAAAAATGTGCGATATTTGTGGCAAGCCTAGAGGCATATTGGCAGGGTCTTTCTTCCATGTGCCTCAAGAGCAAGGACGCAGAGCTGCGTGGAGTCAAGCCACCGGTGTAGCGAATTGGAAAACGAATTTGGTCTGCATAGACCACTTTCGTGCCAGCGATATAATCACAGGCAAGAGAAACAGGGTTATGCCATCAGCACTGCCTATACGTGCCAGGTAATGAATTGCGAGGCTATGTTCCTTATATTTTAAGTATACACGTACTTTAATTTTAATATCAGTGGATATTTTAATTTGAAAAAATGGTGTGAATTTGCTAAAGATGCCAAATATGTGGTCATGCTTAGGTACTGTGGTCCGGTCCATATATATTAATGTAGAAAATAGAAATTCGGTCTGTGGTCGATTGCGGCGATGTTTGATCAAATTGGATTGGCATGAAAAACGTGCCTGACAGCATTTACATTCGATTGCACGTATACCCGTATGTAGCCGCAAACTTTATAAACGGTAAAACAAATAGTTTAATCTAATTTTAATTATCGAAAATTTTACAAACTTACATCACATTTACATATGTGGTTTCTCGCCCGTATGCGTACGTTCACGTTCCACCAGCCGTAATTTTTGTCTAAAGTTCTTACCACAATAACTACAACAGAATTTCCTCTCATCCGAATGCAGTTCAATATGTTGTTTTAAATTATATTTTGTTACAAAACTGAGGTCACATGGCTCCCATTTATGCAGTTTAATTTTGCCAGATTCTGTCGCCATAGGCCGTGTGAATGGATAGAGTCTTATAGCATTGACAGACGGCAGCGATAATCCCGATTACCGCAACATTTAATTCGATTAAAATTTTACCCTGACAGACGGCAAGTATTGCGGATTAACAAAACAGCTGAAGGAAGGTAGACGCAGCGGCGAATTCAAAAACTTCTTGTTTTATTTCCAAAGGTAGGGTAATGTCAAAATCAAAACGAAGTCACATCATGGTCAATAGGAATGGGCGAGTCCAAACGAATTCTGATTTCAACCAAAGCGAAATATCATTATGACATTACACTACCAATTACAGTAACAAATTACATTCGAAATTTTTGAATTCACTTATGCGCCTACCTTCCTAGATCTGCTTTGGGTTCTTCTTTTTCTTCCTTTTCATTCACAATACACATTTTTCACCAGGGATGTCATTACAAAATGCTTTAATCCGCTAAAATTTTGAGGACTAACTCAAGAGATATTCCGGATTACCTCCAGTTAATTCTCAAGTTAAGTCCGAATTAGCCAGATATTCCGGATTATCGCTGCCGTCTGTCAATGCTATTATATTCTGCTCCACATTTGTCACATTTGTCGATCGACACCATCGTGTGTGACGCGTATATGTTCACGATAGTAATTTTCATTGGTGAATCTTATCTCCTTATAGCATTGACAGACGGCAGCGATAATCCGGAATATCTAGCTAATTCGGACTTAACTTGAGAATTAACTGGAGGTAATCCGAAATATCTCTTAAGTTAGTCCTCAAAATTTTAGCGGATTAGAGCATTTTGTAATGACATCCCTGGTGAAAAATCTCTATTGTGAATGAAAGGGAAGAAAAAGAAGAACCCAAGGCAGATCTAGGAAGGTAGGCGCATAAGTGAATTCAGAAATATCGAATGTAATTTGTTATTGTAATTGGTAGTGTAATGTCAAAATGATATTTCGCCGTGGTTGAAATCTGAATTCGTTTGGGACTCGCCCATTCCTACTGACCATGATGTGAATTCGCTTTGATTTTGACATTACCCTACCTTTGGAAATAAAACAAGAAGTTTTTGAATTCGCCGCTGGGCCTACCTTCCTTCAGCTGTTTTGTTAATCCGCAATACTTGCCGTCTGTCAGGGTAAAATTTTAATCGAATTAAGTGTTACGGTAATCGGGATTATCACTGCCGTCTGTCAATGCTATTACAGTAGGCATGGGTAACACTGCGCTGCGCGGCGCAATTGCGCTGACACCAACCCTGGTGTTATTGCGCTAACTCCGATTTGGGAAATGCGCAAACTCAATATAGCGCCAACTCAATGTAGCGCCAACTCAATGTAGCGCCAACTCAGTATAGCGCCAACTCAATGATGCGCTATTGTCCGTGTCCAAACACAGCAACTCTGCCGCGAAATTATCCAACGATTTTCTTTTGTGCCGCTGTTCTGTCTTCCATTTGTCCAAACACATCAACTCGTCGCTGGCCAACTTTTGTTCATTATGTTTTGTTCTGGCATTCTTCGAACGCTCTGATTGGTCACTGGCGATAAGAATTGCTGCACAAAGCGTGTTGTCCGAGCACCGACGACTTGGTGCCCCCCTCCTTTCCTCGTCGCCTTCTCACCTACAAACGAACAAAAGCAGCGGGTTGCTCAACTTCGTGTCTCCGTGTTTGGACGTCGACATTGCAATATAACACTGACTCAATTTCGTGCGCTAACACCAGCTCCAATATAGCGCTAGTGTAAAATGGCGCAACCACAACGCCAATAACAGCATCATAGTATATGTATACGTATGACAACGTCACAATTATGTGTGCTTGATAGTGATCTAAGTGACTCTAATTTCCAGCATATTTTCACATATATACGGAATATTTTTCCAAATGATTATGAAAATTAAAACTAATTGTGCCCTCGTATATGTAAGCAGAATTGCGCCAAAAGAAATAAAACGGGGATGGTAACAAGCGAAAAAATGTTATTTATCGATTATTCGATGACAATTGCGCTAAAGGTGTTATTGCGCCAGTACCGTGAGTTGGCGCCACGGTTGGCGCTGGCGTTATTGTATCAGCGCCAAAAAAATTGCGCCATTACCCATGGCTACCTTACAGAGGCGACATGCAATTAAGAGCGCTTTCACATTACTCGGTGCGGAATCGGATCGACATTTTTGGTTTTTACCGAAAGTATACCGAAACCTTGCCGACCACATGTATTTCAATTGGCACTTTCACATTAGTGTTGCATACATGAAATCGGAGCGGATTGATTTCGGTATACCGCAACGCGGTAAGACCGGTCAGTAAAATTTGAGGAATTACTGCATACATTTTTGCGGCGTAATAAAAGAAGAAGAACAAAGTCAGTAAAAAACTCGTTTCGGCTATAAATGTAGCAAGTTATAATGTCTTCGTCTTCGCTAGAAGACATTATTGTTATTATTGATTGATTTGTTGAAGTTAAAAATTTTGTTTTGCAAATTTCGATGTTTGTTTTCCTATTTTCTGCCGATAACGCACCGAAAGTATTCCCACAAGTGTGAAAAACACAGCAACGCGGAATCGTTTCGGTAAGCTGGAAATACCGAGCAAAAAATGTCGATCCGATGTCGTACCGAGTAATGTGAAAAGGCCCTTTATCTGAAAACTGCTGCTTCCTCCTCTTTTCCTTCACATTTTTATCAAATTAATTGAAATTTGTACAAATAATATTAAATTTAATACTAAAGTTTTCAAAATAAAAAAAAAAAAAACAGCTTTTTTTATTTTAAGCGGTAAAAAAACAAAAGTTTCTGGTTACTACGGGGTGGTCGGTTACTGGAACAGTTACCCTAAATTAATTTGTTGAATATGTTTAAATCTCACATTAAAAAAAAAAAAAAAATTGGTAGGCTCGAAGCCATTTTGGTAGGTTTTTGGTAGAAAAAAAATTTTCTTAGTGGCAACCCTGATGTGTTGTAAGCATTGAAACATGTTCGCTGGCTTGGTGTAGACGTCAACTGACAACAATTAGGGTTGCCAAATCCAGAAACGTCATATTGTTTGCTTTTGTTTGGTGGTAGGTTTACAATTTTAATACATCAATTATATAAAGGAGTATTTTTATGAGTTACAAAGTTGTTTACATATATTTACATATATTTACATATATTTACATGCATCTAAGTGCTTAAAGAACTGTCATTATTTGATGAAAATGAGGAAATCTATTTTGTACATATATTAATATTGTTGTTTGTATTACATATATTGATATATTTACATGTTTTATTTGTATTTTATATATGTATATTTGAAATTATATTTTGACTTGAATAAGCTGAATGTCTATACATATTTACATGTGTTTTGCGATCTGTATAAAGTTGGTACATAATTTATATATATGTGTCTATGTACATACATATATAAATATATAATTTTTTTTTTTTTTTTTATTATAAAAACTTGTCAAGTTTTGTATTGTGTAAGAAGTCTATCAGTTCTTTATAATACGTGAAATTTTTGGTGCTTAATAGGTCTTTAAGATTATTGAATTTTTCAAAAATGGTACTCCCTCTGAAGGCCCTGTATTTCTCACATACAAAAATGGAATGTTCCGGTGTCTCTACCATCTGGCAGACATGGCAGTGGTCAGATATGTCAGTCTTGAATTTTTTTAAATAGGTTTTACTATAGGTATATCCGATAATTAGTCTATTTAATAACTTGGTGTCATATGCATTAAAATAATATTTTTTTATTTTTGAACCATGGTTTTTTTCCCTGCAAGCAAAAGTTTCTATCAATAGAGGGTCAATTTTGGGACAATTTAATTTAAATTCCGTCAAAGTTTCATTCCATAATTCTTTGCTTACTTGTAATAGAGCTTCCTTAGGCGTTAAATCACATGTAAGAAGTTGTCCTACCTCAGTTGCTGTTTTAGCAGCCTCATCAGCTTCTTCATTAAAAGTTATTCCTATATGACTGGGCACCCAGGTGATTACTATTTTTTCAAACTCTGATTTGCTTATGTTGTTATGTATGTCTCAGCGCATCCTCAAAGCAAAAACGTTGATCACAATAACGACAAAGGAAGCCACCTGGTGGCTCATGTTTCTTAAGATGCTTCACATATCCGTTTAGCGATACTAATGTTTTATCACAGGCCAGACAGTGTAATTTTGGTATGCCATCGGTGGTTAATTGTACCAACATTGCTGATTTCGGTAGGGTGGAAGTGGACGTGGAGGTTATGGAAGTAGGTTCTTTAGTAGATGTTGGAGTGGAATCAGCCATCTCGGTAGTAGTTTTGATCTGTACCTATGTAAATGAAGTAAGTAAATTTAGATAAGTTGCGGTTTTAGCATACATATGTACATATATATATAGTAATAAAGTACGCATTCAGTGTTTTTGTTGTTCAAAACATTCTTCTCTGTGAAATAAGTCCGGATAGCTTCTTCAATCTTTAAAGAAATAAACTACATGCAAAAGGAATATTATGTATTGCCGATATTTATTAGAATTATGCAAGTTTTACCACATTTCCGTCAGGTTTCATAAATTGCACGAATTTCAATAAGTAAACAAAACAAAGAAATACGTGTTTTTGCATTTGACAGATCAGTACATAACAGTAAATTTTGTTGTTGCCCATTTACCACCACCATATACGAATAATTTCACCATGATAGCGTACAGTGAAATGGCTCTGGGATGCGTAGTCGAAATTCGATAAAAAAAAAGACGATATGTCATCGGCAAATGCTAAAATCGGGGACAGATTGGTATGGCGGCGACTTCCTTCCCCAGCAAGAACGGACTAACGCATTCACCAACACATACGCAAAATAATCAGCTGTCCACCAACCCAATAAGTTATATAATGCATTGAACTATCCGTAGTACTACAAAAACTCACACGTGCAGAACACTATACGTTATATTTTGTCACCAAGCCTGTACAAACTCATGGAAAGTTTTCAGATTTATAACGCATAGTATGTGTAGTACTACGGATGGTTTAACGCATTATATAACATATAGTGTTCTAATACCATGTCTCCACATAACGTGTTTCGCTCTTTTTTTCTGCATTTTCTCTCTCAATCTTGTTTCGACACGGAAACCAGTGCCGAAACTCGCCAATTTCCATACAAATTTCTGAGAGCGAGTGAAGATTGAAACACTGTTTCATTCTGAATCATCTTGCCAACCTCTATGATATCGATGTCTTCTCTAATTTTGTATCGAAAAACTATCGAAATCCCACACAGACCAAAACAAAAACGCAAAATATAAGCAAACATACAAACATTTAAGAAGAACAAGAAAGAGAAATGTTAAACTGAATCACGATCAGCCACGTGGAGACGGGTTATTTAGCGAGATGTTTTGCTAGATGTTTTGTTGGTGAAACAAGTTTTGTGGAGACGGGCTTTAACTGGGTTCGTGAGTTTATGAAGATTGAAGAAGAAGTCAGCTGATCTTATGCATTCTCCTTTTTTGTTCCTCCATGAAAAAAATACGTATATCGGTTTGATATCGCTTGGTACTCTCGTCACTATGGGCTACGCGAGAATGAAGACCTCCAAACAACCCAGGGCCCTCACTCTGTAGTTCGATTCGAAAGCGAAATTCGATTCGAAAGTACATTCGTACTGTATAGAATATATGGAATAGAATTCGAAAACGAACGAATTTTCTTTCGAATCGAACTACAGAGTGAGGGCCCAGCATACAATTTTTTATAAAATACCTGCAATTAACAATGGGCCAAGGATGCATCGTAACGTTAACATTATCGTTTACCGAAAAAAAGCAATCGTTTCCGTTGAAACAATTCAGGTTTTTACCGTTTACGCAATTATCAAAATAATTTATAGTCGCAAAATAACGATAATGAAATTATCGAAATAATACCATTTCGTTATCAAAATAATTTCATTTCGTTGATTAGCGTTATCATAACCAAATTTATAACGTTGAAATGCTTAGTGCGCTCGCAATGCCGTCGCGAACAATCGGCCGAGTACTCGTATACATACATATATGCATATGCACACGAACTGCTACGATTTGAGTGACAGCTGTGTATGTATGCGCCTCGTACAGGCAATCTTTTTGTTGATTTACTTCGTTTCAACGTTACCGGTTGCATTTTGATAATTTAGTTTTGTGAATTATCGAAACGAAATGGTTTTGATAATTTAGCGTTGCGAATTAACGAAAAAAAACCATTTTGATAATTTAGCATTGTGAATTAACAAAACGAAATAGAATCCGTTCGTTCGTTAAGCATCTCTGCAATGGGCGATATTAATAAAAACTAAGCAAATGCTTTTACTCAAGATTTTATAAATTTGACATTAATTTGTATGAACCAAATTTCAAAATTTGAGCAAAAGTTCTGAAATTTTAAGCAAAAGCAATTGCTTGGGTTTTATTATTATCACATAATGTTTATGTCAAATGGGGCAATGGCGGTAAAAAATAAGAACTAAAACTAACTTAAAAAATAAGAACTAAAACGAACTAAAACTAACTACTACATATACGAGATTATCTACTTTTTTCGAGGTGGAGACAAAATCTTCGAATGAAATTCGAGGTTTGCCATACAAAAATCCGCTACCAAAAACGCGATTTAAAATGAATTTCGAGATTATCACGATAGTTTTGTCAACGCAACCCTGTATTTTTGGTGTTATCGATAGTTTCTAGTCACCAATTGGAGAGAAATGTCAAACCGAAAAGTAAACAAAATGAGCGCGGGCAAGGAAAAAAGGTTTAATTTGCTTTAAAAAAATATATATTTTTTTTTTAAATAATACATATCTTTTCGCCCATTTACAGGAAAAAAATCTGTGGGCGAAGCAGGAAGTTAAGCTTCTGCTCGAGTTATGGGAGGAGGAGCTGCCGCAAAATCGCGGAAATGAGCGGAACTCCCATGTTTTTGCGGACGTGGCCGTGGAAATGTGTAACAGAGGGTTTTTGTACACTGCCAGTTGTGCAATTAAACTATTCCCGTTGTCTCCTTTCCTGGCGTTAATAAATATTAAAAAAGGCACGATTATGAAAAACAGATGGAAGCAATTTATATTAATAAAATAAATCTGTCAAAAACTATAATAACAGCTGATTGTCAATTTCGCAGTGAATCTAGTTGGTTCTATATGTAAACGGGTAGATTGGAGAATCGAGATTTACTGTTAATCTCGTTATATGTAAACATGATATATAATTAAAAATAAGAACTAAAACTGCCTAAATAACCCTGAAATTACGCCAGTCTGAACATGCTTTTAGCCGTAGGAATGGTTTTGGATCATGGCGGAATAATAGCCCATGATAATAGCCATGGTTTTACATTTTGTTTATGATTTCAAGGAAAAACAGCGGAATCGTGTGCTTAGCTGGTTTTAATGCCCTTAATTGGAGCAAGTTTTTGCTAAATATTCGTGATTTATGTGCATTTAAATGATTTGATGTGCATTAAATGGTTTCATATTTACATATACATACTTAGGGTGAAAACAGAATCGGTACGTAACGACACGACATTGCGACAACGACAGTACCACATTACAGTTTTTCATTCACAGCTAAAAAGTTTTTGGTTCAGATCGTAATTTTTTAATGTAAAATAATAAATTAAATAGTTAAATTTATTAATTGAATGCTTTAAACTGTTATTATATTTGGTTGTGTATAAATACTTCTGCTTTTTTTCGTTAGATTTATTGAGTTGTCAAAATTTTCATATTTTATAATGCAGTGGCAACTCATCGTCCGCTCGTCGCCGTCACCAAAATTAGAAATCGGCCTAAGGGTGAAAACAGAATCGGGACGTAACGACACGACGTTGCGACAACGACAGTCTGTCAAAATTAAAACCCATGCGTTCTTATGAAAGTCATTATAATAAAGACGACGCGGCACGACGTCGTCCACCGACAAAATTACGTTGTCGCCAACTTAGACCGATTTCTAATTTTTGTGACGACGACGAGCGGACGACGAGTTGCCACTGCATTATGAAATATGAATATTTTGACAACTCAATAAATCTAACGAAACTACAAAAAAAAGTAGAAGTATTTATACACAACCAAATGTAATAACAGTTTAAAGCATTAAATTAATAAATTTAACTATTTAATTTATTATTTTACATTAAAAAATTACGATCTGAACCAACAACTTTTTAGCTGTGAATGAAAAACTGTAATGTGGCAGCAACGAGCCTTCTGTAGGGGCGGTCGTTGCCGCATTTGTTATGTTTCAGTCGCTGGCTTCGCACCGACATTTTTACGTCAAGAGGCTGTCGATGTCGCAATGTCGTGTCGTTACGTCCCGGTTCTGTTTTCACCCTAAGTTGACGACAACGTAATTTTGTCGGTGGACGACGTCGTGCCGCGTCGTCGTTATTATAATTGCTTTCATAAGAATGCATGGGTTTTAATTTTGACAGGCTGTCGTTGTCGCAATGTCGTGTCGTTACGTTCCGATTCTGTTTTCACCCATAGTATTTAGGTTACAAATAAATAAAATGTGCGATATATGTGGCAAGCCGAGAAGGCAAGGAAGATACGGTTTCAGTGTACCTAAAGACCGACGTAGAGATGTCTGGACCCAAGAAACGGGCATAACCAATTGGGTAACGAATTTTGTGTGCATAGATCATTTTCAGCCTAAGGATATCATATTTAACCAGAGGAGGAACATACTGATGCCGTCAGCAGTGCCTCGCGACACAGGATTCAGGTACCTTATCATGAAAACCAGCTGAAGAGAAATATTTTTTTCCGGGGGAGTATATGGGCTTATTAAGTAATATTTTAAATTAAAAAAACAACTTACATATATCGATAACGAATTCAAATATAATAATATTTTAATACAAAATTTTCACATCAAACAAAATATTAAAAACAAAGAAAACTTAATTTCAAACAACAAATAAAGTACATTATAAACAAGTACATATTTTTAAATTACAAAAATATCTTAATGTTTATCACTACATTTACTCCCCTCTTCCAAAATGTTCTATATTTAACAAATTAAATGTAACTTTTTTTGTTTTATAAGATTGATTACATTGATTAACATCTAAATATGCAGGCTTAATTCTGTGTATAGAAATATTTATTATTTTATCATTATAGTTAATCTTGAACCACTTCGATGATTTCTCAATTACTTCAAATGGCCCTTCATACGGTTCTTGTAAACCAGTTCGTTTTCTATCCATTCTAACCAATACAAATTTACAGTTATATAAATCTTTTGGAATATAAATAAGTGAATTTTTATGATGAGATAAGCTTGATGTACAATTTCTAAAATTTTGTTTTAATTTATTCAGTACATCAGATGAATCAAAATTATTTTCAGACCGAACAACCATTTGTGAAGGAAGCCTAAGATTTTCTCCATATACCATTTCTGCAGCTGTAGATTGAATATCTTCTTTATAAGATGATCGCAAACCCAACAATACTATAGGTAATTCCTCATACCAACCAGCTGCATTTCCACTAGCCAAAATTGAAGCTTTTAATTGTCTATGAAAACGTTCAACAATTCCATTAGATTGTGGATGGTATGCAGTGGTTGTAATTTTGTGAATTCCCAAAAACTTCATTAATTCTGCAAAAATTTGAGATGTAAACTGTTTACCCTGATCTGTTGTTAATGTCAATGGAACTCCGAAACGTGAAACATACTGATGAAAGAAGGTTCCTGCAACATTATGCAGAAATATTTTTAAGAGGATATGCCTCTGGCCAACGAGAATTTCTATCTATTAAAGTTAAAATATATCTAAAATCATGTGATGGAGGAAGAGGTCCGACAATATCTAAATGTATGTGTTCAAAACGTCCTTTTGGAATTGGTATTTTAGAAATCTCTGATTTTGTATGTTTATAAATTTTAGATTTCTGACAATTTATGCATTCTTTCGCCCACTTATTTATAACTTTATTCATCCCTGGCCAAAAATATCGAGTTGTGATTAACTTGCGTGTTGCTTTTATTCCAACATGAGCTATGTTATGTAATTTATCAAAAACTAATTTTCGTAAAGTTTGAGGAATATATGGCCTTGTTGAATTCCCAGCAAACACAGTCTCTAACGTTAGAAATTTTGTCGAGATTACCTTAGATAACTAGTGTAATTCTCTATATATTCTCAAATCGATAACTAGGGTTGAAAACTACACTAGAATTCGATTAGCGAGTGATTAGAGAAGGAGCCAAATCTCAAGCATTTTATCAATTCTCAATATATTTCTGTGATATATTGAATATACATACATATATTGAAATTAGATACTAAAAAATGGTAAAGTTAATATTACCGTAGTACAATGTTTTCCATTAAAAAGTACAAGAAGTATCTTTAATTTAAATAATAAGACTGAATTTTGTTTAAATTTCAGTTCTTATAAATGTGGTAAACATATACATGTCAATATATATAATCATATACAATTTAGGCACATATTGCGTTAATAAAATCTAAACAATGAAAAAATCATGTAAAAGGAGACAAAGCTTTGTTTTTCATTTCAATTGGAAATATTTGCAAATTCTGATTAGAATCTCATTAGAGAACTACATTGGAATTCGATTTGAGAATTATAATTTTCTCGATTTGAGAATTAGGTACCCTTTTGTTTGAGAACGCTATGATTCTCGATAGATTTTCGAGTCGTCCTCTAACGTTAGAGGTTTGAGAATGAGGCTAGTTCTCGAGTCATTCTCAAATCGATAACTAACCTCAGTGTTTGTTGGGTTAGATGATGTTTCACACCATATTTGAATATTTAAAGAAGTAACTGATATTAACTCTAGTTTAAACCTACAATTTTGATCTTCTACTAGTGATTTAATTTCTATATCTTTCTCTTGTTCAATAAATAATTTTCTTAAATTCAGATCAATAGTTTCTAAAGCTGTTATAACAGGAAATCTGGATAACGCATCTGCAACACAATTTAAATCTCCTTTAATATATTTTATCACTGGTAAATTGCGAAATAAATTCTTATTTGCCTTGGACTTCGTTCTACTTTTGAGTTCAAAGCAAATGTAAGTGGCTTGTTGTCCGTATAAACCGTAAAAACTCTACCTTCTAGCCAATGTCTGAAATGCTTAATAGTTAAATAAATAGCAAGTAATTCTCTATCAAAGGTACTATATTTACATTCAGATGGACTAAGTTTCTTTGAAAAGAAAGCTAAAGGTTCCTTGGAATTATCCATTTCCTGTTGTAGAACTCCCCCTATTGCTCTATTTGAAGCATCCACAGCAACCGAGAGAATTGCTTCACTATTAAAATGAGTTAACAATGTTTTCTTAGCAAAACTCTCTTTTACTTTTTTAAATGCTTGTATTGTTTCATCAGTCCATTCAAGTAATTTATCTTTACTTTTTGACGCTTTCGTGATCATATCGTGTATTGGATCTGACATTTCTGCAAGTTTTGATATATATCTATGATAGAAATTTACCATTCCTACGAATTTTTGCATCTGTTGCATCAAGAATTGATTGAACCTTTTCTTCTGATGGTTGTATACCTTCAGACGATATGTTATATCCCAAAAAATTTATTTTCTCTACTCCAAATACACATTTAGGTGGTTTGATATTCAAACCATATTTATCTAAACGATGAAATAGTTTATTGAGATGTTGTAAATGTTCTGCTTCGTCTTTACTAGCTATTAATATGTCATCCAAATAAACAAACGTAAAATCTAAATCATGTAAAACTTCATTTATGAACCTTTGAAATGTTTGTGCTGAATTTCGTAAGCCGAATGGCATCCTGACGAATTCGAACATTCCAAAAGGTGTAGTTATGGCTGTCTTATGAATATCTTCCTCAGCAACTGGTATCTGGTGATAAGCTCTAACTAAATCTATTTTTGAAAATATTTTCTTATTTTGAAATTCAATATGTAAATCGTGAATGTGTGGTAAAGGGTATCTATCAGGTACTGTGATTAAATCAATTATACGGTAGTCGCCGCACGGACGCCAGTCATTTGCATCTGTTTTAGGTACTAAATGTAATGGTGATGTACCATGTGATTTAGACGGACGACATATTCCAGATTTTAATAGAAAATCGAATTCAGCTTTAGCTATTTTAAATTTAATTGGGTCTAAACGTCTTGGTATACAAAAAGGTAATACTCCATTCGTTATAATATGATGAACTGTCGAATGTTCTACTTTCTTATTATAATCTGGTTCGGAAGTTAATGAAGGAAAATTCTTTAAAATTTTTGTATATTGATTTTCAACTAAAAATAATTTAGGTAAATAAATGTTGCAGAAACTACTTATTGCATCAACAGACATGTTAGTTAGAGGATCCAATAATCTTTTATGTTTAATATCTATTAAAAGTCCATATTTTTCTAAAAAATCTGCTCCTATAATTGGTTTTGATATGTCGGCTATAAGAAATACAAATGGAAAATCACGACGAAGCCCTAAATTAAGTTTTAATAATTTCTTTCCATAGGTCGAAATTAAGCTACCATTAGCAGCTGTCAAATTGATATCGGAAGATCTTTTGTAAATTTTGAATTTAGAGGATGGAAGAACTGAAATTTCTGCACCGCTATCTATTAAAAAATTTAATTTATTTTCTTTATCTAACACAAATAAGCGACGTGTCGAAAATGTTAAATTACTATTGTTAGTCGCTGCAACAACATAATTTTTTAGTTTGTTGAATTTTGATTGTTACTGTGAAATGCACAAGGTTTTTCACATCTACGTGATTTAATACCAAAACGAAAATGGTAATGACATACCCAATTTTTAGATTGTGATTTAACCCTTGATTGCGAATTTCGGTAATTACTAAAATATCTATTTCTTGACCGTGATTGTCTATTATTAATTTGTGTTTTAATCTTACTAACGTCTAATTGCAAACGATTAAAATTTTCGCACATATTTGATGTAATATTCGCTAAATTTCCTACTATTTTTCCTAATTCATCGAAATTATTCGAAGTGTTTTTAATTGTACAAATTTCATTACAACTGTTAATTTCCCAAATTTTATCAGCAAGTTGTAAAAGATCATTAATATCACTTAAATTGGGACTAGTTAAAGCAATATATAAATTTTTGGGAAGTTTACGAAACCAAAGATTTTTAAGAAAATTAGTATCTATAGTGTTTCCTGCTAGCTGACTAAGAGTCCTATAATACTCTGAAGGTTTGTGACTGTTGATCATAGGACTGATGGTATGGGGAAAAAACTGACAGAGCCAATGCAGTCGATTCCAGGTATTGTGGGTATGATGAAGTGTTGACTTGTTGTTGTAGTAGTTGTTGTTCTTGTTGCAGCAGTTGATTATGGTGAAGTTGTTGATGATGATGGAGATTATGGTTGTTTTGTTGTTGTTTGTCCTGTTGCTGCTGCTTCTGCTTTTTTACTGACCAATGCAATTTTTGCTGCGGTTGTTGTTGGATTTATTGCTTATTGTGAACAGCGTTGCCGTTGATGTAACTGCCGCTCAGCCGGATGTTTCTGTTGCTCCAGTAGTGACGGCACACAATGGGAATTCGTGGCCAAAAATAAAGTCGAAATTAAAGTAGTCGTAAATCCATTTTTTTTACCAGCTATCGACAGATATTTTATAGGACAAAAAAAAAGCTCATGTAAAATTTTCTGAGTTTCGTTTCGTTTAGCCGTACAGGGTGCCCAAAGTTGAACAAAAAATGTGCCATTTGAATTATGAATTATATGACTTGATACGAAATGCTCTATCTAAACCATTTATTGACGCATATACTTGGTTTTGACACCTAAATATATATAATGGCTTCTTTTTTTTCAGGAAGTAATCCTTTTTTTATTATCTTCGAAACCTGATTTTATATGATTTTTCAAATAAGGATAAAAAAATATCGAAAATATTTTTTCTTCGCCAAATTTAAGCAATAAAATAAAAAAAACAAAAAAAAACGTATCCTGGATTTTTTTTTGTGTGATGAACTAACATATTCTTTATCATATCACATTAACAGAAATTAATTTCACCCGCGCTCTCGCGAGTTTTAATTATTCTCCTAATGGGCCAAAAGTGCATTTTTGAAATTACATTTATCATGTGACATATTCGGCATTAAAAAAAAAAATGTTTATACGAGATTTATCCCTCAATATTTCTCTGTAATATAGAAAATAGTTCATATTATGAAATACAGTAGCTCACTTTTGAATTAGCTGCACAGGTTTTATTATATATTGTTTTTTATACAGGGTAAAAAAAAAATTATCAAAAAAATTGGGAAACTTTAGAACAAAATAAAAAAAAAATAAAAAAAAACGTATCCTCAATTTTTTAATATATGTTGGTCCCAGGTGTGCTTAAAAACCCCCCATAGTCAGTTTTACCATTCACCCGCGCTCTTCTCACTAATTCATATTTTTCGACGAGGTGTATATGCGCGCTATCACTATGGATGTACATACATATGCATACATGTGTAGCTAGAGAGAAAAGCATTGATGAGCAGTTTTGACAGATGTTTATGCTTTAAAATCGCTAATATATTAATTAATGCAATTTTATATAGAATATATACATATATACTTACTTTTAGCCTATTTACTTTAAAAGTATCATAACTCAAAAACGCGAGTTTTCAGCTAAGTATGGGCATGCATGCATGTGTGTATATGTATATGTATGTGCATTATATGACGAAATTTCGGTCTGATAGATTGAAAATTGACAGTTTGAGATCAAAAAATTATCTTTGATTTACTATTGAAATATATAGCGGCTGAAAACTCAAAGGTTTTTTTTTCGTAAAATAAGGTTACTGAGATATGATAGTATTGAAGTAAGTGAGAGATATACTCTCATTTGCTGTTTGTTATACCATTCATGAACCTGAAGTAGTATTATCACTTTGTGCCAAACACGACGTATTTTTATGTACAATTTATCATTTGTCGGAATCGGCCAAATCGGACCAGTACAACATATAGCTCCCATACAACTGATTGTTAGATATAGATATTTTTGAGTACACCTTCTTCAATTAAACAGATAAAATTTATTTCTCTCATTCATGAATGGTATAACGTCTTCGGTACGCATTTTACTTGCTGATAATTGCACTTATCTATTTGTCTCCCACCTGTACCGTTACCTTTTAAATGCAAACTGCATTTGGCAGGGTCGTAAGAAATGGGAGTTTGCTTGGGGATCCATGCCCCAAAAGTACAAATTTTAAATAAGTATGACGTAGACAATTACATTTATATGATTTTTCAAGTATTTACAAATATATACTAATATATATATAATTACTTATGATTGCTTCTTCTGGTGTTTAAAATTTAAACAGCGAAGTGAAAAAGTGACTACTTTACATTTTTATATTTTTTACCCCTCTGATAAAAAAAAATTGTTTGTCACTGCCTTTATTTAATTTTTATATTAAAGTGAAGTTTTAAAACAAGTTTGAAGTCCAAGTGGTTTAAAAGTGTTAATTACATATATTTCTAATTAAATTCCGAATAAGTAATTTCGATAAAATTTATTGCAAGTATGTCATCTTTATGTTGAAAAATTGTGTGGTGTTGTAATCAATTTATTTATTTATTCGATAGTGACTACTTCAATTAAAATAGCTGAGTTATTCGAAGTGTGGCTAGCCTCAAATGAAGGAGATAAAGACAAAATTAAAATCATGGAAAACCTTATTATAAGCAAGACTGATGTAAATATCAATTTGCAAAAATTAAATCAAGAAATACGCTTTTTGAATTTAAGATTTAAAAAAATATGGACCGCTGCCCATAAGCACAAATCGCGATGCCTTAAGGTTTACCATGATTTCCTCAACACTAGCTTTGATTTTAGCAGATCCCACATACATATATATTTTAGGTTAAGATTTTATAGAAATTGTCATATTTCAAGAAAGAAATGCATCCATAATATGGATTTCATATATCTAGTTTGAGAATTATAACTTAATTACTTTCGAAAATAAATGCATTTTACTGGTTTTTCGCGACACCCGTTATATGGGGGGTGGGAGTATTTCTCATCAGATTAAGTTCCTTTATACACCATGTACTAATATTCATCAAAAAAGCTTGTATACCGAATTTGAGCATTCTAACTTAATTAGTTTCGAAAATAATTGAAATTTCATATTTTTTCGCGACACCCGTTATATGGGGGGTGGTAGTATTTGTCATCAGATTAAGTTCCTTTATACACCATGTACTAATATTCATCAAAAAAGCTTGTATACCGAATTTGAGCATTCTAACTTAATTAGTTTCGAAAATAATTGAAATTTCATGTTTTTTCGCGACACCCGTTATATGGGGGGTGGTAGTATTTGTCATCAGATTAAGTTCCTTTATACACCATGTACTAATATTCATCAAAAAAGCTTGTATACCGAATTTGAGCATTCTAACTTAATTAGTTTCGAAAATAATTGAAATTTCATGTTTTTTCGCGACACCCGTTATATGGGGGGTGGTAGTATTTGTCATCAGATTAAGTTCCTTTATACACCATGTACTAATATTCATCAAAAAAGCTTGTATACCGAATTTGAGCATTCTAACTTAATTAGTTTCGAAAATAATTGAAATTTCATGTTTTTTCGCGACACCCGTTATATGGGGGGTGGTAGTATTTGTCATCAGATTAAGTTCCTTTATACACCATGTACTAATATTCATCAAAAAAGCTTGTATACCGAATTTGAGCATTCTAACTTGATTAATTTCGAAAATAATTGCAATTTCGTGGTTTTTCGCGACACCCGTTATATGGGGGGTGGGAGTATTTGTCATCAGATTAAGTTCATTTTTACACCATGTACTAATATTCATAAAAAAAGCTTATTTTCAAAATTTGAGCACTCTAGGTCCATTTTTACTATTTATGACCGTTTTTTGTATGAAACGTTCCCATTGTGCGGCAGCTGCGTTTACTCTGGTTTGAGTGGCGTCAATGGCAACAAATTTTTAATCCTACTACTACTGCTCTACTTCTTTTTGCTGCTGCTGCTGCAATGGCGACAACGGTGGGGAAGGTAAGTGGATGTAATGTGGATTGAGACTATTGTAGACGCCACTTAAGCTTGGTTCCAAAGGAATATATGGCACACGTTCATAAATCGTATAACAACGGGTCTACGGATTTAATTGGTATAAATATCGATCACGCTGCGGTAGTTGCAGTAGGGAGTGACGCTTTACGGGCAGCGTTTTCGTTGAACAAACTACGGAGTGACAGATTTGAGCGTGCGAGGAGCTCGTATGATGAATGTTGTTGTTATGATTGTTGATGTTGTAGTGGCCACTTTCAGCTGAAGCGGCGTGATTGTTTCGTATCGTTGATTGCAAATATGACCCACACGACGATGAATATATGTATATATGTATGCCTCCTGGCAGGGTCGCCAAAATATTAAGTAATATTTTAAATTAAAAAAAAAACAACTTATATCGATAACGAATTCAAATATAATAATATTTTAATACAAAATTTTCACATCAAACAAAATATTAAAAACAAAGAAAACTTAATTTCAAACAACAAATAAAGTACATTATAAACAAGTACATATTTTTAAATTACAAAAATATCTTAATGTTTATCACTACAGGCTCACACAGATCTCAGAACTGAAATCAAAACTTGCCGGAGGTTTATAGTTTACGAGATACTTCTTGTTATAGTTGTAAAATTTACCAAACGGGGAAATTTTCCAATAATGCCGCACGCCCCCAAAAAAACGACTTCTACCGGCGCCTAAATTTAACAAATTCAGAACCTACTTCCCCTCCCCTACCATCCAGTAAAAGTCATTCTTTTTGGGGCGTGCGGCATTATTGGAAAGCCGACCCATCCAGGTACTTCCATTGTTTCTATTTTAAAGTCTGGAAAGCGTGGCAGGGTACAGCTAGTTACTTAAAAAAATTCCGGAGTCACCAGGGTCCATGTTTTGGGTTGGGTTTAGTCGTGTTCACCACTTGGCTGAAAATGCTCAATACATGGAATTTCACCATGAAATTCAGTAGGTATATTACCAAGATTTTATTTTACCTAAATAAATAACTTATTGATACTTTAATTAGACAATTCCCTCAAAATTTTCGACTTTTTTTGCTAAACCTATTTGAGGTAATTTACGAATAAACTTGCTGAAGCATTCAATTTAGTCCAGTTATTTGCAAGTTTTAAATAACCGAACCATGACCCAGTTTTACAAGCTTTTATTTGACTTCCTTATAACGAGCCTTAACTACCATAGAAATGTGTCCGGCCATTTTCTTAGCCGAAAGCATTCTCCCTCATAAAATAAATATTTCGCAGGGTATTTTTCGACTACATACAAATGGGCATATGTAATAATAATATAATACAATGGCGCTATTATAACTCTGACGAGTTTTATGGCCGAGCTTCTCTCCCAATTCGAGGTGTGCTCCTTTTTGTTTTTCCTACTAATTGGGTGGACCTACAGTTTTATGCCGGCTCCGAACGGCCAATGCATTTTTTGTGAGAAGCTTTTTCCTAGCAGAAATACTCTCGGAGGGTATGCCGCCCACTGCCGAGAGGTGACCGCTGCTCTTAAAAAACCCAATAATTGGATTTTTACTAATTAGAAAAATTTTTTTGATGTTTGCTCGGACCGTGGTTTGAACCCGAGACCTCTGGCATAGCAGGCGAGCACTCTACCCACTGCACCACAGCGGCCGCATCATATGTACATAAATATATTAGGCAAAAAAAAAAGCCCACTGTACGTACGGCGAACTTTTTTTTGCGATACGCTCTAATGTATACATATATGTATATCTTAAGTAAAAACAAGTAAAAGCGCGGCTGTCTTCGGCCGTACCGAAGACTTCATACCTTTCATGAGTGGGGAAATGAAAAGTTACCTATGTACATATGTACATAGCCTGATTAAGTTTAATTTATAATTTTAATTCTGTGGGTTATTTATGGAAAGATTTATTAGAAACAAGTAAGGAAGCCTAAGTTCGAGTGGAATCGAACATTAGATACTCAGCTGTATGCTTTCATTGTTTGTTTGCGTTTGTTCGATATAGCGTGTATTTTATATGACACGAGTGCTGCATAAACAGGGCGCGGCCACGCCCATTTTCAAAATTTGTATCAATCATCCAAATAAGCATATAAATATTATTGTTAGTGCAAAATTGCATCCCTCTATGACTTTTAGTTACAAAGACTTCACGTTACAAATTCCAAAAGGGTGTTCCAGAAATATCTTTGTTAAAAAGTAGGCGTGGTCATAAACCGATTTCAATACATTTTTGCGTGTCTATTAACACATGTTATAAAAGTGTATAAACCAAGTTTCGTCATAATATCTCAGTTATTTGTCGAGTAATAGGCACGTAGATTCCTTTGTATAAAAAGAGGCGGTGCCACGCCCATTTTCCAAACTTTTTTATTTTTTGTTTCCGGTCTATTGTAGAACTCATGTCACAAAATTTCAGTGATAGATCTTTATATTTGACAGAGATATCGCTTAAAATGTTTTATTAGGTCACTTTATAATACCCATATATAAAAGTGGGCGTGGTCGTCAACCGATTTTGGTAATCTTTCGTCCACACATTTGGCTAAGTAAATATATCACGCGTACCAAATTTCATCGATATATCTTTAACGGTTTCTGAGTTATGGCTTATAAAACTTTCAATATTTGCCCCTTAATAAGTGGGCGTGGCACCGCCCATTTTCCAAAATTTTTGTACTTTTTGTTTTATGTCCGTAGTTGGACTCCTGCCACAAAAATTCAGTGATAGATCTTTATATTTGAGAGAGATATCGCTTAAAATGTTTTTATTAGGCCCCTTTATAGTTCCCATATATAAAAGTGGGCGTGGCCGTCAACCGATTTTGATAATTTTTCGCCAAAACATTTGTCTAGGTAAGCAAATTACGCATACCAAATTTCATCGATATATCTTCAACGGTTTCTGAGTTATGACATATAAAACTTTCCATGTTTGACCCTTAATAAGTGGGCGTGGCACCGCCCATTTTCCAAAACTTAATCAAATTTCTTCATAACGGCCTGAGCTCAATACGTGGGTAAAATTTTATCACTCTAGCTATATTAGTGGCTGAGATACCAAATTTCCGATTTTTTCTATATAGGAAAAGTGGGCGTGGTCATGGTCCGATTTCGCCCATTTTCAATACCAACCGTCCCAGTCTCGATACCAACTTGCATTTCAAATTTCATCAAAATATCTCAATTTTTACGCGAGTTATCCTGCGTACGGACGGACGGACGGACGGACGGACGGACGGACGGACGGACGGACGGACGGACGGACGGACATGGCTCAATCGATTTCTCTTTTCACCCTGATCATTTTGATATATATAAGTCCATATCTATCTCGATTATTTCATTATGTTACAATCCACCGTTATGAAATCAAAATTATAATACTCTGTGTACTAGTACAGCTGAGTATAAAAATGGTGTCTTGGCTATTTAAATGAAGGAGCTACACACCAAAATGTCCATATCTGAACAATCGGTTGTATGGGAGCTATATGTTATAATGGTCCGATCTTGACAATTTTCGGTAATCCCGTTTGGGCCCATATGGGTACAAATACTTTAAAATTTCACGCCGTTAGCTGTTAAAATGTAGGAGTTATACACCAA
The DNA here is from genome assembly GCA_960531455.1 of Urophora cardui. Taxonomy (NCBI): domain Eukaryota; kingdom Metazoa; phylum Arthropoda; class Insecta; order Diptera; family Tephritidae; genus Urophora; species Urophora cardui. The sequence goes on along the minus strand of OY482670.1, from coordinate 24,072,342 downwards.
AATGTCCATATCTGAACAATCGGTTGTAGGGGAGCTATAGGTTATAGTGGTCCGATCTTAACAATTTTCGGTAATCCCGTTTGGGCCCATATGGGTACAAATACTTCAAAATTTCACGCCGTTAGCTGTTAAAATGGAGGAGTTATACACCAAAATGTCCATATCTGAACAATCGGTTGTAGGGGAGCTATATGTTATAGTGGTCCGATCTTGACAATTTTCGGTAACCCTGTTTGGGTCCATATGGGTACAAATACTTCAAATTTTCACGCCGTTAGCTGTTAAAATGGAGGAGTTATACACCAAAATGTCCATATCTGAACAATCGGTTGTAGGGGAGCTATATGTTATAGTGGTCCGATCTTGACAATTTTCGGTGACCCTGTTTGGGTCCATATGGGTACAAATACTTCAAAATTTCAGGCCGTTAGCTGTTCAAATGGAGGAGTTATACACCAAAATGTGTATATCTGAATATTCGGATGTTGTGGAACTATATGTTTTAGTGGTCCGATCTTGACAATTTTCGGTAACCTTGTTTGGGACAAAATGGGCACGTCTACTTCAAAGTTTCATGTCCTGAGCTGTTTAAATGTGGAAGTTATGGACAAATTACATCCAAAAATTGCATGTATATCTGAATAATCGGTTGTTTTCTATATGTTATAGTGGTCCGATTCGGCCGGTTCCGACAAATGATCAGCTGCATATAACAACATACCTGTATTCCGAATTTCATTCAGATATCTCAAAAACTGAGGGACTAGTTTGCGTTCACACAGGCGGACGGACGGACAGACGGACATGGCTTAATCGACTCAGCTCGTGATTCTGATCATATCGGTATATATTTTGGTGGGTCCCCCACGCTTCCTTCTGTTACTTTCGACAAAAATTTTTTGGCACTAAGTTATAATACCAGGTGTACTCGCGTACAGCAATTTTATTTATTTATTTATTTAATACCCAACGGTTTACCCTCCATATCCCGCCCGACCGACGCGAGGGGCGCCAATCCGCATGACGCACGGATATGTTTTTTTTTTGTTTTTTTTTTTTTTTTTTTGTGCCGAGTCGTACAGGAAGGGGTTTGTTAGGTGTCGAGATCTAAAACCTTTCAGCTACAGAACAAAATTCATCAGCTGATTGTATATCATTTATTAAGTGAGGCTAGAACTATTTTTTTTATAATAAAAAGCGAGTCTGAAGTGTCAAACGTGCTGGAGTGATTATTAAAGTCATGGCATAAGCGGCGGAATGGTTCATTTAATTCGAAATTTGTTTTGCAAGGTTTCACAAATAGTGGCTTGAAATGCCTCGATACTCTACATGGAACGTTAAAATATAACTCACTTAGAAGGCATGGGCTATTTATAAGTCCAGTGATTAATTTAACCATAAAAACTATACCAAGCATCTCTCTACGACTAGAAAGTGAAGGCAAATTAATGAGTTTTAAACGAGAAGTGTAAGGTGGAAGAATGTAATCTGAGTCCCAACGAAAGTTCCGCAAAGCAAAAAGCAGGAACTGCTTTTGGACAGATTCTATTTTATCTGAAAAACACTGGTAGTGGGGATTCCAAATAATAGATGCGTATTCCAAGATAGGTCTAACTAAGCTTGTAAATAGAGCTTTTGTGACGTAAGGATCATTGAACTCCTTAGACCATCGCTTTATAAATGCAAAGACAGCTTTAGCTTTGTTGACAGTGGAGTTTATATGGAGGTTAAAGGTGAGTTTGGAGTCCATTGTGACGCCAAGATCGATAAAATTAGTTACCTGATCTAGATTATGCTGTGATATTTTATAAGAAGCTGGTTGTACTGTTCTACGAGAAAAGCACATAACTTTACATTTTTTTAAGTTTAGCGGCATGTAGTTTGCTTTACACCAATGAACAAGGTTGTTAAGATCTGCTTGTAAGAAAGATCTATCTTCTATAGAGGAAAATGATTTAAATAGTTTTACATCATCAGCATATAATAAGATCTTAGAATGTTTTATTACTGACGAAATATCATCAATGAATAGCAGGAACAGAATTGGCCCAAGGTGGCTTCCTTGGGGAACGCCCGAAGGAACGAAAATGACATCGGAAGAACAATTTTTGAAAATAACTTTTTGAGTTCTACCATGTAGGTATGAAGATATCCATCGAATAAAACTGGGTTGAAGACCTATTAGACCTAGTTTACGGATGAGCAATGAATGACATACTTTGTCAAAAGCTTTACTAAAATCCGTGTAAATTACATCTGTGTGAGCATTTTCTCTAAATCCATTTGAAACATAAGTTGTGAACTGCAATAAATTAGTTGTGGTAGATTTTCCAGTAGAAAACCCATGTTGAGATGGCGATATTGATGAGGAAATAGAGTACGTCAGATAATTAACAATGATTGCTTCAAATAATTTTGGAACCGCTGACAGCTTGGCTATGCCTCGATAATTTTCAATAGAAGACCTACTGCCATTTTTGTGTAGGGGTATTATAAAAGATTCCTTCCAAACTAATGGGAAAACACCTTTTTTTAGAGACAAGTTAAATAAGGATGTTAGGGGCTTGTAAATATTTACAGCACACTTTTTAAGAAAGCAAGCCGGAATGAAATCCGGTCCAGATCTAAATGAATCTTTTAAGGTTTTTAATGAATTTAAGACTACTTCCGGAGATATAACTGAGACATGAGTTAAATTGGATGGGGTAAGTCTAAACGGATAATCACTACTTTTAGGAGAGTCCATAGAATAATTCGAACTAAAAAATTTTGCGAACATGTTAGCAATAAGTTGGCTATCAGAAGACGCAGTGTTATTATAATTCATGGCGGACGGAAAACTATGAACTCTACGTTTTGAGTTGACGAAGTTATAGAATGATTTGGGATCGTGAACCAGTTTTTTCTTCATTTTGCATAAGTATGATTTGTAACATTTTTTGTTTAACGCCATGTATCTATGCCGCAAGACTGAGTACTTGACGTAATCTCTATGAAGACCAGATTTTTTGTATAGCTTAAAAAAGCGTGACTTTTTATTTTTTAATTTTTTAAGCTCTTTGGTGAACCATAACTGTGTTTGTTCTTCATTGACCCTGCGTTTAGGAACATACTTTAGAAATAGGTTATAGATGGTGTTATTGAAATGTTCAACACAAAGGTCAATATCATCTACATAGTTTGGCCAGGGAAAGCGCGACAACTCTTTATTTATTTTCTTGAAGTTCGCCTTTGCAAAAACAAATTGATCACTAGAACTGAAATAATTTTTAGTTCCATTTTCGTTAATAACTTCATAAGAGAACTCAATAGCAGGATGATAAACATCCTCCGGAAGTACTAGAGGGTCACACCGATTTAGGGAGAAGTTCGGAATATCATTAACGTATACTAGGTCTAATATCCTGCCAAATTTATTTGAATTCAAGTTTATTTGGTTGAGGCAGAGTTCAGCCATTTCTTCAAGGAAAAAAATGTGATTATCCTTAGAAGAAACAGGTACAATATCCGAGTCATTAACGTTCCAATATATGCTCGGGAGGTTAAAATCACCCAGTACTACTAGAGTATCAGAAAGTGTCATCCTAGAGTTTATAGATTTAAGTGTTAACAGAAGCTCATTGTAAATTGACGTGTTGGAATTTGGTGGGATATAGCAAAGGGTTAGATACATATATCCTTTACCAATCAACACACGTATGCATTTGAGCTCAAAGTAAGCATTGGATGAAACACTAACATCCTCAGATGGCAACGATGTGTGCACTGCAATTAGAACACCACCGCCAATTCTATTTACGCGGTCATTTCTGTAGATTTCATATTGATTCGGAAGAACTTCTGAGTTCAAGACGTGAGGTTTGAGCCATGTTTCAGTCAAACAAATAATTTTGTAATTACAGCAAAATCCATTTAAGTACAGATCAGTTAATTTGGTATTCAAACCTCTAACGTTTTGGTAGTAAAAGCTTACAGTTGATATAATTAGTTTTTTGAAACTGACTGAGAATTAGGTAATCTCACGACGTTCATGTTGTTTTTATTTGGTCTAAATTCAAATTCGCGAACAAACGCGCCATTCGGCCAAAATGATTTGTGAAGGATCGTTTCAAAATCGGTCGGATCTACATCGATTTTAAAGCTAGAAATGTCGCGATCATATTTAAAATTAAATTTACGAATAAATAAATGTTTTGGTTTGAACTTGGATGTAATATATAAATTAATGTCATCAGGAGAAGTGTCTTTCGCGAATCTAGACACAAAAATAGACTTTTTAGGAGGAATAACAACAAGTTTCTCAGAAGTTCTTTCGGAAGTGAGGGGTTCAGATCCATTTAAAGATTCCAGGATGTTTAAGGAAGTTAATGCGGTCTTTGAAGTTGATGGAGCAGTTTGATTATCAACATGGTTTTTGGCAGAGGATCTAGTGGGAATCGGTTTAGGTGGAGGAGTTTGCGAGGTATGAGGACACGGAGAGGCTAAATTTATTAATTCTATAGGTGGAGATGGAGTTTTCTGTTTAGCTCCAGCATCAACACCCTTATGAGGACTACTAACCCGTTTACGCTTTAATTGGCCATCTTCAGAGCTTGGGAATTCATCAAAGCTTTTGAGAGATTTAAACATTTCTTCATAAAGCTTAAATTTCTCAGCCAGCATCGACAACTCTTTCCCAATTTCGTAAAAACCATTTCTGGTTTGTCTGAAGATTTTAAATAAATCAATTTCTGCGGGTCTGCATTTTATACAAGACCAGCGAACCCCTTTTTTCTCAATAATGGCATCAACGACTCTACCCGTTAAACTAGCACATTTTGCATGAGCGGTCCCATCACAAAGCCAGCATGACACATAAGAGTCGCTTTTGACATTACAATTAAGGTAAATACACGACATGATGAAATAAATTCAAAGTTAAGTTTTGTATATATAAAAGTTGTAAGTGCAACTGGGTATATAACAACAGTTTAAAAGCACAAAAGGTTTGGAAGCCAATGACGCAACAATCAGCTGAGCGTAATGCAGCGAACAGTTTTAAATGCACTGTATATGACACTCAACAAACAAGTGCAAACAGCTGTGAACAAGAAATGACAAATAAGTAAGCAAAACAAAATAAATCAAAATGTGCACAAACAAAATCAATAAGTAATTAACAAAGTATATGAGAAAATATCAGAAACAACAATAACAATAAGTATGAGACGATGACTCGGCACATAAAATTAAAATCATAAATAATGATCAAAAATCAAATAAATTTTAAAATCACTTATCTCCAGTGGTGCACAGTAACACTCATTAATTTTACAATCACTTCAATTAATTTAAGGTTGAATTAATTTAAAGAAATTTAATAATAAATTGAGAGCAAAAAATACACAACTTCACAGTTTGACGTTTGCACAATTATGTTTGCACAATTTGTTGCAATTTATTACAATTTTGCAACAAATATCCGCTTTTCCATTTTTTTACGCAAAAAAATTGCAGAAGTGATGGAAATGAGAGAGCAAAGTGACGTTTATTTCTTTCTCACAAATGAAGTGAGAGGCTGCAAAATTCTGCTTGACAAATTTTTTCCATCACATTTGTCCAGCAGCAAAACATCTGATGAAAAAACATATGTTTGTAATTTGCGAAAATTGCAAAATTGAAGTTCAAAATTAAAAAAGTTAAATATGGACGAATTAATTATGAAAGATGTAAATAAATAACATTTGATTATGTCTGCATCTGTACTTGAGCTAAATTTCGGATGATAACAGCAGCATTGTATGTTTGTTGCTTAATGTAGGAAGTCCGCCGGTTACCCTCTGCCATATATATAATACTTCTATCCCTGCAAAAATTCCGAGTACTCCAGTCGCTAATCCATGGAGTGCTCGCTATGGACCAACCGATTACTCCATAACTTGCCACATTTCATACAAAAAATATGGTCCATTTAACATTGCATGTCATTGCAATGGAGTATATACTCCAGCCCCGCATTACAAACAAATTAATCCATGGAGTAGCTACATTGGATTAATTGATGGAGTACCTAACAGTTAGTCGAACATAACAACAAAAACAAATGTTTATCGCGACGACGACGAATGACGTGTATACATACAAACATATGTATATATGTAGTTATATATGTATACACATATCGTCGTCGTCGCGATAAAAATTTGGTTTTTGTTATGTTCGGCTAACTACGAACCGATGCAGATACACGAATCGGTCGTTTGGGCTATGTTAGTGGTCACTTTGAAAGTACTCCAACCTACCACAAATGGAGCATATAATCCAATGATTTTTGCAGGGATATTGCTAGTATTCACTTGTTTTGTTCGTCAAACATCACAGTAACGATATACTGTTAGAAAGGGAAGCAAGATTCCATGGGCGCCGTTAAACTTTTGTTTCCAAAAACAAGGGGAACCACAGAAAAATGTTGATACTATGAAATAGGTATTTTATTTAACAAAGATAAGTCCGAATTTTATTAATTTGTACATATGTATTTACATATATATGTGTGTACATACCCAAGAAACATTTTAGTTGGAAATTGATTTGAGGTCGAATGGATATTCAACTCGTTTCCCAATTTCAAATTAGATTCAAATGAAAAAATATTACTTACTAATAATTTTACTTGTGCATATTGGGTATACATACATGAATAAAATTAAATAAAAATGAAATTCCAAAGAGCGTTCATTGGACGTTCACGAGCATGTAGGTATGCATGTTATTTGGTTGTGAAATACCTTGAAATAATAAATACATTATTTTATTTTCGAAAGATTGGCATTTCATTATTTAATCTACTGCTTTGTGTTTTTATAACGATCATGAAAATTTTATATGAAGGGAATAACGACCCCTTTTAAACCCCCTTCTGTTTTTTTTTTTGTAATGCTACTACAATTTTACAAATGTGTATGTGACATATATTCACATACACGACTTTTGCTTGTGTTGACGCATGCGCACAAATTACATATGCAGTCAGAACCGAGTTCATGAATAGCGTAACTGAAACACATTGATTAGATAGATTGTTAGCAATATAGAAGTATTACATATATGCCCTCTGCTAACTTATATGCATGCATGTATGTATGCACGTCAATATGCAATGCCAGCAGGCAGTCGCAACCCTGCAAAAATCATTGGATTATATGCTCCATTTGTGGTAGGTTGGAGTACTTTCAAAGTGACCACTAACATAGCCCAAGCGACCGATTCGTGTATCTGCATCGCTTCGTAGTTAACCGAACATAACAAAAACCAAATGTTTATCGCGACGACGACGAAATGTGTATTAGAGATGAGAGAAACTGCGATTTTTCGATATCTGTGATTTCGGTGATTGCTATTTTTAAATCACTGCGATTTTAAACTGCTATTGCGATTGCATGGACTGCTATAAAATCATCAGTTACCGGTAGAGATTAATTTTGCCTTTTCTAAGCGATATAACCTGTCTTCATTTTATGTTAATAAAATGATAGCAATAAAAACGTATTCCGCAGTAATTTCGCTGTTTGTAAACATTTTTCAAAGATAAATTGTAAATTTAATAATTATTTTTTTTTTTATATTTCTATATACGTATGTGGTCTGCTCAAAAGTATAAACAAAAAGAAATTTATAATGCTTTTGCGATTGCGATTCACATAGGTGAACTGCTTACTTGGTACATCGATAGCAGGTCCCAATAAGTGGTGAACTGCTATTTTGAAAAAGTGATCGCAATTGCGATTTGCGATTTTTTATTCACAGTGAAAAAATCACCGTTTGCGATATATCGCTCATCACTAATGTGTATACATACATAACTACATACATACAAATGTTTGAATGTATGCACGTCATTCGTCGTCGTCGCGATAAACATTTGGTTTTGTTGTTATGTTCGGCTAACTGTTGGGTACTCCATCAATTAATCCAATGTAGGTACTCCATGGATTAATTTGAATGTTATGCGGGACTGGAGTATATACTCCATTGCAATGACATGCAATGTTAAATGGACCATATTTTTTGTATGAAATGTGGCAAGTTATGGAGTAATCGGTTGGTCCATAGCGAGCAGTCCATGGATTAGCGATTGGAGTACTCGGAATTTTTGCAGGGAACTCCATAGTTATATGTATATGTACATACATACATGTTTCTTTATTAGTAAAATATAATGCATGCATAATCTACTGCTGAAACTAAGCTAAAGTAATACAAATTTCCTCTAAATTTTTGTAAAAATAGGATTTGTTTATATTTTGTTAATTCTTATAGTTTTAATTTGATCAGCTGTTCGTCTTTGCTGCAAGATTTGAATAGATTTGCATTTTTTTACTTTTTTGGATAATTATCTCTGGTGGGAGGAAAAATCGTTTTTGGCGAGATAGAGAGTGATAGAGGCAGACAGAGAAAAGCTGCTGGAAAAAGTAAGCGAATACAACTACCATTTCATTCTCATGAAAGGTATAATAAGTTGTTAAATGAAATAAGTGCGCTTTGTTTTTAACAAGGATGGAAAATAATTATTATTTTTAAATTTCGACCAAAAAATCAGTATGTTCCCACTATCACAAAACAATTTTGAATACGCCACCATATTTATCTTTGTGTAATCTGTGGTAATCTGCAATGATTTTTATTTTAAGAGTTTTATACATAAAATTCGAAAGTAATAATTACAGTCTGAGTACATATTATTATTTTTTTTTTATCAGGAAGAAGTACATATGCTTTGATTTTAATTTTTTTTAAACATGTAATTATTAGAGAGAGCCATAGACAGCTCCAAATTTCAGCTAGTACAATTGTCACTAGTTAAAATTATTTCCTGCCAAAGTAAGAAACAGCTGTTGAAGAAATAAACAAAGGAATATTTTTGATTTTTATTACATACTTTTGAAATTTTCTGAATTTTTGAAATAGAAATAATGAAAATGAAATGTTTTTTTTTTTAGAAAAATTAACCACCAAAAATAGCATTCAAATTATTAATCGCTAATTTTTACTATTTTTCCGTTGCTTGATTTTCTGTTCGTTTCGCTCTTTGTGAGCGTAATTCTTTACGTTTTGCTCTTTTCATTTCACTTGACAGCTAGCTGTTAATTTAATAAGAAACAAAGCTTATACTTGATTTTTATTTCTTCCCTTAAAGCAGGGCTGCTCACCTCATAGGCACTCAAAGCACAATTGTTTTTCTTTTGCTCCGAATCATAGGCACAGAAACATATTTTCACTTCAAATATGAAAATAAAATTTTCTTTGCACTCTCATAAGCACTCAGATATAAAAAAAATTTATATGTATGTGCCTATGATTCATATTGAATGTGCAGAGCAAAGGCACTTAACAAATTTGTATAGGAGCTCGAGCACTGCCGTAAGAAATCGAAATTTACAATAACAAATGTGTAATGAAAAAAAAAATTAAAAAAATGAAAGCACTGTAAAAATGTGTATTCAAAAAATTTTCATATAAAAAATAAAAAAATTTTGTATCTATGTGATACTACCATTTGAAAATAAATTCTAAAATAATATTTTATTGGAATTCATAAAAAAATTTTAAATGAGCGAAAATATTTTTCGGTGCATATACAAAATTGGTAGATGTATTGAGTTTTGTACTTTCAATACGAGAGTGTTGAGCAGCCCTGCCTTAAAGCATAATGATTATGTGTGATTTTTATTTTTTTTACTTATTTATTATTTATTTTTCATAAAATAAAACTCAAAACGTCCTACAGTCTTACAAAAATATTGCGTATAAGCCACGGCAATACATATATGTAAAGCTTGCTTCGAATTTTAAAGCAAATTACATCCATATCTTAACACCATTTATAATAAAATGTCCAACCATTTCTCTTCGGAAGTAATTAGAGTAGACTAGAAGGTGTGTGCATGCAAAATTTTAAGCCAAAAATCCTAATAGTTCTGGCTGCATGACGTTTTGAGTTTTATTTTATGAAAAATAAAATAAAAATCAGACTAATTTTTTTCTTGTGTAAAAAAAAAAACAAAAATAAAAATTACACATAATTATTATGCTTTGAGGGGGGAATAAATAAAATATTATAATTATTTTTGATGGAAAAAAGTAAAAATCAAGTATTATAATTAGTTTTGAGTGAAAAATTAAAATCAAAACATAATACTTATTTCTGAGCAAAAAATCAAAAATTAAATAATAATATGACTTTTGATCGAAAAAAATATAAATCGAAGAATAATGATTACATGCTGATTTAAATGATTTCGCTTATAATGATTACCGTCGCTGGTTTTTAATCTAGGTACGATAAAAATGTCACTAAAGCCACAGTTCCGATCAACCAAAACACAGCCTCGAAGGCAATACAATCCATCAAATTGACACAGGATCCGAATTGTGTAAAGCCTAAGTAAGTTAAATAATTAAAAAAAAATCTTCATATAGGATAAATAAAACAGGACAAATCTATTTTTTTTTTATTACAGTACAAATATTACTGAGGAACCAGCTTCATCGTCAACAACTGTGCTAAAAACACGGCCTGTATTGTAAGCTATGTATATACAAAAAAAAAAAACTAATACATTAATTGAGTAGTCCACTCTCAAAAGTACCTATGAGAATTTTTCATGTTAAAGCAGGGTATCCACATCACAAGAAATGCTAAAACTCCATATAAAACAAGTAAGGAAGCCTAAGTTCGAGTGGAATCGAACATTAGATACTCAGCTGTATGCTTTCATTGTTTGTTTGCGTTTATTCGATATAGGGTGTATTTTATATAAAGCGAGTGCCGCATAAAGTGGGCGTAGCCACGCCCATTTTCAACATTTTTATCAGTCATCCAACTAAGCATATGAATATTATTCTTTGTGCAAAATTTCATTCCTTTATGACTTCTAGTTACAAAGAAGTCTTGTTACAAATTTCCAAAGGGTGTTCCAGAAATATCTTCGTTAAAAAGTAGGCGTGGTCATAAACCGATTTCAATAAATTTTTGCGTGTCTATTAACACAAGTTATAAAAGTGTATAAACCAAGTTTCGTCATAATATCTCAATTATTTGTCGAGTTATGGGCTCCGAAATCTCGTTGATTCCTTTGTCTGAAAAGAGGCGGTGCCACGCCCATTTTCCGAAATTTTTCTATTTTTTGGTTCCGATCTATTGTAGAACTCATGCCACAAAATTTCAATGAATTATCTTTATATTTGACAAAGATATCGCTTAAAATGTTTTTATTAGGCCACTTTATGATACCCATATATAAAAGTGGGCGTGGTCGTCAACCGATTTCGCTAAAATTTTGAACATGTATTACTACAAGTAGTGAAAGTGTATAGACCAAGTTTCGTCATAATATATCGATTATTTGTCGAGTTATGGGTTCAGAAATCTCGTATATTCCTGCTTCTAAAAGGAGGCGGTGCCACGCCCATTTTCCAAAATTTTTGTATTTTTTGTTTTACGTCCATAGTTGGACACCTTCCATAAAATTTCAATGATATATCTTTATATTTGACAGAGATATCGCCTAAAATGCTTTTATTAGGTCACTTTATAATACCCATATATAAAAGTGGGCGTGGTCGTCAACCGATTTTGGCAATTTTTCGTCCAAACATTTGCCTAAGTAAGTATATCACGCCTACCAAATTTCATCGATATATCTCCAACGCTTTCTGAGTTATGACTCATAAAACTGTCAATGTTTGCCCCTTAATAAGTGGGCGTGGCACCGCCCATTTTCCAAAATTTCACCATATTTCTTCATAAGGGCCTGAGCTCAATACGTGTGTAAAATTTTATCACTCTAGCTCTATTAGTGACTGAGATACAAAATTTCCGATTTTTACCATATAGGGGAGGTGGGCGTGGTCATGGTCCGATTTCGCCCATTTTCAATACCATCCGTTCCTGTCTTGATACCAACTTACATTTCAAATTTCATCAAAATATCTCAATTTTTGCGCGAGTTATCGTGCTCACAGACGGACAGACGGACGGACATGGCTCAATCGATTTCTCTTTTCACCCTGATCATTTTGATATATATAAGTCTATATCTATCTCGATTATTTCATTCTGTTACAATCCACCGTTAGGAAATCAAAACTATAATACTCTGTGTACTAGTACAGCTGAGTATAAAAACGCTTAAGAAATGGTCAAGAAATTTTCTTGTGTCAAATTTTCTTTAGGCAGTATCCACTTCACAAGAAAATCTATTACAAATTTTGACGAAAAATGGGGTTGGCAACACTGGTTTTGCCAAGAAATATATACGATTGTATATATTTCTTCAAGAAAAAATGAAACGTCAAAATTACTTAAGAAATAAATGCCAATTTTTTCTTGAGCAATTTCTTATGATGTGGCTACCCAGCTTTAGTCAAATATTTCTTTGTATGACATTCTTCTGTACACGGCGAGTTAAAAACGAGAAGAAGAAGAAGTCAGCTGTTCACTTACCATTGCCATATGAATGCGTTTGCCTTGGTTTAATACAAGAATTATCTAAAGAAGGATATCGCAGTAGATAAGCTGATTGGAATTGTGTATGTATACTAAAAAGTGTGAATGTCAGACAAAACGAATTGGCAAAAATTTTACCTTGAAATTCATTTCTCTTTTCTTTCACATTGACATTTTTAAAGAAAACACACACATAAAAACGGAAGTAATATAACCTCTATTTGGATAAACCTTGGTTTAATATTTCACATAGGTAGTTTTGAGACAGTATTTTTTCACAGTATAAATAAAACATAGAGACTTTTGAAGGAGTATTTTTTTTATTTAATGCTTTTTCAAAAACTCAATATCGGAAAAATACACATAGACACTTTTGAGAGCAGACTACTCAATTAACTATACTCACATAATCTATAATCTATATAATCTCAGTTTAATGTTACTGTTCTTTAGAATAAATGAAGCCTTATTCGATGCAAACCATGAAAATGTTGTTACCACCGATTCTCCAATATATCATACAAAGAGCACACAAACCGATGGGATGTAAGTTCAATCCATAAATAAACACTGTAAACTCAGTTCAAACTCCTTATTTTTAATTAACAGCTCCGGAAGACGAATTAGCTGTGGATATGTCAACACTTCAACAGTTGAATTGCATAAAAGATTCTATCTCAGTTGCTTTTATTGTGATGTTGAATATCCAATATCACTTTGGTCGGAATTTTCAGATCACATTAAAAACGAGCATTCTGAATTGGAAAAAGTTTACAATGAGAAACCTGTCAGTATAATTGGTGACGATTGGGACGACGCACAAGGTTCAACTAATTATAAAAAGATTAAAAACAATAACGCTAAATTGGAAAAAGATTGCAATGAGAAACCTGTCAGTATAATTAGTGACGATTGGGACGACGCACAAGGTTCAACTAATAAAAATGCTACCGAACTCCCGACAATAAATTTTATTAACATTAAAACAGATGTGCCAAATAGTGAGCACGATACTGATTCTAATGTAAGTAAATTTCCTTTTAAGTTGAAATACATAATACATGCGCCGAACGGTTGTAAAATAATTCCTCTATCGACAGCAATCGTCTAACGAAGCGATAACGGATGATGAATCTTTGGATGAGGTAATTAAAAAAAAAACGAACCGTAATTGAGTTGTATTTCTTAAATATATGTAATTCAGAAGTTTTTACACATTTTTAACAGATAAGCTTAGATGAAACCCCCCATAATATTATAATTGACTTATTGGCCGATTTAAAGGGATTACCTGGTCTGTGGGACAATCGTAAAGTATTTCCTGAAAGATATGATGAACAACTGGCAGTTTTAATGGATATAATGAAACTTAAGTGGGACCTCAATTTAAAGAAGAAAAATTTCCAAAAAAATTTGGAGGACATAAAAAATTGGTTCTTTACCATAAGAAATGCAAGTGTAAGGAATGGACATTCTACCCTTGAAAATGATAAGTTGAGCGAGTATTATGAGCTTTGTGCAAAATTTTTACCCTTCGGATTTTTAAGTAATTACGTATTCCCTTGTAATCTCTGCAGTAGGGTATATGTAAATCCCACTGAATTGCAAACGCATAAATATTCCGAACATCATGTTGGCACACTACCATTTAGCTGCAACAAATGTGACAAACAATTCCGTTTAATCAAGGTTTTGTATACTCATTTGAAAAAGCATTCAGTTACTGATCAGATAGTTAAAGGTAAAAAAGATTTTCTATGTTATGAATGCAATAGCAAATTTACATGTCCAAATGATTACAAAAGACATTTGGATATTCATCCGTGTGGTGATTGTCTATTTGCTTGCGAGGAATGTGGACGTCGCTTTAAAAATAATGATGCGAGAAATAATCATGTGCAACGGCACAAACAAACCGATGGTTTTCAATGTGAAATCTGCTCGCATAAATTAAAATCTGCTGCTAATTTTCGATTTCATATGAAAATTCATAAAGGTATTTACGATTACGTCTGTGAATTATGTGGCAGGGCATTTGTAAGTCGGGCCCGTTATAACGAACATACTAAATTTGAGCATATGGATCATGGTGTTTGTAGAATATGTAATCGAAAATATAAAAGACGAACAATACTCTTAAAACATTTAAGGAACTATCACAGACCAACCTTTGGCACAAACGAAGAATTGTCATTGCCCCCAAGAAAAAATATAATTCGTACTATACGTAATAAATATAGTAAGCACGGTAAGAATAAGGGTAAGAGGGGTCCAAATCTTAAAAGTAGAAAGTTTGAGTACATATACGATTCTGTGACACAAAGAAATCGCCTCAAATGTCCACTTTGTGATAACACCTATCAGCGTCATCGGAATGTTAAGCACCATGCCTTAAAAGCCCATAATTTCGATATACGAACAATGAAAAGGGGAGTGCCAGAAAGATCAGAACAACAGCAGCCATCGCATTTCGAGCCTGTCGCTATAAATGAAAGTAAAATCGATATTATGGACACCGGAGAAGTAGAGGAAGTGAGCGAAGTAATTTTAGAATGCTCTGTTGAAAAATTGGAATCACCTTTTTACGATAATATTGATGATATCATCGTTGAAGAAGACGAAGATAAAGATAACGAAGAATTCGTACCAGAAAATTCATTTCAAGTTTGTCCAAATAATAGCTTTTTTAAACAATCTCGAAGCAGTTCCCTAGATGACATGCTAACAGAGTAAACGTTGGAAACGGGTTCTTGTGAACAAATTCAATACAAGTTTGATATAAATACTAATGGCACAATTATTAAATTGTCGAATTATAAAAAGAATAGCTAGCTGTCCCTGCTAGTATTATCTCCTGAGCTGATTACTTTAAGTTAAAGTCAGTGCAGGGATTCAGTAACTTAAGGCCGTTGACAACTTACAATCTGGATTGAGAGGAAGTGTATATGTGTGCAGAGAACTTATAAAACCAGAGAAGGACCACGAACGGACAAACGTGTGAATTGCTAATAACGCACAATTTTACGCGGAGGAAATTTTCAGAATTATACATGTACATACATATTTTTCCCCAATTTAACTTTTTTTCATTATTTTTCAAACTCACCTTCATGCGACAAAAATACATTTGAGTTATTTCAAATCATGTTCAGAGAAATTAGGTCCGTTTATTATTAGCTACTTATGAATAGTTAGCCAAGTTTCGGCTGGCAAATCGCTTCTTGAGTCAAAAAAATAGCAGAAGAGAGCCAATAGGCGAGTTCCCGTGGCAGTGATCCAGATCCGGATACAAATTTTGCAAGCAAATGCAACAACAATTTGGTGATCCTGGTATTTATATGGATCAAAAAATCTATTACAATCTATACGGATCCGAAATTGATACAGATAAACACCAGGATCACAAAATTCTTGTTACATTTGCATGCAAACTTCTTATCCCGATCTGGATCACTGCCACGGGAACTCGGCAATTGACAGCTCCAAATTTCAGCTAGTAAAATTTTTCCTAGCTGAAATTATTTGCTGCCAAAGAAACAGCTGTTGAAAAAATAAACAAACGAATACTTTTGATTTCAGTACTTTTGAAATTTTCTGAATTTTTGAAATAGAAATAAAGAAAATTAAATGTTTTTTTACAAAAAATAACCATTAACAGTCAAAAATAGCATTCAAATCACTAATCGCTAATTTTTACTATTATTCCGTTTCTTGATTTTCTGTTCGTTTCGCTCTTTATGAGCGCAATTCTTTCCGTTTTGCTCACTTGACAGCTAGCTGCTAGTTTAATAAGAAACAAACCTATTACCTCTTCGTTTACATAGGTATGCATGTTTTCGTATATGAATTCATATTTGAAAAAGGTAATGCATTCCGCACTTTCCAACTGGGTAATTATTTTTTTTATTTTTTACATACATATGAACATATGTATCTATGTATGTTTTTCTTTATTTATAAATAATAAATAATAATAATTTTTATTATTATAAAAATTACCCAATATTCAAAATACATTTGTTATAAGTTTACAATAAACTTACTTCAGTAAGCAAAACATTTGGAAAATCTTTAATATAAAACTTGTAATTCATTTAATAGTAATTGCTGAATCAACGAAAAGGAACCCTAAGTCTATAATTGCATTTCACGTTTGGAAAGCAATTCCTAATAAACATTTTTATATAATGTTTTGTAAACGTGAGGTGAAAAATTTTTCTCAAAAAAAAAAAAAAAATGCGCTACACTACACTACACTGACAATACATTTTTTCCCTGGTATTCTTGGTTTGGAAAACCCACCGAAAGTCAAAATACAAAAACAATTCTTCTGTAGGTTCCCAGCAAGCAAAATAAGTTTAGATAAAGCTTTTTTTAAGCTTATAATTTTGTAATAATATTGTCATTGAAATTAGACCTTGGTTGTAAATGTACCAATATAAACTTATAAAAAATATTTAAAAGAAAGGAGCTATTTTTCAAACACTTGCTTTTAACTTTTAAAGCTAAGTATTTTATAAACATTTGCTCTCAACACTTCATCACGTTGGTCTCCTTGTCGTTGGGGATGGGGCTTAAATGGGGACCAGGGTGAATTCCCCTTGAGGGACCTGCCCCGTCTCTCCATGAACTAAGAGGGAAGCTCCGTATGGTACCCTTGGGCACATCCTGCCTATCGCGGCAAGCAGGTTGTATCCCAGGTGTCCCATGCGGAGAACACCGCACCAACACACACACAAAAACCCCCTAATCCAGGGTGTTATGCGTTTCCGTGCCCATTGGATGGTTTGCAGTCAGGGGTAACCGACTGTATTCTTACGGAGCCTCCCGGATACCGGTCCACCTCCGGGAGTAACGGTGGACTTGCTGCGGTAAGGGGCTCTACCGTAGTCGACCGTTCCCTTCCCCCTTTCCTTACTTCAGGTCGCCGAAAGGTCTCGTCTCAGTAGGCGACCGCACAAAACAGAAATAAAATGAATAAAAAACAAATAGCCTCGGATCCCTGCACGGGTAACGATGCCGCCGTTGGACTTGGCGATAAAGTAGTAACCAACCCCTCGGGTACCGCTAAGACGGCGCCGAGCGGGCCTTCACGGCCCACATCACAACTTCGACCACCTATGCAAGCAGGCAGGAAGACTAAACCCCTTGAGGGTAAGCCGACTACTGCCGTCAAAGCTGGTACAGCTAAGCCCCTTGAGGGAAAGCAACCACCAGCTGAGCGGGCACGGGTCGTCTCCCCAATCCCTCAACCGGGCACCTCTGAACGGCAGGCAGTGGAGAGCAGCACCAAGTCCTCCACGGACGAAGTGCAAGCCCCTGCTCCTGCCAGGGACTCTCTTACCAAGCCCGCTGAACACCCCGAGTGTTCTAAGGCTAGTAAGAGGATTCCGATGTCGGTGCGCAGCCAGCGAAATGTTCGCAGCGCCGCCAAAATCGTAGAGAGGACTAAAAATCTTCCCTACGACAAATTGACGGCGGAGCAGAAGAGTTCGTTGGTTTGGGCAAAGAAGATTCTCGCTGCCAAACAGGCTAAAGCGACTTCCGGTCCGACAATCACCCCCCAGTCTGGTCCCTCGACATCTAAACAGGCACTGACCTCAAAGAGACCCCGATCTCTACAGAACGCGGCGAAAGCCACCTTAACGCTGGCAGTTATGGACCGCGGCCACCCGGACGGGAACCTGTCCCCGGAAAAGTGGAAGATGATCCTCATAGGTCTTCTCAGGAACTATGAGGAGCTTCTGGACCGTTTTCCGGGGCCTCCTCCTGATATCCGGGATGGCGGATGGCATCAGGGCAGAATAAAGCTCGTAAGCGTCTATCAGGCTGAGCTCATAGCCATATGGGAAGCAGCTCGTCGCCTGACAGATCTGCCAGACATAAATTCTATCAAAATCTTCTCTGACAGCCAAGCTGCCATAAAATCCTTACAGAGTAACAATACTACATCTATAGTTGCAATGAAATGTAGGGAGTCTTTGAACAAACTAGCCGAAAGGTGGAACGTCATTTGGGTTCCAGGCCATAGCAACGTTCGGGGCAACTGCATTGCAGATGAGTT
The DNA here is from genome assembly GCA_960531455.1 of Urophora cardui. Lineage (NCBI taxonomy): Eukaryota > Metazoa > Arthropoda > Insecta > Diptera > Tephritidae > Urophora > Urophora cardui. The sequence goes on along the minus strand of OY482670.1, from coordinate 24,053,791 downwards.
AGCAAGGGAAGGCACAAGCTTGCAGGATATCACATCTGCGACATGGGTTGGCCCCCCGCTTAACTCATGCAAGCATTGGTTGAGATCTCGCTCCAGTGAACGGGCTAACGCTAGATGGGCCAAGGAGTCAACTTGTGTGATTTCTAGGCAAATCTGGCCTAGACTGGATGAGGCTAGGTCTGTATCGGTGCTGCATCTGAATCGGCTCTCTATAGGTCCGCTGGTGGGACCTCTAACAGGCCATTGTCTTATGGGCACTCACGCCTCTCGCATGGGCCTATATAAAAACGACTTCTGCCGCAGCTGTAGGGACGTGGAGGAAATAGAGAGTGTTGAGCACTATCTATGCCACTGCCCCGCACTGTCGCTATCTAGGTACCGCTTCCTCCATAAACACTTTTTCGAGTGCCTGGCGGAGATGGAAAATGCAAGGACACTAGATTTTCTGCGCTTCATGAAACAAACGCGCTGGTTTAGCTTCACGGGCATCTAATCTTATCATACTTTTGAATCTAATTTTTCCGGAAAGGTTTGTAAATAGGGATAAGGAAGCTAGGGCTCCCGTGTGGTATCACAATGGGCCACCTCGGCCTAAGTGTGTCCCCGCTTTCATGAATTGCGGAGACAGCCACCTCAACCTAACCTAACCTAACCTACAGAAGGTTTATTTGAAAAAAACTTAAAATAAGCTTAACAACACTGGATCACAAAATGAAATTTTTTGTCTGTACTTTGGACGTGACTATCCTATCTATATGTAAAATCGGTCGCTGATTCCGAAAATCGTGTTCATTTTTAATTCTATGGGAAGGTTTTTGAGATATCGGCAATTTACCGTTATTTGGCCAATGGCTCCACTTAATCCAGTATATCTCTTTAACACAGTAAGTTATCTTCCTTATGGTGACACCAAACGAAAGAAAATTAAATTTCCTTTTCATGGCTCCTATAACATTTTTGTCTAGCTCTTATAGTTTCTGAAATATTGATTCAATTTGAATTTTTTCGCTTTTTAATTATTTTTTGACGAAAAAATTTAATTTGTCAGGCAATATCTTTAAAACCAATGTTTTCACCTTCGGTTTTACTCCTTTACCTGAAGCTCTATTCTATTGGGAAAAAGATAAGCTATCAACGATGAAAATCCATGGTAAAATGGAAAAGTTATAGGCCATCAAGTAAATACAGCCAAGTCGCGCAATGCCTCTGCACGGGTATATCTCACTGCGGTTAAGAGATTTTTTGGATTAAGTGGAGCCATTGGCCAAATAACGGCAAATTGCCGATATCTCAAAAACCTTCCCATAGAATTAAAAATGAACCCGATTTTCGGAATCAGCGACCGATTTTACATATAGATAGGATGGTCGCGTTTAGAGTATTTTTTGGCTGTAGAGCAGTGCAATATAAAAGCTTATAAAACGCTTATTGTAGCAAACTTAAGGTTCAGACATTGGTGACTTATAAGTTATACTGGATCGTTAACCTTATTGTAACTTTATCGCTATCCATGTGAGCTGTTAGTGGTGCCGTAAATCTGTAAACAGCTGACGCATGTCGAGGCAGATCTTAGAAGGTAGGCGCATAGGCGAATTCAGAAATTTCCCATGTATTTTGTTATTGTAATTGGTATATTGTAATGTCAAAATAATATTTTTCTTGGTTAAAATCTGAATTCGCTTGGGACTCGCACATTACTATTGGCCATGATGTGAATTCGCTTTGATTTTGATATTATAATCTACCTTTATAAATCAAAAAAGAAGTTTCTGAATTCGCCTATGCGCCTACCTTCCTATAACTGCTTTCACAAGTGTCAGCTGTTTACGGATTTACGGTTGCTAACCAAAATCCAATTGGTCTGTAAGTTAACGATACAGCTACAGAATTACGATAAGGCACCAATGACTAGTAACACAGCTTGTCGTAAAGTTGGTTGAATCAGCTGTTTTATAAGGTTACAGATAAGTCACCAATGTCTGCACTTTTACATTATTATCGAAAACACTTATAGGAATGCTTGTTGGGTTGAAAAGAGACAAATACCCCCTCAAAAACAATTTGATTGACATTAAACTTCAAACTAAATGAAAATAATAGGTCCGTTAGGCGGCTGCAAATTGCAGCAATTTGCAATCAAAGAAAAATATGTCTTGCTCTCCGAAAGAGAGAAACTTATGCAAATTTACTGGCATTTCAACGAACAGAGCTTTGTCAAAATTTGCAGCAAATCAGCTGTTTGCCTTTATTCACAAGTGCATAACAAAATTAAAATTTTACGAAATGGAATCGAAGGGAAAGCTAAATTTGCAGTGTCCTATGTTCTACACAAAATCACTGTGGATTGGTCCAGGAATAAATCCAGAAAAGGAATTCTGCCGGCTGAGGGTTATCTTTTTCAAGTGCGGCCCAAGGCCGTCAACGCAAAAAGGTATTTCCTCGGTAATAGTGCGCAGTCTTGGTGTTTTGTTTGGTGGATTTCAAAACTTTACCAACAAATATCTCATAAACTATAAGTTTCCGGCAAGTTTTTATTTCTGTTATGACATCTGTGAAAAAGTTATTTTTTCGGGGCGTGCGTCATTAATGGACCATTTTCCCATTTAAGTAGTATACTACCTCCTATTTGCGACTCAACAACGCAGAATTTCGAGAGTGCAGACGATGATCCCACTGCGCTGTCATTAACACGTTTCCTTTTAGCTGGTACCTTATTAACAAATTAAATCATTTAAATAAACTTTATAAATTAAAATAATATAATTTTCTCTCTTCATTTTCTATTGAATCACCTACATATATTCCCGATTTTCTTAGTTTTTTGACTTGAAATCACTTTCGACTTTTTTTTTAAATTGCAACCATATGATCGCAAATCATATGTTTTTTCAGTCTACTGAACTTTGCAACGACAAATTTTGTCAGTAAAACTTTGCAGCTTTTTCCGTCAATGAACTGTCAAAATTGCGCTCTCTTCTGCAAATTTTGACTGAGTTTTTGCCTCAAAAAACGCGATTTTGCAGTTTTTTCTGCAATTTTCTGCCGCCGAACGGTCCTAATATTTATTTCAGAAATTAATTTTTTAGGAAATTTGAATTTAAATTACTAAAATGAAAAAATTATGAAACTCAAATAACAGAATAGCTGTTTATTCCATGTTATAAAGAGAAGCTAGTGCGCAGTATACTTTTTCTTCCGGACTTCTTCTTTCCCCTTACGTCCAAAGCAGAAGCTTACAAGAGACAAATTTAAAATTTGTGTTTCCATATATTTTTTATTTTAATTATAATTTATTTTCTACACCATTTCCAGATGGATTTTAGAAAACAACTGGATTTTAGAAAGTGAAAATTGGATTTTAGAAAAGTTGATTGGAAAAACAATTTAAATTTTCCAAAATCCAATTGACTCTTTCTAAAATCCAGTTGATGCTTTCAAAAATCCACCTGGAAATGGTGTCGTTGTCAAATTGAAACAATTGTCAGAAAAAATTGCCGAATGCCAAAATATCTACCGAAATACCAGCTGGCTTGTTGGTTTTTAACCGCCTAGATGGTATTTTGTTTGGTTTTTTTCAATATAGCTTCCTCGCTTGCACCAACGCAAAACTGTATTTGACCATCTCCTTCACACAAAAAACCTGGTAGAATACCAGAAAAAAATGTAGTGTCATATGGGCATTACATACCTACAGAGAATGTATTTAAATTATAGAGAAGGTGCAAATGTTAAATCAGAAATTCTCTGCACCTTCTCTATAATTTACATTCTCTGCTATAATTTACATTCTCTGGTTTCGCCATACAAAAATGCCTGCCGAAATTACCCTTGAAATACGCATTTCGGCTAAATTACTCACGAAATTACTCTGCAATCGGTCTCTTCCATGATTTAACAATAAAGGTTTTCGCATGACGACATACCCTCAAACATAGTGGGGCCAGAAGTGTCATGCAAAGAAGAATGTAGAAGAATTTGACAGATTTGGCCCCTATGGAAATGCTAGGGTGCGTGTGTGTGTGGCATATGTCAACAAAAACAAAATGCTAGTGTTCGTGTCAGGATCCACCAATACAGGTCGGCTCTTCAGATCAGCTGACTTCTTCTTTTTCTTCAACAGCTATCCAATTTCTCTGCTTCTGCATATTCTATACATACATTTGTGTTTACTATTGGTCAAATTCTTCGTTCTCTGAGTTTCTCCATCATTCGCTCGTGAGCTGAATGTCAAATTATTTCGTTCTCCTTTCAGTTTTGACATTCCGTTTGACATTCAGCTCACGGCATGTTTGTGTGTATGTACCATGGACCGACCTGGTAATTGGATCATGGTTCGTGTGTTTATGAAGATTGAAGAAGAAGTCAGCTGATCTTATGCATTCTCCTTTATTGTTGCTCCATGGTCTCTTCTCTTAATTTTATCGATTATAATCGAAAACATCTTTAACAATCGCTAATATTTCGCATTAGCTATGTTTTATTTTAGCGCATATATGTACATCTGTACATAAAAACACGGCTATTAAATATGTTCGCGGCGGCTTCTTAGGTATATTCTCATTGTATATTGCATTAGCGATTATTTAATTATAAAAAATTTAATTTGGTGGCAGTATTTTATTAATGATATTTTCATTTAAGTTGATCATGTAAAAATTTTTATTTGGCGCAGGATCAGCGTAACTGAAACACGACTAAAGTAAATTACTCAACAACGTGTCTAAACGCACGTAATTTCGGAAAGTAATTTCGGCTAATCAACGTAATTTCAAATGCAGTCTGAATGTGCTTAAAGAATACTCTATATAGAATTAAAAAAGCACGTATATCGGTTTGATATCGCTCGGTACTCTCGTCACTATGGGCAACGCGAGAATGAAGGACTCCAAACAACCCAGCAAACAATTTTTTATAAAATACATGCAATTAACAATGGGCAATATTAATAAAAACCAAGCAAATGCATTTACTCAAGATTTTATAAATTTGACATCACATGAAATGGTGATTTAGTGCTGCAGCTGATTTATGTAAACAAAGAATTCTCAATGGTCAAATTTATAGCTATTAAATTTACACAAATTTTCCATTTTTGATCGGATAACTTGCCAAATTTTTGCTTTGTTTTCACTCGTAAACTTTTCTCCAATTGCCGTATGTGCTCCTTCAAAAAATTTATGAGCAATTTCGTTTGGTTGCTTTGACTTTGACCACGCATTATTTATACTTATACCACTATACAATACAATATTTTCTTCCACATCGCTCAAAAATGAAATAATCTGCCATACAGAGAAGAAAACCCCATATTTTTTAAATTTACTTTTGGTTTTCTATTATTTTGCGGCCTTAACTATTAAAAACAGCTGTTTTCATATGCTGCACCAACTTACACTAACTATGAAGATGGTGTAGTTTAGTGCAGTAAAGTGTAAGTTGGTGCTAACTCAAAAAACTGAGTTCTGTGGGCCTATTCTGTAACCAATTTGCGACAATTTTCGGATCGGTATCGTAAATTTGCGACCATTTTTGCGATTATGCTATTCTGTACGATTTTTCGGTCGAATTCTATAGTATATTTTGACAGATTTTTCCGATGATCATCGCAGAGGTATCGAGGGAAATTTTTGTGTCGGTAGATTTTGCGATTATCGGTCGCAAAAAAAGTTACAGAATTCCAGCACTGAACAGTTTAGTGCAAAAAAAGTTTCATCGAACGTTTTTTCTCAGAGTACTCTACACCTTTTCCAATTGTATTTCGGAAAAGTGAAAATGTATTTCAGAAAAGCTCAAATTAATATCAGAAAACACCAAATGGTTTTCAGAAAACCTCAAATGTATTTAAGAAGTTCCAATTGTATTTCAGAAAACCTCAATTTCATTTCCGAATAGCTCAAATGTATTCCAGATTTTCCAAATATATTTCAGAAAACCACAAATCTATTTCAGAATAACACAAATGTTTTCAGAAGAAGTCAAATGTATTTCCGAAAAGCTCAAATTAATATCAGAAAACACCAAATGGTTTTCAGAAAAGCTCAAATGTATTTAAGAAGTTTCAATTGTATTTCAGAATACTTCAATTTCATTTCCGAATAGCTCAAATGTATTTCAGAAAACCACAAATGTATTTCAGAATAACACAAATGTATTTCAGAATAACACAAATGTATTTCAGAAGAAATCAAATGTATTTCAGAAAAACTCAAATGTTTTTCAGAACATCCAAATATATATCAGAAAATATCAAAGTCGGTAAAATTTACATTTTGATATGAATGAAAAGTTGCAAAAATTAAATAAGAAGCAAATTAATTTAAAGAATGACATATACTTTTATTAAACTCCAACTGGCATGTCACGCAATGCCAAAGCTTCCGAGAAAAAGGAAGATGCATGCTGCATAGAGCGAGCACAATCAGCCGTTCGAACTGTCTGCTTTGTTTGTACAATAACACCGCCTTTCGATTACGCCTGATCCATTCATGTTTGGAAGTGCTATATTCGTTTTTACAAAGGATTGTATTTTGGACCAAATACTCTCAATAGGATTAAGAATCGGAGAGTTCGGTCCGAGACGTACAAGTGTAGCTCCTCCGTTATTACACACTTCCTCCAATCCCGCATGACACGGCGCATTATCGCATACCATGACTAAATCTGTCAAACATGGAAGCATTCGGAGAACCGGTTGCCTGCACATGTCAACCATGCAAATTGCGCAATTATCCTTTAATTCCATTTAAGCGCTAATTTATATAACTCGGGATACGAAAATTTACTCAAAAATAAATTATTTTGTTTGACATCTTTCTACACGCATGTTATATTCTTCGGGTTTTTGATTAACAACTTGTTTAACATTTCATTCATAACAAAATATAATTTTTACCGACTTTGATATTTTCTGAAATATATTTGGGTGTTCTGAAAAACATTTGAGTTTTTCTGAAATACATTTGATTTCTTCTGAAATACATTTGTGTTATTCTGAAATACATTTGTGTTATTCTGAAATACATTTTTGGTTTTCTGAAATAGATTTGCAAAATCTGAAATACATTTGAGCTATTCGGAAATGAAATTGAAGTATTCTGAAATACAATTGAAACTTCTTAAATACATTTGAGGTTTTCTGAAAACCATTTGGTGTTTTCTGATATTAATTTGAGCTTTTCTGAAATACATTTGACTTCTTCTGAAAACATTTGTGTTATTCTGAAATACATTTGTGGTTTTCTGAAATAGATTTGTGGTTTTCTGAAATATATTTCGAAAATCTGAAATACATTTGATCTATTCGGAAATGAAATTGAGGTTTTCTGAAATACAATTGGAACTTCTTAAATACATTTGAGGTTTTCTGAAAACCATTTGGTGTTTTCTGATATTAATTTGAGCTTTTCTGAAATACATTTTCACTTTTCCGAAATACAGTTGGAAAAGGTGTAGTGCGTTCATCGAACAGACCTAATGTTTATGTCAAATGGGGCAATGCCGGTAAAAAATAAGAACTAAAACTACTTTCAAATATTTGTATGATGACGTATGTTTATATTAAGCGTAGTATGAACGCCGAAAACGCGTCACTCCTTCTTTGAGTAAATCACTCTACTTTTTCATTTATGAAATAATTCAGAAATTTTGAATCAACTGTGTATATGCAGAAATTGCTACTTTCAATTTTGTATGCATAAAATTACGCTCTGGCATCGTTATTGTTTACGTCTTATAATTCTGCCACAGTGGCAATACTTATCGACTATCTAAGCAAGCATTGGCAACTTTTTCCATTTTGATCTTTGGGTTGTGCGCGATTCCATGGAAAATTGCAAACCAGTTTCGCTTAAATCAATAGGTGAGTTAAAATTATAAAAACTCATTAGCTGGTTTTTACGTGTTTTTGTTTTCATCAGGAAAGATTACCCTTATGTACATAAACTTGTACCTTTATATTCATGATGAAATAATAAAATGGTCGACGCAGCAGAGGACGGCTATTTTGTTTTTGGAAAAGTAAGGCACTCTGCACACGGAGCGTCCTGTTTTAGACGCGTATTAGATACTACAGACGAAAGCTGTACGCTTTGATGTCGCGCACGTATATTTCAATTGAGGGCTGCACACGAGTCGTCAGCTTCATGCATTCGTCAAAGTATGCTGGCTACATGTCGCTTGGCGTAAAGCAGTGCTGGTAGCTAGGCGTACTACGCTTAGAAAAGAGGAAGAAGAAGATGTTTGTTTACATTTTTCCACTTGGTGGAATTTATGAAAGCAGTAAAATTTGTGTAAAAAATCGGAAAAAATGAGTGTATAATTAAAGAAGGAAGGAAGATTCCGTAAAATTTTTTATCTTTTCTATTTAAAGCTTCGAAATTTAAAGCAAATACCGTATTATTAATTTGTTTGTTTGCTTTGTGCAGCGAAGTTTCATGTCGCTTCGTGTGCAGATCTTGAGGCGTAGAGAAATCGACGCTACATGAAATGTCTCGTACGCGTCTATGACGATACGCCTCGTGTGCAGAGTGCCTAAGCTGTCAAATTATCGTCTTTTGTTTTGATTTTGCCCTCTTGCACGTGTTATTCGTGGAAATAGCTTGTGTGTTCGCTTGTATGTTTGCTGGCGTTTTTTCTGTTTTTGACATTCTTATCTACGGCCGTTCAACGGTAATCGCCTATTCTCTTTTAGCCGCTACGACCATATAGAATTATTGGATCATGTTTATATTCAAGCCATGATTAGCCATGGGTAATGGCGCAATTTTTTTGGCGCTGATACAATAACTCCAGCGCCAATCACGGTACTGGCGCAATACCACCTTTAGCGCAATTGTCATAGAATAATCGATAAATAACATTTTTTCGCTTGTTACTGTTTACCATCCCCGTTTTATAGCCCCGACACATAGCATACGTCAATCCGTCTACGTCGACGTATGTGACTGACAGCTCAGTAAAATGTCGGCATTTAAACGTACGTCGTCACACGTACGACGGATCCGTCGCCGCAACGTACCGAAGTTGCCCAAAAGTCAACTTTTGGTATACGTCAATCCGTCGCTATGTCAGCTGATTGCTTTTGATTGTTAACCTTTAGCTACTCTTGAATTTCACTTTTTTTGCAATTTGCTTTTCGAGTTTTTTCTCATTTGTATAACATTCCTCCATAAAACAAAATGGTCAAGAATTATCAGGAGATGTGAAGTTACTGAAAACTGAATTTCAATGGGGCAACCTAAAAGAGAAATTACAAAATATTCTAAAGAGTTAAATTTTTGCCACCACCTCTGTAGTTAAAGGTTAATCAAACAGCTGATTTGTGTATATCCGCCAACGTTTCCTATGTGGCGACCTCTCCGTCAAGTACGTGAGCTGTCAGTCACATACGTCGACGTAGACGGATTGACGTATGCTATGTGACGGGCCTATTATTTCTTTTGGCGCAATTCTGCTTACATATACGAGGGCACAATTAATTTTAATTTTCATAATCATTTGGAAAAATATTCCGTATATATGTGAAAATATGCTGGAAATTAGAGTCACTTAGATCACTATCAAGCACACAAAATTGTGACGTCATACGTATACATATACTATGGTGCTGTTATTGGCGTTGTGGTTGCGCCATTTTACACTAGCGCTATATTGGAGCTGGTGTTAGCGCACGAAATTGAGTCAGTGTTATATTGCAATAGCGCATCATTGAGTTGGCGCTACATTGAGTTGGCGCTATACTGAGTTGGCGCTATATTGAGTTGGCGCATTTTCCAAATCGGAGTTAGCGCAATAACACCAGGGTTGGTGCCAGCGCAATTGCGCGGCGCAGCGCAGTGTTACCCATGCCTAGGCATGATATCTAATGCATAACATGCAATAGTTTATGTATACAAAAGTTTATATGCGTTATGAATAAAAGCACAAATTTTAATATAATTAAATACATTTCTAATAAATATGTTCCTTAGAGCGCTTTCACATTACTCGGTGCGGATCGGATCGACATTTTTGGTTTTTACCGAAAGTATACCGAAACTTACCGACCACATGTATTTCAATTGGCACTTTCACATTAGTGTTGCATACATGAAATCGGAGCGGATTAATTTCGGTATACCGCAGCGCGGTAAGACCGGTCAGTAAAATTTGAGGAATTACTGCATACATTTTTGCGGCGTAATAAAAGAAGAAGAACAAAGTCAGTTTCGGCTATAAATGTAGCAAGTTATAATGTCTCCGTCTTCGCTAGAAGCCATTACTGTTATTATTGAGTGATTTGTTGAAGTTAAAAATTTTGTTTTGCAAATTTCGATGTTTGTTTTCCTAATTTCTGCCGATACGCACCGAAAGTATTCCCACAAGTGTGAAAAACACAGCAACGCGGAATCGTTTCGGTAAGCTGGAAATACCGAGCAAAAAATGTCGATCCGATGTCGTACCGAGTAATGTGAAAAAGCCCTTAATTCGAAAACAAAATTTTGCGTTTGCTTTCCCATGTTCACATTTCTTTGTTGATTTGCTAATTTTTTACGTCACTCCGCAATTCCACTCATCTCTTTCTTCCGTCACTTCGAAACACTCCGCTATTTGCCAATTTTCACTCCGCTCATAAAATTTGAACGGCATCACTGCATCGATGTGTCAATTTTATATCGATATCGCTTCCATCACTATACTGTAGGATTGTCCGTGTCCAAACACAGCAACTCTGCCGCGAAATTATCCAACGATTCTCTTTTGTGCCGCTGTTCTGTCTTCCATTTGTCCAAACACATCAACTCGTCGCTGGCCAACTTTTGTTCATTATGTTTTGTTCTGGCATTCTTCGAACGCTCTGATTGGTCACTGGCGATAAGAATTGCTGCACAAAGCGTGTTGTCCGAGCACCGACGACTTGGTGCCCCCCTCCTTTCCTCGTCGCCTTCTCACCCACAAACGAACAAAAGCAGCGGGTTGCTCAACTTCGTGTCTCCGTGTTTGGACGTCGACATTGGTGCAAGAATTATCTAAAGAAGGATATCGTAGTAGATAAGCTGATTGGAATTGTGTATGTATACTAAAAAGTGTGAATGTCAGACAAAACGAATTGGGAAAAATTTTACATTGAAATTCATTTCTCTCCTCTTTCACATTGACATTTTTAAAGAAGAAACAAGATAAAGCAAACGCAAGTAACTTAACCTGTATTGGATAAGCCTTTTGATTGGTGTTAAAATTTTTATCATAGACAGCGTTGCCAGAATGACGATGGCATCGTCATTTTGACGATTTTTGGACTCCATGACGATGGGACGATTTCATGTCACAGAATGACGATTTTAGTAAGTACAGAGAAATATAGATTTATTCGTAATAAAAATTATTTACTTTATACAAATTTCCATAATTAGAAAAAAAATTAAGGCAATCTGATTGGCTTTCTTCAATCCCTTTCCAACACTGGTACTATTGTTTTCATAAATCCTTTTTCTACATTAAAATGCAACATTGCCTTGGTTCTGAGCGCACTGCCACACGAATAGAATAAGTGCATTCATTGCTCAACATAATCTACCATTCTCCGCCGTAGATGATCTTGTAAAATGTATAAAAAGCCGTTTCGACGATTCTAAAACGGCGGAAGCTTTATCGTGTGGAAGAACAAAAGCAACAAGTATTATTCAGAACGCTCTTGGGCAGTGTCAGCTAGAATCGCTATGTGCCATACTCCGAACAACTAAATTTTCATTGTGCGTTGATAACTCCACTGATATAAGTAATACGAAATTACTCAGTCTTGTGGTGAGAGTAAGTATAAACTTTTCAGTGAAAGACTTTTTTTGGTTTGGTCCGTGTTGAAACCTGCGACGCTATCAGTTTACATAATGCGATAAAACAGTATTTCATCGAGAACAATGTGCTTTGTGGAAACAACATGATTGAGTTTGCCGCAGATGGGGCAAAAAATGGATGACGATTTATATTTTTACATTGACGATTTGTGACAAAAAAAATCTGGCAACACTGATCATAGATAACAATTTTATGATTTCTGTAGGGATGGCAAAAAAAATTTAATAATCGATTAACCGTTTTTTAGGTTAATCGAAAGGGTTCGATTATTAATCGCGAATAATCGTAGGGAATTAACCGATTATAACCGTTTTTCGATTACAATTACTGATAAATTAATACGTAGTACCCCAAGAAGACAAACAAGCTAATTTTTATACATACTATGTATGTGTGTTCGTTTTTATTATAATAATAAAAAATCGTAATTTCAGCGAAAAAATCGTCAATACTAAAAACACGTTATAAACAAAAAAGTGTCGGCTTTCCACTAAGAAAGCGCACCACGAAAAAAAAATTACTTTTTCAGGGGCTCTCAGATATCTCAAAACTGAAATCAAAACTTGCAGGAAGTTTACAGTTTACGAGATAATTGTCGTTAAGGTTAGATGGGTCCATAGATATTACCCCAGAGAATTATGTCGGCTGAGGATTTTTTTTTTAAAGCGCGGCTGAAGGCCGCCAACGCAAAATATTGTTCTACACACATACATATATGCATTTTCTCGTTTTAATACGTGCTTTTATCTCGGAAATAAATCGTAGTTTTCGTGTTTTGTTTGGTAAATTTTAAAATCTTAACAACAAATATCTTGTAAACTACAAGCCTCCGGAAATTTTTGATTTCAGTTCCAAGTCCTGTGAGAGCCCCTCTACCCCGCTGAAAAAGTCATTTATTTCGGGGCGTTGTTCCTTAATGGAAAATTTTCCCAAAAACAATTTTAAGGAGGTACGAATTAATACAAATCCGTATATAAATGAAATCATATTTAAAAAAAGCTGTGCACATTTATCTGCACATTGCGCTTACTTAAATAACATCATCAATCATTCATTAATACTAACATTTTGCCTTGAAAAATAATTTACAAAATATAAGGATTTATTTCATGAAGATAGCCATTTAATTATTGTACTGAGATGGTTTAAATTTTTAATAATGCCACTTTCCTTAAAAAAATATACAATAAACGAAAAAATCGTCATTTATTGAGAAAAATCGTCAAATCATTGCATAAAATCGTCAATACGGCAACGCTGGCTGGAGGGAACGTATATTGCGATTTTTTGGATATACTCACAAAACCGTAGGTAACTGAATTCGGACTCGAATGAAAAGGCGGTAATTCTCGATTATTTCCTTTCGATTATTTTCGACTTTAGAGGAAAAAGGTTAATCGAAAAAATAATCAAAAGGAAAAAACCGATACATTTTAACCGTTAACCGAAAGAAATCAACCGATTATAATCGTTTTTCCGGTTATAGTTGCCATCCCTAGATTTCTGTGCTTAGCTGGTTTTAATGCCTTTAATTAGAGCAATTTTTTGCTAAATATTCGTGATTTATGTGCATTTAAATGATTTCACATATATATATTTAGGTTACAAATAAATAAAATGTGCGATATATGTGGCAAACCGAGAGGGCACGGAAGATACGGTTTCAGTGTACCTAAAGACCGACGTAGAGATGTCTGGACCCAAGCAACGGGTATAACCAATTGGGTAACGAATTTTGTGTGCATAGATCACTTTCAGCATAAGGACATCATTTTTAACCAGAGGAGGAGGGCACTGATGCCGTCAGCAGTGCCTCGCGACACAGGATTCAGGTACCTAATTACTTATCATCAAAACCAGCTGACGAGAAATATTTTTTTCCGGGGGGAGTAGGTACATATATGGGCTCAGACTCACAGTGGCCGCTGTGGTGCAGTGGGTAGAGTGCTCGCCTGTTATGCCAGAGGTCTCGGGTTCAAACCCCAGTCCGAGCAAAACACCAAAAAATTTTTCTAATTAGTAAAAATCCAATTATTGGGTTTTTTAAGAGCAGCGGTCACTTTTCGGCAGTGTATTTCTGCCATGAAAAAGCTTCTCACAAAAAATGCATTCGCCGTTCGGAGTCGGCATAAAACTGTAGTGTAGGTCCACCCAATTAGCAGGAAACAGAAAAGGAACACACCTCGAATTGGGAGAGAGGCTCGGCCATAAAACTCGTCAGAGTTATAATAGCGCCATTGTATTATATTATACTAGCTGGCCCGGCAGACGTTGTTCTGCCTAAAATTTATTCCTATAAGGCTATAAAACTGTCAATGCTCTGAACAAAAGTGATATACAATAAGGTTGTTCTCTCTCTGTGATTTTGGCCTGGCAAATTTGCCGAGATGACATAAGTGTGATAAATTTGCCGAGCACAACAACAAAATACACGTCTTGTCAAATTTGGAGCTTCGGCAAATTTCTCATACCCCAACCCGTGATATGTGATATCATGAGAAAAATATCACGGGAAATGCAACCATGTTATTACATTCACAATGGTCTTCTATGAGAAGTGAGTTTGAATTTATGTTTCTAGTTCTTTTTTTTTTAAGTATTTTATTTTATTCAGATAAAAAATTAATTAATTCGAAATTGAAGCAAGCAAAGCAAAGCGACAACAGTTGTATAAAGAGTGGAAAGAATATGACTAACATGCTAGTTCACAATGAAGTCAGTTAGAATTTTATTTTCTTAAAGGTGCGCTCTCTCTGTGTGGCAAATTTCTCAAGATATCATGATATCTCGGCAAAAATATTAGACACAGAGAACAACCTTATATATTCGCCGCGACAAACCTACATTCTCCTATCCCTATCTCTATATCTATCTCTATATCTATCTCTATCTCCATTTCTATCTCTATCTCTATCTATATCTCTATCTCTATTTCTATCTCTATCCCTATTCCTATCCCTATCTCAAAATGTATGGGAAAATAAATTTTTTTTTGCATTTTTCGGGAATTTTATTGGATATTCTCCTATTCTGGCCAGAGAACAATCTGAATTGGTGTCAATCATCCAAATCGGTGCAGGCGTTCTTGAGTTATACGCGTTTGTACTAACGCCACTTTCTTTTATATATATAGATATACAAAATGTATGGGAAAATAATTTTTTTTTTTTAATTTTTCGGGAATTTTATGGGATATTCTCCTATTCTGGCCAGAGAACAATCTAAATTGGTGTCAATCATCCAAATCGGTGCAGGCGTTCTCGAGTTATACGCGTTTGTACTAACGCCACTTCCTTTTATATATATAGATATGGGCTCACACAGATCTCTGAACTGAAAACAAAACTTGTCGGAGGCTTATAGTTTACGAGATATTTCTTGTTATAGTTGCAAAATTTACCAAACAAAAAATTACTTTTTCATTTTTAAAATTATTTTCACTTTCATCTGCAGCCCGAGGAAGGCTCCATCATCCAGGTACTTCCATTGTTTTTATTTTAAAGTGTGCAAAGCGTGGCAAGGTACAGCTAGTTACTTAAAAAAATTCCGGGGTCACCAGGGTCCATGTTTTGGGTTGGGTTTAGTCGGGTTCACCACTTGGCTGAAAATGCCCAATACATGGAATTTCACCATGAAATTCAGTAGGAATATTCCCAAGATTTTATTTTACCTAAATAAATAACTTATTGATACTTTAATTACACAATTCCCTCAAAATTTCCGACTTTTTTGCTAAACCTATTCGCGGTAATTTACGAATAAACTTGCTGAAAGAAGTATTCAATTTAGTCGTTCCTTCGGGCGTTCCCCAAATAAGTCAACTTGGGCCAATTCTGTTCCTGCTATTCATCGATGATATTTCGTCTGTAATAAAACATTCTAAGATCTTATTATATGCTGATGATGTAAAACGATTTAAATCATTTTCCTCTATAGAAGATAGATCTTTCTTACAAGCAGATCTTAACAACCTTGTTCATTGGCATGCCGCATTCACATGCCGCTAAACTTAAAAAAAAAAATGTAAAGTTATGTGCTTTTCTCGAAGAACTGTACAACCAGCTTCTTATAAAATATCACAGCATAATCTAGAACAGGTAACTAATTTTATCGATTTTGGCGTCACAATGGACCCCAAACTGACCTTCAACCTCCATATAAACTCCACTGTCGACAAAGCTAAAGCTGTTTTTGCATTTATAAAGCGATGGTCTAAGGAGTTTAACGATCCTTACGTAGTGATGGGCGAGTCCGAGATGTTTTATTCGATTCTCTCGATTGTTGAAACATCTCGAATGCTCTCGATGGTTTTCATTCGTATTCGAGTCAAGTCGTAAATGGCCGTCAGTCGAAACAATCGCTAAAACATCTCGGACTCGCCAATGATTCCTCTCGTTTTCAAAGCAACCCTACATTTCGGACTCGCTGCAAAAAATTCATAATATTTGTTGTTGCCGCTTGAATATTAAAATTGCTTTACAAAACATACAGAGTGGTACAAATCTATTGCCGTTGTTGCTACTCGTAAAATTCATTTGTTTCATAAGCGTCTCACTTCAGAAAATTTATTAATGTTTAAATAATTAATTATTATTATTATGCACGACACTCTTTAGTTGTGATTGCAATAACGCAGCGTCTATGTATAGCATATTTTTCAATTTGGTTAATTTATTTATGTATTTGCCTTACTTCCATTAAAAATCCTACTTTCTTTATCAACAAACCTCATTCAGTTTATTTTATCAACTAAAACATATCATCAAAACAACAGCCGGCCCGCCGACTCGGAACAATCGCAAAAACATCTCGCTTGTGTAGTCGAGATGTCATCGAAACAACCTACGACTCGCCGACTCGGAACAATCGCAAAAACATCTCGCTTGTGTAGTCGAGATGTCATCGAAACAATCTCCGACTCGCCGACTCGGAACAATCGCAAAAACATCTCGGTTGTGTAGTCGAGGAGCGAGTCAACTTTTGACTCGATTGTGAATTTGCAACGATGGCGATTCTCTCGATTGTCTAAACATCTCGGACTCGCCCATCCCTATCCTTACGTCACAAAAGCTCTATTTATAAGCCTAGTTAGACCTATATTGGAATACGCATCTAATATTTGGAGTCCCCACTACCAGTGTTATTCAGATAAAATAGAATCTGTCCAAAAGCAGTTTCTGCTTTTTGCTTTGCGTAACTTTCGTTGGGACTCAGTTTACAATCTTCCACCTTACACTGCTCGTTTAAAACTCATTAATTTGCCTTCACTTTCTAGTCGTAGAGAGATGCTTGGTATAGTTTTTATGGTTAAATTAATCACTGGACTTATAAATAGCCCATGCCTTCTAAGTGAGTTATATTTTAACGTTCCATATAGAGTATCGAGGCATTTCAAGCCACTATTTGTGAAACCTTGCAAAACAAAAACCTTCGAATTAAATGAACCATTCCGCCGCTTATGCAATGACTTTAATAATCACCCCACTTTAATAATCAAACCGTTGGGTATCATTATTATTATTTATGTACAAGTTTTAAATAACCGAACCATGACCCAGTTTTACAAGCTTTTATTTGACTTCCTCATAACGAGCCCTAACTGCCATAAAAATGTATCCGGCCATTTTCTTAGCCGGAAGCATTCTCCCTCATAAAATAAATAATTCGCAGGGCATTTTTCGACTACACACAAATGGTCATATCGCTCATTTGCTGCAAAACCGGCATAAGTAAAAAAAATCAATTGTCCAGAAAACGCTTTTAAAGTTTTCAACTGACTCCAATCTTACACAGAAAATAGGAAATCCTACAAATTCAAAACAAACCAATTCAGTATAATATATATAACATATCCATGAAGGAAAAACAACACCAAGTATCCATTTATGGTTTTTTTCCTGAATAAGAACCAACTCTCCTTTGCATAATGACGTTATTGTTGCAAAAATATATTCAATAGAGTGTCTTAAGTTATAATGTGTTATTGAGAAAAAAAAAACAATAAGTTCGTATAATTCATTTTATTTTCAGTCTTTTGAACTTCAAATATACATATGGCTAGCGTAGAACTAAACTGGTCTATCTAACAAAATACAAAATTGGAGAAAACAGATGAAACGCGTTTTAATGCGGTGTGCGATTGTTGATGTATGTTAAGTGAATATTGTAAATTATTATGTTAGCTTAATAGTTAACTTAACATTCTGCATTAAAACAAATTATTATAGAAACGTTTTTTATATAATATTTATATGTAACAAGAAAACTTGTTACATAGACCACTTTAGAATTTTCAATTTTTAAGGAAGTTTGAACTACAAATTGAAAATTATATGAATAAAGTAAAAAATATGTGAAAGGAAGTACTTTAATTACAAAAATAACAGACACATATTCGTAAATGATCACCTCTGCATGAAAAGTAACAGTAACCTAGTTTTCTCCACGGCGGGCTGGTAGAAAATCTTCTGGATTGTTTTCTGTTTCTTCTCTGCGGTTTACATGTGGAGAGACAGGTAAAAGGGGTGATGAATCGGTGGTGCATTTTTTTGAATTTCAAAACGCGTATGTCGCTGCCCTGATCTGGTGTAAAATGAACTCTATGAAATCATGTAGGTTCACGCTAGATTTCTTTATATCGACGGATTTATATGTTTCACAATAATCATCATTAAACTGCATCACAGATTCACCCTTGACAAATTTTGCCTTTCGCATTTGGGAAATTTTTCCACCGTCGTCTACTATACTCTGGTAGTCCCTGAACATTGGCCGTCGTTCGTCAAATGACATAAATTTCCTCACCATATTATTAACATCAAAAGGAGCATGCTTTCTACAATTTTTAACCAATTCCATCCACTCATCTGGTGTAAGATCATACTGGTCTATGGTTGTCTATGCTAGTTGGACCACTTTAGAATTTCTTGAAATGACAAAAGGACATGAATTCTAAAGCAGACCCCGGCAAAACTAAAACTGAGATTGTGTTAGTGAGAACAGAGAGATTTATGCAACAGTGGTGTAAGAACTAAGCATATGGGGCAAACGTACAAAATAGCAACGTTTTGAAAATAAAATAAATATTTGAATAATAATGAAAAATGTATTACTTAGGAATTTTTAACTTGAAAAAATGTTTTATAAATTAATTTGGATTCACCAATCTAAAATATTGGAAATTCCAATAATAAAAAAATATCTATAAGGAGTTTTTAGGGTAAAAAATATACATTAAAAATTTATTTGAAGAATATTCATTGAGAAATAGTTGAGAGTTGATATCATTTACGAAATTTTTCCAAAAGTACATAACTAAACTTGTTAAGGTATGCAAGGATGGGGCGTAAGTTATAACTGAAGATTTAGTAGAACCTTTAAGAATAAGCAAATTTTATTATATGAATTGAAAAATAAAGTATTGCAATTTTGCCACTTGAAAATTTGGTTGCAGTACAAAATGATTTATTATTCATGGTCATACATACGGAATGGCACACTGTCGCATAACAAACAAAGCAACGCAGCCAGTGCTTGTGTTGCTTCTTCGCTGTCTAAACAACGACTGAATCACAGAGCGTAACTGTGTAACCTAAATCAAACGCAAGTCGTCAATTTAACGCACGCACGCAAATTTTTCATATGCGTTGAACCGAAATTGACTTGCGTGCGTGTTCAGATAAAGAAATAGAAAAATACAGAAAATCAGAGAAAATCTTGTTATTTTGTGGAATATGTACCTAACAGACACGATATCAAAAGCAAGTGTCAATTTTTTTGCAAACAATCACCCACAATGCTTAATTTCAACTGTCACGCAAAACAAAAATTGGGCGTCGAATTTGCTTTTTACGCACGCCGTTCAATTTCGGTTACTCCCATACAAGTTGTATGGGCATGAGAAATTTTTGAGAGTAAATTGACGGCGTGCGTTTGATTTAGGTTACACAGTAAGCCTATGTGTGTTATACTCATTAACTCACGTGAGTCGATTTGCCGGGATATTTTTAGCGATTGGCCACTTTGGTGAAAAAATAAGACCTACATCAATTTTGCACGGATAAATTTATGATTTTCAAGTTCAAAAATGTGCATAACTCGATTTCTGAAAAAATGTTAGATAGACCAGTTTAGTTCTACGCTAGCCATAGTATGTACTTATGAATATCACAACAATAAACATAAATTAATTATAATCTGGAATCTGTTGCTTTAATACACCGAGAGAAAAGATACTGGTAGATCAACGGGATTACGGGTTAAAGCAACAGATTCCACAGTCAAATCACATCCAAAGGGTATATCTGTTAAATTTACAAACGATATTTTGTTTTAACAGTTTTATTTTTGTACTACTCTGAAAACAAAAAATCGCTGTGAATCCAAACACTTTTGCTGTTAAATCAACAATTTTCCGCAGTTGAAATTTTGTCACTTAAAAATAAATCCCTTTGTGTTTTACATGGCCATTTATTTCTAACAATTACTTTATAATGTGTATTTTTAGAGCTACTGGCGAGTATTTTAAATCTTTTGTTTGCATTTTTTTCTTCATCCTCCCTCCGTTCTGTTTCCAAGTACAAATATGTAGCTTCATCTCCGCTTGTTTTCCATTGCGGCACCTTCTTCGCCTTCACTGCTTGCTATATTGTGTTCTCTATTTTATATTCTCCTCCGATTTCAAACCATGACATCAACCTGAAATGCAATCCAACGGCATCATATGTATAGTGCGAAATTCAACATTCAACTTTATATTGAACTTTAGTGGCTATTATACTTACCTTTGTTCGAAAACGCATCCGTGATTTAAAACTCACTCACGCAAGCAAAGCAACAAGTAACAACGGAGAAAGCTGGCAAAATAAATACATTTTCTTTTGATAGTCAACAGTAATGATTTGTTGAATCAACAAATAAATATAAAGGTTACAGCAACAGATATTAGGGTTAAGTTAACAGTCACTCAGTTATATCAACGAAAATTTCTGTTAATAATTGACGATCAGTCCTGTTGAACTAACAAATAAGTTTTAATAGATATATTTGTTAAAGTAAAAAATGTTTTCGTTTATATAACTCTAAATGTGTCTACTTAAACATATTTCTGTTAATTTAACGAATTTAGGGATTAACAGAAGAAAACTGTTGATACTACTGTGATTATTTTTCTGAGTGTAGAAACAGTCTTTTGAACTTAAGAAATTAAGGAACTCTTCGACATCTTTTCATCTTAAGTTATAATTCATAAACGAAAAAAGTTAATTTTTTACTTCAAGTAATTAAAAAATTAATGGATTACATGTTTCGTCTTGCTATCCTCACTATCACTTTCTTGTTGTGGTGATTTTGGGCAGTATGTTGCATCAGCCACGGAGTCGTCAAAGTCTTCCGAAAAAGAGGATGATCGGGATAAACTCGAAGATGATTTGCTGCTGTTGCAGTTTGACATTTTAAAATAACCTAAAACAACTTTTATTATTGTGATCGTGCGTTTTATTCATACATATTTTTTATCAGCAATAGCATCATATTTAAAATATGATATTTTGTGTTAGTGAGAGCAATTTATTGTTACTGTTAATAATGCTATATTCAACAACGACACATTTTGTTATAATGTACAATGATGACTGTTTATTAGTCATTCTTTTATATGTAATAACGTCATATCACGAAATACTTAAGTTTGGCGATAGTATTTTTATCAACTAGAACGTCATATTTTATAATATACAATTAGGGGATTCACAACCTGTCATATTGCGTCATATCGTCATAAGTCATAATATTTTGTTGTTGCATTCTAGGCTGTATGTATACTAAATAAATACAACTCTGCACGATATGTTTTTGGGTTGTGGTATTTGATCAGCTGTTTTTGTTTACTTCTTCACAGGGCTTCGGAAAAGTTTTTTATAACTATATCCGTACAATATTTTAATATGACATATGACTTTATGACACTTTGTGAATCCCCTAAATGTTTGAATTAAATCAAACTTTTCAAGTCATAACTCAAATTAGCGCTGTGTACTTGAAAAAATCTAGATTAAAAATGCCATTACCATTTCATGAAGAACTCCACAACACAAAATATGCCTCTGTTTGAGAAAGCCAAACGATCTTAATACGACGGCAGCAGTCGCACAACTGAGATATGTCGTTCTTACGTTTAAAAAAAGTTGAAACAGATGAAATGAAATAACGGCATATTCTCTTCTCAAGCGGAGCATATAAGAGGTATTCATATGAATTTTTTACTCAACATGAAGTATGATATAACGAACAATTCTGCATCATTAACTCAAATATCACGTTTTTTGATTTATGCCGGTCTTGCAGCAAATGAGCGATGTGTACATACAGGCAGTCTCGCCTTATATGGACCAAATTTGGCGTCACTTCCACCCAGTTCTTGGTTTATACCACCTTAATGTAACTTTTCTTTGCCGGCATGTTAAACGTCGTCAAAAAACATTAATCTCAAAAGAAGTATTTCGATCGATTCAGTAGAATCGGAAATAAAAAATTCTTAACATTCCGAGAACTGGGTGGAAGTGATCCCAATGACGCAATTATAAAGTTGAAACCCTTCTCTCAAGCCAAAGAGATTGGTGTATTAAATTTAGAAATCGGGCCATAAATACCGACTATATGAAAATCAATCAATAAATCAATTTTAGCGACATCTAGCGTTGTCCAAGAAAAAAAAATTTTTTTTTCCAGAAATGTTTTCGAAAAAGAAATCATATGGGAGGGCGTACGGCGAACTTTTTTTAACACGCTTTTATTAGTTTCACCTGTATGTATGTATGTATGTATGTATGTATGTATGTAACTTCATCCCATCCTAAAAGTTGTAAACATTTAACTAAATTAACTAAATTATTATATCTTTCAAACATTCACTTTTTTGTGTTCTCTGTATTATTTCTATTCTCCTCCGGATTCGAAACATGACATCAACAGCCCAACGGCATCATATAGTAGGACATTCAACATTATATTTTATGCTTCATTGCGGCTTTTATGTTACCTTTCTTCAAAATAGCCTCAATGAATTTCAATTCACTCCCGTATACAGGCCAATAAGTAACAAGCTTTCAGGGTACGGAAAAACTCACTCACGAACGCTCAAAAATACATTCTACTCAAATCACAAACAAATGTTCAAAGAAAAACGTACAACCACTCAAATAGCGAGCGAACTAACGCACAACAGCCAGCGATCGCTCATAGCGATGGCGATAAACTCAATGCGTAAATTCACTCAAAAATAAAGCTTGAAGCTTTCTGTTTTGGGTTTGTTGTATTTGCAATGAAATCAGCCGCATGTACAATGTACATACATACATACGTATGCAGAGCAAGAACTGGTTTTGTGTTTTGTGTAACAACATTCTGTTTTGTCATTGTTGTGTTTGCAATAAAAACAATCGCATGTACATACATATGTATGCAAAGCAAGAACTGGTTTTGTTTGTAATTCATTTAATAGTAAGTTCTGTATCAACGAATAGGAATCCTAATTACATTTTTATACAATGTTTTGTAAACGTGAGGTGAAAAAAATGTCTCTAAAAAAAAAAAATAAAAAATAAAAAAAAAAAAATGCGCCACTCGGGACTCGAACCTGAGCTCCTTGGTCCGTAGGCAGCATACCTCACCATTACGCTACAAACGTATTCGGAGCTTTATTGTCTAATTTCGAATTTATTCAATCAGGTTTCTTTTTTTTTTGTTCTTTTCAAATGCTTCACCTCAACTTCTCTTCACTTTCTGATTGTGAAATATAACAAAACGTTTGGGAAATTTTGTATTTCCAAACTATGTAGTTTGGAGAACCTTGAATAAAAGGGTTTGGAAAATATTGCATAATAAGCTAGTTTACTTCACTGCATATTGGGACTTTTGGTAGAAGTTATAAATACATACATATGTATGTAGATCTATTTCGGAGAACACCACATCCCATCAGACTTCTTTTTACTTTTATTCTTGCGTCCGCATAAAACATCCTTTAATGAAAAATTTCACTAAAAATTCAAAAATAAATACTTAATAGCTTAAAAAACTAAAAAACACGCTTTAATCTTAAAAATCGTACTAAAAATTGAGAAATAATTTAATTAGAAACAAAATGATGAACGAAAATTTAAGTATTTAAGGAAAAGCGTGGGGCTGCTCAATAATATTTGAACATGAAAATATTCGATTCGTACAACTAGTACAAAAATATACCTAGTTGCGAAATTAAAGAGTACGATATATGAAATCTCAAAAAAGTCAAAATAAAATTATTAGTAAAAAAACACCGATTTTAAATATTTTTTGACATACTGAGCACCCCACGCTTTTCCTTAAATACTTATATTTTCGTTCATCATTTTGTTTCTAATTAAATTATTTCTCAATTTTTAGTACGATTTTTAAGATTAAAGCGTGTTTTTTAGTTTTTTAAGCTATTATTTATTTGCGTTACGCTCTAATGTATATATGTATATCTTTTAAGTAAACATAAGTTGTTAAATGAAATAAGTGTGCTTTGTTTTTAACAAGGATGGAAAATATTATTATTTTTAAATTTCGACCAAAAAAATCAGTATGTTCCCACTATCACAAAATAATTTTGAATATGCCACCATATTTATCTTTGTGTAATCTGTGGTAATCTGCAAAGATTTTTATTTTAAGATTTTTATACATAAAAATCGAAAGTAATAATTACAGTCTATTATTTTTTTTTATCAGGAATAAGTGAACATGAGCAGCATATTTTTTGAGACTGTTGCTGTTTTGCTGGCAGTTTTTCAAACACTGCATGAAACACTTTTTAAGGCCTATACGCAGCTCTCAAGAAAACCAAAAAATCTATGTAATTTGACGTACAAGAAATGCTCAAGGAAAATTTCTTTTGTCATATTTTCTTTTGCGGTACGCAGTTCTAAAGAAATTCTACTAATATTTTTTTAAGATTTTTTAGAAAAAGTGCACAACTGAACTCTGGTTCTGCCAAGAAATAATGAATTTACTATTATTTCTTCAAGAAAATTTGACAGAAGAGGTAAATAAACTCAAATGTGAGTGTTTCTTGAGTGTTTTCTTGAGAGCTGCGGAGAGGCCTTTAGGCAGAAATTATGAAAACATTTGACTGATTGGCATTTCAATACGACTTTACATAAATTCAGCAAAAAATTTAAAAAATAATAACACTATGTCCACAATTTTCCCTTTTTCACTTTGAATAAGCGGATTTTCCATTTTTTGTTTGTTTGGCTGTGTGCCAATCGGTACATTTTTCTCTGTGGGAAAATGAGGTAGAAAATTTTACCATGTTGAGAAAAAAAAAACCAATCTTGCTGTGCCAAACGGAAGAGAAAATTTTGACAGTTACAAAGATAAGATAAGATTTTGGGCGAAAACGGACATCGATACAATTTTTAAACGTAAAATGAATATAATTGTTGATGGCAATATTGATGGAAACAGAAGAAATGTATTCATTAAACGATCTGATGTTATTTTGTATTTAAATATTTGTGTTACTTCTTTATGTATGTATTTACAAAATGTCAAAATTTTACCTAGCCCATTCAGCTGGGTAAAATTATGACGGTAGAATTCATCACGAATACTGTCAAAATTTTACTCCCGTATGTCAAAATTTAATTTTTTCTACCAATTGGCACACAGCATTTTTTCCAAATTCCATTTATTTATTTTGTTGACAGTTGTAAAAAAAAAAAATTACTGCTCTTACTCCACAAAAAAAGCTAGAGCAAAAAAATATGCTCTAGATCTGTTTAGAACAGACTTATGAAACAAAGGGCCGTATTAATAAAAACGAAGCTAATACTTTTACTCAAGATTTTAGAAATTTGACATCAATTTGTATGAACCAAATTTCAAAATTTCAGTAAAAGGTCTCAAATTTTAAGTAAAAGCAAATGCTCAGTTTTTATTAATATGACCCAAAATGTAGAGTAAATTGGAGCAATTCAATCTACACCATTTCCAGATGGATTTTAGAAAACATCAACTGGATTTTAGAAAGTGAAATTGGATTTTAGAAAAGTAGGTTAGAAATACAATTCAAATTTTCCAAAATCCAATTGACTCTTTCTACACTGTAGAGTAACCTAGAGCAGATCAGTAAACAAATCTAATAATAATTAATTTTGATCGAAAAAATCGAAGAATAATGATTACATGCAGATTTAAATTATTTCGCTTATAATGATTACCGTCCCTGGTTTTTAATCTAGGTACGATAAAAGTGTCACTAAAGCCACAGCTCCGATCAACCAAAACACAGCCTCGAAGGCAATACAATCCATCAAATTGACACAGGATCCGAATTGTGTAAAGCCTAAGTAAGTTAAATAAATTAAAAAAATTATCATATAGGATAAATAAAACAGGACAAATCTATTTTTTTTATTACAGCACAAATATTACTGAGGAGCCAGCTTCATCGTCAACAACTGTGCTAAAAACACGGCCTGTATTGTAAGCTATGTACAAAAAAAAACTAATACATTAATTGAGTAGTCCACTCTCAAAAATACCTATGTGAATTTTTCATGTTAAAGAAGAAATTGCTCAAGAAAAAATTGGCATTTATTTCTTAAGTAATTTTGACCTTTCATTTTTTCTTCAATAAATATGTATATACAATCGTATATGTTTCTTGGCGAAACCAGCGTTGCCAACCCCATTTTTCGCCAAAAATTGTAATCGATTTTCCTGTGAAGTGGATACTGCCCAAGGTAAATTCATTCATATGGTAATGGTAAGTGAACAGCTGACTTCTTCTTCTCGTTTTTAACTCGCCGTGTACAGAAGAATGTCATACAAAGAAATATTTGACTTTGAGTTTGACATTATGATGGACAAAAACTTAAAGCGAATTGAGACGAATATTGCCGAATTCGCCCTGCCATTACCATAATGAATTTGCCTTGGTATGGAGTTTTGTCATTTCTTTTGATGTGGATACCCGGCTTAAATTTTTAATGTACAATAGTTGTTTCAAAAACTAAATATCGAAAAAATACACATAGAGACTTTTGAGAGCAGACTACTCAATTAACTATACTCACATAATCTATAATCTATATAATCTCAGTTTAATGTTACTGTTCTTTAGAATAAATGAAGCCCTATTCGATGCAAACCATGAAAATGTTGTTACCACCGATTCTCCAATATATCATACAAAGAGCATACAAACCGATGGGATGTAAGTTCAATCCATAAATAAACACTGTAAACTCAGTTCAAACTCTTTATTTTTAAATAACAGCTCCGGAAGACGTATTAGCTGCGGATATGTCAACACTTCAACAGTTGAATTGCATAAAAGATTCTATCTCAGTTGCTTTTATTGTGATGTTGAATATCCAATATCACTTTGGTCGGAATTTTCAGATCACATTAAAAACGAGCATTCTGAATTGGAAAAAGTTTACAATGAGAAACCTGTCAGTATAATTGGTGACGATTGGGACGACGCACAAGGTTCAACTAATTATAAAAAGATTAAAAACAATAACGCTAAATTGGAAAAAGATTGCAATGAGAAACTTGATAGTATAATTGGCGACGATTGGGACGACACACAGGTTTCAACTAATAAAAATGCAACCGAACTCCCGACAATAAATTTTATTAACATGAAAACAGATGTGCCCAATAGTGAGCACGATAGTGATTCTAATGTAAGTAAATTTCCTTTTAAGTTGAAATACATAATACATGCGCCGAACGGTTGTAAAATAATTCCTCTATCGACAGCAATCGTCTAACGAAGCGATAACGGATGATGAATCTATGGATGAGGTAATTAAAAAAAAACGAACCGGAATTGAGTGTTCTTTCTCAAATATATGTAATTCAGAACTTTTTACACATTTTTAACAGATAAGCTTAGATGAAACCCCCCATAATATTATAATTGACTTATTGGCCGATTTAAAGGGATTACCTGGTCTGTGGGACAATCGTAAAGTGTTTCCTGAAAGATATGATGAACAACTGGCAGTTTTAATGGATATAATGAAACTTAAGTGGGACCTCAATTTAAAGAAGAAAAATTTCCAAAAAAATTTGGAGGACATAAAAAATTGGTTCTTTACCATAAGAAACGCAAGTGTAAGGAATGGACATTCTACCCTTGAAAATGACAAGTTGAGCGAGTATTATGAGCTTTGTGCAAAATTTTTACCCTTCGGATTTTCAAGTAATTACGTATTCCCTTGTAATCTCTGCAGTAGGGTATATGTAAATCCCACTGAATTGCAAACGCATAAATATTCCGAACATCATGTTGGCACACTACCATTTAGCTGCAGCAAATGTGACAAACAATTCCGTATAATCAAGGTTTTGTATACTCATTTGAAAAAGCATCCAGTTACTGATCAGATAGTTAAAGGTAAAAAAGATTTTCTATGTTATGAATGCAATAGCAAATTTACATGTCCAAATGAATACAAAAGACATTTGGATATTCATCCGTCTGGTGATTGTCTGTTTGCTTGCGAGGAATGTGGACGTCGCTTTAAAAATAGTCATGCGAGAGATAATCATGTGCAACGGCACAAACAAACCGATGGTTTTCAATGTGAAATCTGCTCGCATAAAGTGAAATCTGCTGCTAGTTTTCGATTTCATATGAAAATTCATAAAGGTATTTACGATTACGTCTGTGAATTATGTGGCAGGGCATTTGTAAGTCGGACCCGTTATAACGAACATACTAAATTTGAGCATATGGATCATGGTGTTTGTAGAATATGTAATCGAAAATATAAAAGACGATCTCTAATCTTAAAACATTTAAAGAACTATCACAGACCATTTTTTGGCACAAACGAAGAATTATCATTGCCCCCTAGTAAAAATAGACTTCGTTTTATACGTGATAAATATAGTAAGCACGGTAAGAGAAAGAGGGGTCCAAATCTTAAAAATAGAAAGCTTGAGTATATATACGATTCTGTGACACAAAGAATACTCTTGAAATGTCCACTTTGTAATAAAACCTTTCGGGTCCATCGAGATGTTAAAAAACATGCTTTAAAAGACCATAATTTCGATATACGAACAATAAAAAGGGGAGTGCCAGAAAGATCAGAAAAACAGCAGCCATCACATTCCGAGGCTGTCGCTATAAATGAAAGTAAAATCGATATTATGGACACCGGAGAAGGAGAGGAAGTGAAAGAAGTAATTTTAGAATGCTCTATTGAAAAATTGGAATCACCTTTTTACGATAATATTGATGATATCATCGTTGAAGAAGACGAAGATAAAGATAACGAAGAATTCGTACCAGAAAATTCATTTCAAGTTTGTCCAAATAATAGCTTTTTTAAACAATCTCGAAGCAGTTCCCTAGATGACATGCTAACAGAGTCAACGTTGGAAACGGGTTCTTGTGAACAAATTCAATACAAGTTTGATATAAATACTGATGGCACAATTATTAAACTGTCGGATTATATAAAAAAATAGCTAGTTGTTCGTGCTAGTATTATTTCCTGATCTGATTACTTTAAGTAAAATAATTATTAATCATTTTTAATTAAATAAATGAATAAACAATGGTCATATTTCCCTTTTTAATTTGTGCGTATTGATCGGGTTTTTAATATAGAATTTAATTTTAATTTCGAAGGGTCTTTCCATATGAGGAGGTCCATAACAAAACGCAATAATTCCACCAAAACAATTTTTTGGATAAACGAAAAAAAGTAATTTAAGTCAATAGGATATATATTTTTTTTAAACTGTTATTGTAGTTTAATAGTTATCTAAAAACAATACAAATCATAAAAAAAAAATTTTATCTGGCAATTAGTCTTTAAGTTATTTAGATTAAAAAAATGGAAATGTTGCGTTTTGGTCCGTCCAATAGTATTTATTTCATTTTGCTCTGAACATGTATGGAAATGTTGCGTTTTGATATAAACTAGGTTTGAAATTTTGGCTTTTTGCTTTAAATAATTTTTTTTTGATTTTAATTGCTTGTACATATTCTATAGGAAAATTAAAAACTGTTTTATATCAACGGTTTTTATTGCATTTAAATCACTATATTAACATACAAGTTTTACAATAATTTCACATTATATTACACTTTCATTGCAGTGTCCTCCAAACAATCACATAAAGTTATATCATCTGTTCCATTGGCACTATTTCCCTGCTGATCTAAAAATATCTTGGTATAATACTCCAACTCAGAAATTTTGGACCACTGTTCGCCAAAGTTTTATCAAAATATTTAGCATAAAAAGAATTGGTAAATGTGTTTACAATATTAAATGAAAATTAGTTTAATCAAAGAATATTTCTAACAACCATAAAAATAAAATTAATTTTTGGGTATGTTAGTGTCTAGCACGAAATTATTATTTTTATACTCAGCTGTACTAGTACACAGAGTATTATAATTTTGATTTCATAACGGTGGATTGTAACATAATGAAATAATCGAGATAGATATGGACTTATATATATCAAAATGATCAGGGTGAAAAGAGAAATCGATTGAGCCATGTCCGTCCGTCCGTCCGTCCGTCCGTCCGTCCGTCCGTCCGTCCGTCCGTCCGTCCGTCCGTACGCACGATAACTCGCGTAAAAATTGAGATATTTTGATGAAATTTGAAATGCAAGTTGGTATCGAGACTGGGACGGTTGGTATTGAAAATGGGCGAAATCGGACCATGACCACGCCCACTTTTCCTATATAGAAAAAATCGGAAATTTGGTATCTCAGCCACTAATATAGCTAGAGTGATAAAATTTTACCCACGTATTGAGCTCAGGCCGTTATGAAGAAATTTGATTAAGTTTTGGAAAATGGGCGGTGCCACGCCCACTTATTAAGGGTCAAACATTGAAAGTTTTATATGTCATAACTCAGAAACCGTTGAAGATATATCGATGAAATTTGGTATGCGTAATTTGCTTACCTAGACAAATGTTTTGGCGAAAAATTATCAAAATCGGTTGACGGCCACGCCCACTTTGATATATGGGAACTATAAAGGGGCCTAATAAAAACATTTTAAGCGATATCTCTGTCAAATATAAAGATCTATCACTGAATTTTTGTGGCAGGAGTCCAACTACGGACATAAAACAAAAAGTACAAAAATTTTGGAAAATGGGCGGTGCCACGCCCACTTATTAAGGGGCAAACATTGAAAGTTTTATATGTCATAACTCAGAAACCGTTGAAGATATATCGATGAAATTTGTTTTGCGTAATTTGCTTACTTAGACAAATGTTTTGGCGAAAAATTATCAAAATCGGTTGACGGCCACGCCCACTTTTATATATGGGAACTATAAAGGGGCCTAATAAAAACATTTTAAGCGATATCTCTGTCAAATATAAAGATCTATCACTGAAATTTTGTGGCAGGAGACCAACTAGGGACATAAAACAAAAAATATAAAAATTTTGGAAAATGGGCGGTGCCACGCCCACTTATTAAGGGGCAAATATTGAAAGTTTTATAAGCCATAACTCATAAACCGTTAAAGATATATCGATGAAATTTGGTACGCGTGATATATTTACTTAGCCAAATGTGTGGACGAAAGATTTCCAAAATCGGTTGACGACCACGCCCACTTTTATATATGGGTTTTATAAAGTGACCTAATAAAAACATTTTAAGCGATCTCTCTGTCAAATATAAAGATCTATCACTGAAATTTTGTGACATGAGTTCTACAATAGACCGGAAACAAAATATAAAAAAGTTTGGAAAATGGGCGTGGCACCGCCTCTTTTTATACAAAGGAATCTACGTGCCTATTACTCGACAAATAACTGAGATATTATGACGAAACTTGGTTTATACACTTTTATAACATGTGTTAATAGACACGCAAAAATGTATTGAAATCGGTTTATGACCACGCCTACTTTTTAACAAAGATATTTCTGGAACACCCTTTTGGAATTTGTAACGTGAAGTTTTTGTAACTAAAAGTCATAGAGGGATGCAATTTTGCACTAACAATAATATTTATATGCTTATTTGGATGATTGATACAAATTTTGAAAATGGGCGTGGCTGCGCCCTGTTTATGCAGCACTTGTGTCATATAAAATACACCCTATATCGAACAAACGCAAACAAACAATGAAAGCATACAGCTGAGTATCTAATGTTCGATTCCACTCGAACTTAGGCTTCCTTACTTGTTAATTTTAATTTTTATACTTTGGAATAAACGGAAAAATCCAATTAGCTCATACAGCGATGGTAGATGTGATAGCTATTTCGAAGAAAAACCACTTTCTTCATCATCAGACATCTTCTCGGGAGCACACCAGGCATTGAACCTACGCCCCAACCATCAGTAGTCGAATATTAGCGAAACGCTAAGCACTGCGGCTACCGATGGTCCTGCTGAGCTGTTGGATTTTTTACTTATATATGCCATTGCTCTATTCAATCTAACCTCACTTAGTGTACGATTTTCGTACATCTGCTATGCAAGTGTTGAATAATGGTAGGCAGCTGACGGACAGCGGGCGCTGTGTACAGTAGTTGTATGTGGGTCATTATTTTACAAATCGTACACCTTTTGGGATTTCATATTTCTGATTCGGCTCAAACTTTATTTTTAAGTTACTTGCACGAAATTAGCAAACACCTATATCAGGATTTTGGCAAATTTTTTTTTCAGAGATCTGCATGTGTAAAAATTTGATGGTTAAGCAAACATGCCCACATTCAAAATTCCATATCTTTGGTTCGGCTCGTCGTATCTTGTTAATTTTTTTTTTATTTTGAAGGTAATAATATTTACTTTATAACTGCGTTAAAGAAAAACTTAATTTTACAAAATCAAAATAATGAATTCAAACTAAATTTTTTAAAGCATTATTACATACTGATCGGGTCAACGAATATTTTCGAAAAAATATACATAATATGCGCTGAACTTTCATCTAAAAAACGCATTTTATTTCAAGGTGGAGACTTTTATGGTTCAAAAGATATTAACTCATTTCTGACATGACCTCGAGCAACTTGCCTACGTTCCACGAAGTGTGTACCGCCAACGTGTGCCTGTGCGCATGCATGGTGATGTTAACCACCGCATACATACCTATGTACATATGTATGTGCATGTAATTCAACCTGCTTATCACTTAATAGGTAGCTAGTAGTTATATTTTACCAAATCATTATTGTAGCACAATAGACGGTCTAGTAAAATAGATAATGCAACTATTTATGTACATAGTACATAATAGCAAGCAATATGTGCAGGGGTGTGCGCGACGTTCTTGTACATTTCGTGAGGCTGTAGTGTGATCAAAGATGCTAGTATATGGATGTATATATATATATATATATATATATATATCAAGGATGGGCATTTTTGCATTACCATTCAAAGTGCATTACCATTCAATAGTGAATGGTAGTGCAAAATTGGTTTGCATTACCATTCAGTGGTGAATGGGAATGCAAATGTGGTTTGCACTACCATTCAATAGTGAATGCGAATGCAAAGGTGAATGCATTCCCATTCATTGCATTCCCACTGTAAATATGATTTGCACTGGACTAGTACTCTATTCGGAAAAGTTGGTCTGAGAGGCATCCTCTTTCGCAAAAAAAACGCAATAATTCCACCAAAACAATTTTTTGGATAAACGAAAAAAAGTAATTTAAGTCAATAGGATATATATTTTTTTTAAACTGTTATTGTAGTTTAATAGTTATCTAAAAACAATACAAATCATAAAAAAAAAATTTTATCTGGCAATTAGTCTTTAAGTTATTTAGATTAAAAAAATGGAAATGTTGCGTTTTGGTCCGTCCAATAGTATTTATTTCATTTTGCTCTGAACATGTATGGAAATGTTGCGTTTTGATATAAACTAGGTTTGAAATTTTGGCTTTTTGCTTTAAATAATTTTTTTTTGATTTTAATTGCTTGTACATATTCTATAGGAAAATTAAAAACTGTTTTATATCAACGGTTTTTATTGCATTTAAATCACTATATTAACATACAAGTTTTACAATAATTTCACATTATATTACACTTTCATTGCAGTGTCCTCCAAACAATCACATAAAGTTATATCATCTGTTCCATTGGCACTATTTCCCTGCTGATCTAAAAATATCTTGGTATAATACTCCAACTCAGAAATTTTGGACCACTGTTCGCCAAAGTTTTATCAAAATATTTAGCATAAAAAGAATTGGTAAATGTGTTTACAATATTAAATGAAAATTAGTTTAATCAAAGAATATTTCTAACAACCATAAAAATAAAATTAATTTTTGGGTATGTTAGTGTCTAGCACGAAATTATTATTTTTAATTTTAATTTTTATACTTTGGAATAAACGGAAAAATCCAATTAGCTCATACAGCGATGGTAGATGTGATAGCTATTTCGAAGAAAAACCACTTTCTTCATCATCAGACATCTTCTCGGGAGCACCCCAGGCATTGAACCTACGCTCCAACCATCAGTAGTCGAATATTAGCGAAACGCTAAGCACTGCGGCTACCGATGCACACTGGTCTCATTTGTATGGAGAGTGGGACAAAACTCAATTTCTTGGAAACGGATGGACCTACCGAAACCAAATTTGGCACATTGGTGTCCCACTATACGACTCATCTTTCAGAAAAATTAAAAGCATATATGTTGTAATCCACGCCCACCACTAACGCTAGTTTACAGCCAAAAAAAATAAGAAAACCAGGAATGGGGGAGGATAGGAATTGACCTGCTGAGTTTGGAACTATTTTTTTTAATTTTTTGTATAGCTAGGTTTTTGAGATAACGGTAATTTTGTGTTTTTTTGTTATCACTTCATTCAAAAATTATTTTCTCTGGAGTTACAAATGCGATAAATGCAAGCAGTTTCTCGTTCGAAAGGCAATTAAAATACGCTTCAAACGACATACAACTTGTAGTGGTCTATTAAAAACTCGCTGAGCGAAAGCTGGTCAAAGTCAAAATTTTGTGGATTTTTTGCGATTTTTGAAAAAATTTTGATTTTCAAATTAAGTTTTTATAAAAAGTTGTAAAAATCTGGAAAGTTTTATTACTTTAAAAATTTCCGCGTTTAATTGCAAAGACTTTAAGCGTAATATCACAGAGATCCGATAAATATTTTATTTTTGGCGATTTTTTTCTTGTGAAACAAAAAGGATATTTTGGGCGAAAAACTTGGTTAGGTGACTTAATTATGTGAAAACGACTTCATAGGTCAAAAGGACATTAAAAGAAAATATAGAGCTTCCAAAGACTAAACTAATGACATTTCGATTTTAAAAATCCGATGTCAAATAACAAAGTTACAATAAAAAAAATATTATTCCGCGATATTTCGCGGGATCAAAAAAAAAATTGTATGGAGAGTGGGACCGAACTCAATTATTAAGATTTTATCGAAAATAAAGTTTTATCGAAAACAGTCGATATAAATATGTACAAAAATCGTAAAAGGGAAACAATATTTTGTATAGACTAGTTACATTTAATATGATATTTTAAGAAAAAGGGAAAAAAAGGGAAAAATGTATAAACAGACTTCTTAAGAGAAGACTTGAACGAACCCAAATCTGCTTATAAGACCTGGTCCAGAGTGGTCCTTAATTGTTAAAAGTTTAAATGAAAATTCTAATGCTTGAAAATTACGCTCATAGAAAAGCCAAGATTTCTTCATCTTGTATTTTGCTAAAAATAAATTGTTTTCATTGTTTCCTTTCGCTAAATCATGAAACATACGTTTTTCTTGCGTTTCCATAGTTATCCGCATTTTTTTTAACACTCAAACTTGAAATATCGCAAAAATCATAATACACTTAGTTACATAAACTTTTACCAGAAAAAATTTTTTTCAAATGTGTTGACTTTAAATGAGCCAAAGTAACATTTAATGATGGCTATTGCGTATAGAAGGAGGTTTTCCATAAAATTCAATATATTTCCCACGGAAATGCATGACAGAAGTTTCTTTTTCAAGCACCAACGTTTTTGACTTTTGTGTATGGGGGCTGACCAGTGTGCGATGGTCCTGCTGAGCTGTTGGATTTTCACTTATATATGCCATTGCTCTATTCAATCTAACCTCACCAGTAGTTGTATGTGGGTCATTATTTTACAAATCGTACACCTTTTGGGATTTCATATTTCTGATTCGGCTCAAACTTTTTTTTTAAGTTACTTGCACGAAATTAGCAAACACCTATATCAGGATTTTGGCAAATTTTTTTTTTTTCAGAGATCTGCATGTGTAAAAATTCGATGGTTAAGCAAACATGCCCACATTCAAAATTCCATATCTTTGGTTCGGCTCGTCGTATCTTGTTCATTTTTTTTTTATTTTGAAGGTAATAATATTTACTTTATAACTGCGTTAAAGAAAAACTTAATTTTACAAAATCAAAATAATGAATTCAAACTAAATTTTTTAAAGCATTATTACATACTGATCGGGTCAACGAATATTTTCGAAAAAATATACCTACATAATATGCGCTGAACTTTCATCTAAACAAAGCATTTTATTTCAAGGTGGAGACTTTTATGGTTCAAAAGATATTAACTCATTTCTAACATGACCTCGAGCAACTTGCCTACGTTCCACGAAGGGTGTACCGCCAACGTGTGCCTGTGCGCATGCATGGTGATGTTAACCACCGCATACATACCTATGTACATATGTATGTGCATGTAATTCAACCTGCTTATCACTTAATAGGTAGCTAGTAGTTATATTTTACTAAATCATTATTGTAGCACAATAGACGGTCTAGTAAAATAGATAATGCAACTATTTATGTACATAGTACATAATAGCAAGCAATATGTGCAGGGGTGTGCGCGACGTTCTTGTACATTTCGTGAGGCTGTAGTGTGATCAAAGATGCTAGTATATGGATGTATATATATATATATATCAAGGATGGGCATTTTTGCATTACCATTCAAAGTGCATTACCATTCAATAGTGAATGGTAGTGCAAAATTGGTTTGCATTACCATTCAGTGGTGAATTGGAATGCAATTGTGGTTTACACTACCATTCAATAGTGAATGCGAATGCAAAGGTGAATGCATTCCCATTCATTGCATTCCCACTGTAAATATGATTTGCACTGGACTAGTACTCTATTCGGAAAAGTTGGTCTGAGAGGCATCCTCTTTCATAATAACTAGCGTTTGTTCGTGTTGAGTAAAATTTTTGCAAATTTGTTGAACTGTGTAATTATAACCTCAGAAGTTGAAATAAATACTTTTACATACAGGTATAACATAGAACATATGTACATATTACTATGCCGTGTTGGTTTCCCTTTACTTTGCTAAGCCTAATTCCATATTTATAATATCCCATAAACTTCCTTTCCGTTAATAAATAGATTAGCCACTTAATACCTTAACTATGGTCACAGGTTTTAACTGCTATTAAATGATGAATGGTTGTCCAAATCCCTCGCACTCATTTTTAATTGGTAGTCGAAATTAGGCATGGGTAACACTGCGCTGCGCGGCGCAATTGCGCTAACACCAACCCTGGCGTTATTGCGCTAACTCCGATTTGGGAAATGCGCCAACTCAATATAGCGCCAACTCAATATTGCGCCAACTCAATTTTGTAATATAAAACCGACTCAATTTCGTGCGCTAACACCAGCACCAATATAGCGCTAGTGTAAAATGGCGCAACCACAACGCCAATAACAGCACCATAGTATATGTATACGTATGACACCGTCACAATTATGTATGCTTGATAGTGATCTATGTGACTCTAATTTCCAGCATATTTTCACAAATATACGGAATATGTTTCCAAATGATTATGAAAATTTAAATTAATTGTGCCCTCGTATATGTAAGCAGAATTGCGCCAAAAGAAATAAAACGGGGATGGTGAACAGTAACAAGCGAAAAAATGTTATTTATCGATTATTCCATGACAATTGCGCTAAAGGTGTCATTGCGCCAGTACCGTGAGTTGGCGCCACGAGTGGCGCTGGAGTTATTGTATCAGCGCCAAAAAAATTGCGCCATTACCCATGGCTAGTCGAAATCACATTTGCAGTGGGAATGCAATGAATGGGAATGCATTCACCTTTGCATTCGCATTCACTATTGAATGGTAGTGCAAATCACATTTGCATTCCCATTCACTACTGAATTGATTGGGGGCTGCAAGGCTGAATGCAATCAAAATTGAATGCAGCTTGCCCAACCCTGATATATATATATATATATATGGATACAAATAAGTAAATAAATGTTTTCTATTATTTTAATGCTTTTATAAATTTTACTTTCATTGACAAATGTAATAGGGATGTACCCTTCAAAACCGTCGTAATAAAATAAGTATATCTAATATTACTAAAAATTTACAGTCAGTTCCCGAAAATATTTAAGTGAAAATTAAATTTTTTCCCTGTCAGATTTCATATTTAGAATCTGATATCTACTTATACTAAAGGTACTGGCTCGCAGGCATAACATATAATATGTGTATAACATAATATATTCATCTTAATGATCGTCCTTGGTCCTAAATACATAAATAGTTGTATTATCTATTTTACTAGACCTTCTATTGTGCTACAATAATGATTTGGTAAAATATAACTACTAGCTACCTATTAAGTGATAAGCAGGTTGAATTACATGCACATACATATGTACATAGGTATGTATGCGGTGGTTAACATCACCATGCATGCGCACAGGCACACGTTGGCGGTACACACTTCGTGGAACGTAGGCAAGTTGCTCGAGGTCATGTCAGAAATGAGTTAATATCTTTTGAACCATAAAAGTCTTCACCTTGAAATAAAATGCGTTTTTTAGATGAAAGTTCAGCGCATATTATGTATATTTTTTCGAGAATATTCGTTGACCCGATCAGTAAGTAATAATGCTTTAAAAAATTTAGTTTGAATTCATTATTTTGATTTTGTAAAATTAAATATTTCTTTAACGCAGTTATAAAGTAAATATTCTTACCTTCAAAATAAAAAAAAAAATGAACAAGATACGACGAACCGAACCAAAGATATGGAATTTTGAATGTGGGCATGTTTGCTTAACTATCGAATCTTTACACATGCAGATCTCTGAAAAGAAAAAAAATTTGCCAAAATCCTGATATAGGTGTTTACTTAAATTGCGAAAAGATTCCAAGAAATAAATTTGGTGTCTTTTAAAAATGTGAAAATTTTTTTTTTCAACAAATCCGTACGATTTGTAAAATAATGACCCATGTACAACAGCACAATTTATAATTTAGCATTATTGGGTATGTTAGTGTCTAGCACGAAATTATTATTTTTAATTTTTATACTTTGGAATAAGCGGAAAAATCCAATTAGCTCATACAGCGATGGTAGATGTGATAGCTATTTCGAAGAAAAACCACTTTCTTCATCATCAGACATCTTCTCGGGAGCACACCAGGCATTGAACCTACGCTCCAACCATCAGTAGTCGAATATTAGCGAAACGCTAAGCACTGCGGCTAATTTAATTGGATAGATATGGAAATGTTTCATTTTGGTCTGAACTAATATTTTTGGTGTTGAATAACAGTAAAATTATTGACCTTTGGTATGTTTTATAGCAATGGTTACATAGGTTTTAATGCGTAGAATTGGATTTAGTTAAAAAACCAAAATATTTGAAAAGTGGAATTATTGCGTTTTGTTATGGACCTCCTCATAAATCGGCGTACCATACGAAAACTAGAATACGATTTTTTGTGGCTGACGAAAAGTAACAAATTCGACTTTTGGCTGACGAAAACTATCAATTTCGTATAAACAACAATTTTAATGTAAAAACAGTATATAATTACTGCTACTTTTCGTCGGCCAAAAGTCAAACGTGCTACTTTTCGTCGGCCAAAGGTCAAATGTTCTACTTTTCGCCGGCCAAACGTCAAATGTGCTACTTTTCGTACGGAATTTATATACTCAGCTGTACTAGTACCCAGAGTATTATAGTTTTAATCACATAACGGTGGATTGTAACAGAATGAAATAATCGAGATAGATATAGACTTATATATATCAAATTGATCAGGGTGAAAAGAGAAATCGATTGAGCCATGTCCGTCCGTCCGTCCGTCTGTAAACACTCTAACTCGCACAAAAATTTAGATATTTTGATGAAATTTGGAATGCAAGTTGGTATCGAGACTGGGACGGTTGGTATTGAAAATGGGCGAAATCGGACCATGACCACGCCCACTTTTCCTATATAGAAAAAATCGGAAATTTGGTATCTCAGCCACTAATATAGCTAGAGCGATGAAATTTTACCCACATGTTGAGCTCAGGCCCCTATGAAGAAATTTGGTGAAATTTTAGAAAATGGGCGGTGCCACGCCCACTTATTAAGGGTCAAACATTGAGGGTTTTATAAGCCATAACTCAGAAACCATTGAAGATATATCGATGAAATTTGGTACGCGTGATATACTTACTTAGGAAAATGTTTGGACGAAAAATTATTAAATCGGTTGACGGCCACGCCCACTTTTATATATGGGTCTTATAAAGTGACCTAATATAAACATTTTAAGCGATATCTCCTGCAAGTATAAAGATCTATCACTGAACTTCTGTGGCATGAGTCCAACTATGGACATAAAACAAAAACACAAAAATTTTGGAAGATGGGCGGTGCCACGCCCACTTATTAAGGGGCAAATATTGAAAGTTTTATGAGTCATAACTCAGAAACCATTGAAGATATATCAATGAAATTTAGTACGCGAGTTACGTCACCTGGCCATTCCACTCCAACAGAAAACCGAATTGAGGTTGACTGGTCAGCGTAACGCTACACCCAACAAAATACTTGAGTGCATTGTACCATTGTATTGCACAATAATAAAGAATTCGTAAATAATGAAACAATAATAAGTGCAACGACACTTTTAGATTACCAATAATTTTAATCGAACAATAAGTAAACCCATTTTGCTGACTTAGCTTAAATATTCAATAAATTAGCTTGTAAGAAGTTTTTGTAATCAGAAATAAAATTTCATTCAATAAAGGAAGAGCGGCTGAACGCTAATAAAAAATAATTTTTTTTATTTTTGCGACAACTGCAAAGACTTGTCTGGCGCAGTCTCGGAAATCAACTCTAAAGAATTGATAACGAACCGGTTTCAACTTAAGTTGAAAAGTAGTTAAGTGTAGTGAAAAGGATAAAAATCTTTTTCCGGGCTAAATTCTTAAGAATTAGTTAAATACAATCAAAAAAAAAAAAAAACTTTACAAAACTTACGTATTAAACGAAGTTAAATACAAAAAAGGTCCAAAAAAAAAAAAAAAAAAAAAAAAAACCGCATATGGTGAAAAATCCTTCAAAATAAAAATAAAAAAGGAAGCAAGTGAAACACCAACATTAAGGAAGCAAGTGAAACACCAACATTAAGGAAGCAAGTGAAATACCACACAAGGATATAGTATCAGACCAACATCAAGGAAGCAAGTGAAATAAAAAACAAGGAAAATCTTCAGATAATACAAACACAAGGATATAGTATCAGACCAGAAAAATCAATATGACTGAAAACAATCAACCCTTAACAATAGCGGTAACGGAGCTCATTAAAGAAGCGTCTCGAATAAAGGAGTTCAGAGGCGACAAATCGTACGATCTCTCAGCGTTTATAAGAGAAGTCGAACTAATCCTCCCACTGTTCAACGAGAATCGAGCCTTACAGGAATTCGTATTCCAGAGATACATCAGAACAAAAATCCAGGGAGCGGCCTTAAATGCAATACGAACATTAGGACAATCGCCATCATGGACCACGATAAGAGAGGAGCTAATAAGGAATTTTGGTATCAAAGAAACTTACCATAATTTATACCATCAAGCCATAAGTACCAAGAATAATAATGTAAGTGATTATTATTATAATTTAAGAAATATACTAGATAAGCTTAACACTAAATATGACCAAGACAATGACCAAGATAGATAACATAGAAGCCACACATGAAGAGGGCGAAAATTTTCGGTCTCCGGCCTACACAATAACCTACCGTTAGTTAGATTAAACATTGGGGAAGACGAAATAATATGCCTAGTCGATACAGGCTCAAACACATCCCTTCTCGGGGATCCCGACACATCCCATCGTGTGCGATGGTCCTGCTGAGCTGTTGGATTTTCACTTATATATGCCATTGCTCTATTCAATCTAACCTCACCAGTAGTTGTATGTGGGTCATTATTTTACAAATCGTACACCTTTTGGGATTTCATATTTCTGATTCGGCTCAAACTTTTTTTTTAAGTTACTTGCACGAAATTAGCAAACACCTATATCAGGATTTTGGCAAATTTTTTTTTTTTCAGAGATCTGCATGTGTAAAAATTCGATGGTTAAGCAAACATGCCCACATTCAAAATTCCATATCTTTGGTTCGGCTCGTCGTATCTTGTTCATTTTTTTTTTATTTTGAAGGTAATAATATTTACTTTATAACTGCGTTAAAGAAAAACTTAATTTTACAAAATCAAAATAATGAATTCAAACTAAATTTTTTAAAGCATTATTACATACTGATCGGGTCAACGAATATTTTCGAAAAAATATACCTACATAATATGCGCTGAACTTTCATCTAAACAAAGCATTTTATTTCAAGGTGGAGACTTTTATGGTTCAAAAGATATTAACTCATTTCTAACATGACCTCGAGCAACTTGCCTACGTTCCACGAAGGGTGTACCGCCAACGTGTGCCTGTGCGCATGCATGGTGATGTTAACCACCGCATACATACCTATGTACATATGTATGTGCATGTAATTCAACCTGCTTATCACTTAATAGGTAGCTAGTAGTTATATTTTACTAAATCATTATTGTAGCACAATAGACGGTCTAGTAAAATAGATAATGCAACTATTTATGTACATAGTACATAATAGCAAGCAATATGTGCAGGGGTGTGCGCGACGTTCTTGTACATTTCGTGAGGCTGTAGTGTGATCAAAGATGCTAGTATATGGATGTATATATATATATATATCAAGGATGGGCATTTTTGCATTACCATTCAAAGTGCATTACCATTCAATAGTGAATGGTAGTGCAAAATTGGTTTGCATTACCATTCAGTGGTGAATTGGAATGCAATTGTGGTTTACACTACCATTCAATAGTGAATGCGAATGCAAAGGTGAATGCATTCCCATTCATTGCATTCCCACTGTAAATATGATTTGCACTGGACTAGTACTCTATTCGGAAAAGTTGGTCTGAGAGGCATCCTCTTTCATAATAACTAGCGTTTGTTCGTGTTGAGTAAAATTTTTGCAAATTTGTTGAACTGTGTAATTATAACCTCAGAAGTTGAAATAAATACTTTTACATACAGGTATAACATAGAACATATGTACATATTACTATGCCGTGTTGGTTTCCCTTTACTTTGCTAAGCCTAATTCCATATTTATAATATCCCATAAACTTCCTTTCCGTTAATAAATAGATTAGCCACTTAATACCTTAACTATGGTCACAGGTTTTAACTGCTATTAAATGATGAATGGTTGTCCAAATCCCTCGCACTCATTTTTAATTGGTAGTCGAAATTAGGCATGGGTAACACTGCGCTGCGCGGCGCAATTGCGCTAACACCAACCCTGGCGTTATTGCGCTAACTCCGATTTGGGAAATGCGCCAACTCAATATAGCGCCAACTCAATATTGCGCCAACTCAATTTTGTAATATAAAACCGACTCAATTTCGTGCGCTAACACCAGCACCAATATAGCGCTAGTGTAAAATGGCGCAACCACAACGCCAATAACAGCACCATAGTATATGTATACGTATGACACCGTCACAATTATGTATGCTTGATAGTGATCTATGTGACTCTAATTTCCAGCATATTTTCACAAATATACGGAATATGTTTCCAAATGATTATGAAAATTTAAATTAATTGTGCCCTCGTATATGTAAGCAGAATTGCGCCAAAAGAAATAAAACGGGGATGGTGAACAGTAACAAGCGAAAAAATGTTATTTATCGATTATTCCATGACAATTGCGCTAAAGGTGTCATTGCGCCAGTACCGTGAGTTGGCGCCACGAGTGGCGCTGGAGTTATTGTATCAGCGCCAAAAAAATTGCGCCATTACCCATGGCTAGTCGAAATCACATTTGCAGTGGGAATGCAATGAATGGGAATGCATTCACCTTTGCATTCGCATTCACTATTGAATGGTAGTGCAAATCACATTTGCATTCCCATTCACTACTGAATTGATTGGGGGCTGCAAGGCTGAATGCAATCAAAATTGAATGCAGCTTGCCCAACCCTGATATATATATATATATATATGGATACAAATAAGTAAATAAATGTTTTCTATTATTTTAATGCTTTTATAAATTTTACTTTCATTGACAAATGTAATAGGGATGTACCCTTCAAAACCGTCGTAATAAAATAAGTATATCTAATATTACTAAAAATTTACAGTCAGTTCCCGAAAATATTTAAGTGAAAATTAAATTTTTTCCCTGTCAGATTTCATATTTAGAATCTGATATCTACTTATACTAAAGG
This sequence comes from Urophora cardui, assembly GCA_960531455.1. NCBI lineage: Eukaryota > Metazoa > Arthropoda > Insecta > Diptera > Tephritidae > Urophora > Urophora cardui. The sequence goes on along the minus strand of OY482670.1, from coordinate 24,009,306 downwards.
TACTGGCTCGCAGGCATAACATATAATATGTGTATAACATAATATATTCATCTTAATGATCGTCCTTGGTCCTAAATACATAAATAGTTGTATTATCTATTTTACTAGACCTTCTATTGTGCTACAATAATGATTTGGTAAAATATAACTACTAGCTACCTATTAAGTGATAAGCAGGTTGAATTACATGCACATACATATGTACATAGGTATGTATGCGGTGGTTAACATCACCATGCATGCGCACAGGCACACGTTGGCGGTACACACTTCGTGGAACGTAGGCAAGTTGCTCGAGGTCATGTCAGAAATGAGTTAATATCTTTTGAACCATAAAAGTCTTCACCTTGAAATAAAATGCGTTTTTTAGATGAAAGTTCAGCGCATATTATGTATATTTTTTCGAGAATATTCGTTGACCCGATCAGTAAGTAATAATGCTTTAAAAAATTTAGTTTGAATTCATTATTTTGATTTTGTAAAATTAAATATTTCTTTAACGCAGTTATAAAGTAAATATTCTTACCTTCAAAATAAAAAAAAAAATGAACAAGATACGACGAACCGAACCAAAGATATGGAATTTTGAATGTGGGCATGTTTGCTTAACTATCGAATCTTTACACATGCAGATCTCTGAAAAGAAAAAAAATTTGCCAAAATCCTGATATAGGTGTTTACTTAAATTGCGAAAAGATTCCAAGAAATAAATTTGGTGTCTTTTAAAAATGTGAAAATTTTTTTTTTCAACAAATCCGTACGATTTGTAAAATAATGACCCATGTACAACAGCACAATTTATAATTTAGCATTATTGGGTATGTTAGTGTCTAGCACGAAATTATTATTTTTAATTTTTATACTTTGGAATAAGCGGAAAAATCCAATTAGCTCATACAGCGATGGTAGATGTGATAGCTATTTCGAAGAAAAACCACTTTCTTCATCATCAGACATCTTCTCGGGAGCACACCAGGCATTGAACCTACGCTCCAACCATCAGTAGTCGAATATTAGCGAAACGCTAAGCACTGCGGCTAATTTAATTGGATAGATATGGAAATGTTTCATTTTGGTCTGAACTAATATTTTTGGTGTTGAATAACAGTAAAATTATTGACCTTTGGTATGTTTTATAGCAATGGTTACATAGGTTTTAATGCGTAGAATTGGATTTAGTTAAAAAACCAAAATATTTGAAAAGTGGAATTATTGCGTTTTGTTATGGACCTCCTCATAAATCGGCGTACCATACGAAAACTAGAATACGATTTTTTGTGGCTGACGAAAAGTAACAAATTCGACTTTTGGCTGACGAAAACTATCAATTTCGTATAAACAACAATTTTAATGTAAAAACAGTATATAATTACTGCTACTTTTCGTCGGCCAAAAGTCAAACGTGCTACTTTTCGTCGGCCAAAGGTCAAATGTTCTACTTTTCGCCGGCCAAACGTCAAATGTGCTACTTTTCGTACGGAATTTATATACTCAGCTGTACTAGTACCCAGAGTATTATAGTTTTAATCACATAACGGTGGATTGTAACAGAATGAAATAATCGAGATAGATATAGACTTATATATATCAAATTGATCAGGGTGAAAAGAGAAATCGATTGAGCCATGTCCGTCCGTCCGTCCGTCTGTAAACACTCTAACTCGCACAAAAATTTAGATATTTTGATGAAATTTGGAATGCAAGTTGGTATCGAGACTGGGACGGTTGGTATTGAAAATGGGCGAAATCGGACCATGACCACGCCCACTTTTCCTATATAGAAAAAATCGGAAATTTGGTATCTCAGCCACTAATATAGCTAGAGCGATGAAATTTTACCCACATGTTGAGCTCAGGCCCCTATGAAGAAATTTGGTGAAATTTTAGAAAATGGGCGGTGCCACGCCCACTTATTAAGGGTCAAACATTGAGGGTTTTATAAGCCATAACTCAGAAACCATTGAAGATATATCGATGAAATTTGGTACGCGTGATATACTTACTTAGGAAAATGTTTGGACGAAAAATTATTAAATCGGTTGACGGCCACGCCCACTTTTATATATGGGTCTTATAAAGTGACCTAATATAAACATTTTAAGCGATATCTCCTGCAAGTATAAAGATCTATCACTGAACTTCTGTGGCATGAGTCCAACTATGGACATAAAACAAAAACACAAAAATTTTGGAAGATGGGCGGTGCCACGCCCACTTATTAAGGGGCAAATATTGAAAGTTTTATGAGTCATAACTCAGAAACCATTGAAGATATATCAATGAAATTTAGTACGCGAGTTACGTCACCTGGCCATTCCACTCCAACAGAAAACCGAATTGAGGTTGACTGGTCAGCGTAACGCTACACCCAACAAAATACTTGAGTGCATTGTACCATTGTATTGCACAATAATAAAGAATTCGTAAATAATGAAACAATAATAAGTGCAACGACACTTTTAGATTACCAATAATTTTAATCGAACAATAAGTAAACCCATTTTGCTGACTTAGCTTAAATATTCAATAAATTAGCTTGTAAGAAGTTTTTGTAATCAGAAATAAAATTTCATTCAATAAAGGAAGAGCGGCTGAACGCTAATAAAAAATAATTTTTTTTATTTTTGCGACAACTGCAAAGACTTGTCTGGCGCAGTCTCGGAAATCAACTCTAAAGAATTGATAACGAACCGGTTTCAACTTAAGTTGAAAAGTAGTTAAGTGTAGTGAAAAGGATAAAAATCTTTTTCCGGGCTAAATTCTTAAGAATTAGTTAAATACAATCAAAAAAAAAAAAAAAACTTTACAAAACTTACGTATTAAACGAAGTTAAATACAAAAAAGGTCCAAAAAAAAAAAAAAAAAAAAAAAAAACCGCATATGGTGAAAAATCCTTCAAAATAAAAATAAAAAAGGAAGCAAGTGAAACACCAACATTAAGGAAGCAAGTGAAATACCACACAAGGATATAGTATCAGACCAACATCAAGGAAGCAAGTGAAATAAAAAACAAGGAAAATCTTCAGATAATACAAACACAAGGATATAGTATCAGACCAGAAAAATCAATATGACTGAAAACAATCAACCCTTAACAATAGCGGTAACGGAGCTCATTAAAGAAGCGTCTCGAATAAAGGAGTTCAGAGGCGACAAATCGTACGATCTCTCAGCGTTTATAAGAGAAGTCGAACTAATCCTCCCACTGTTCAACGAGAATCGAGCCTTACAGGAATTCGTATTCCAGAGATACATCAGAACAAAAATCCAGGGAGCGGCCTTAAATGCAATACGAACATTAGGACAATCGCCATCATGGACCACGATAAGAGAGGAGCTAATAAGGAATTTTGGTATCAAAGAAACTTACCATAATTTATACCATCAAGCCATAAGTACCAAGAATAATAATGTAAGTGATTATTATTATAATTTAAGAAATATACTAGATAAGCTTAACACTAAATATGACCAAGACAATGACCAAGATAGATAACATAGAAGCCACACATGAAGAGGGCGAAAATTTTCGGTCTCCGGCCTACACAATAACCTACCGTTAGTTAGATTAAACATTGGGGAAGACGAAATAATATGCCTAGTCGATACAGGCTCAAACACATCCCTTCTCGGGGATCCCGACACATCCCATCGTGTGCGATGGTCCTGCTGAGCTGTTGGATTTTCACTTATATATGCCATTGCTCTATTCAATCTAACCTCACCAGTAGTTGTATGTGGGTCATTATTTTACAAATCGTACACCTTTTGGGATTTCATATTTCTGATTCGGCTCAAACTTTTTTTTTAAGTTACTTGCACGAAATTAGCAAACACCTATATCAGGATTTTGGCAAATTTTTTTTTTTTCAGAGATCTGCATGTGTAAAAATTCGATGGTTAAGCAAACATGCCCACATTCAAAATTCCATATCTTTGGTTCGGCTCGTCGTATCTTGTTCATTTTTTTTTTATTTTGAAGGTAATAATATTTACTTTATAACTGCGTTAAAGAAAAACTTAATTTTACAAAATCAAAATAATGAATTCAAACTAAATTTTTTAAAGCATTATTACATACTGATCGGGTCAACGAATATTTTCGAAAAAATATACCTACATAATATGCGCTGAACTTTCATCTAAACAAAGCATTTTATTTCAAGGTGGAGACTTTTATGGTTCAAAAGATATTAACTCATTTCTAACATGACCTCGAGCAACTTGCCTACGTTCCACGAAGGGTGTACCGCCAACGTGTGCCTGTGCGCATGCATGGTGATGTTAACCACCGCATACATACCTATGTACATATGTATGTGCATGTAATTCAACCTGCTTATCACTTAATAGGTAGCTAGTAGTTATATTTTACTAAATCATTATTGTAGCACAATAGACGGTCTAGTAAAATAGATAATGCAACTATTTATGTACATAGTACATAATAGCAAGCAATATGTGCAGGGGTGTGCGCGACGTTCTTGTACATTTCGTGAGGCTGTAGTGTGATCAAAGATGCTAGTATATGGATGTATATATATATATATATCAAGGATGGGCATTTTTGCATTACCATTCAAAGTGCATTACCATTCAATAGTGAATGGTAGTGCAAAATTGGTTTGCATTACCATTCAGTGGTGAATTGGAATGCAATTGTGGTTTACACTACCATTCAATAGTGAATGCGAATGCAAAGGTGAATGCATTCCCATTCATTGCATTCCCACTGTAAATATGATTTGCACTGGACTAGTACTCTATTCGGAAAAGTTGGTCTGAGAGGCATCCTCTTTCATAATAACTAGCGTTTGTTCGTGTTGAGTAAAATTTTTGCAAATTTGTTGAACTGTGTAATTATAACCTCAGAAGTTGAAATAAATACTTTTACATACAGGTATAACATAGAACATATGTACATATTACTATGCCGTGTTGGTTTCCCTTTACTTTGCTAAGCCTAATTCCATATTTATAATATCCCATAAACTTCCTTTCCGTTAATAAATAGATTAGCCACTTAATACCTTAACTATGGTCACAGGTTTTAACTGCTATTAAATGATGAATGGTTGTCCAAATCCCTCGCACTCATTTTTAATTGGTAGTCGAAATTAGGCATGGGTAACACTGCGCTGCGCGGCGCAATTGCGCTAACACCAACCCTGGCGTTATTGCGCTAACTCCGATTTGGGAAATGCGCCAACTCAATATAGCGCCAACTCAATATTGCGCCAACTCAATTTTGTAATATAAAACCGACTCAATTTCGTGCGCTAACACCAGCACCAATATAGCGCTAGTGTAAAATGGCGCAACCACAACGCCAATAACAGCACCATAGTATATGTATACGTATGACACCGTCACAATTATGTATGCTTGATAGTGATCTATGTGACTCTAATTTCCAGCATATTTTCACAAATATACGGAATATGTTTCCAAATGATTATGAAAATTTAAATTAATTGTGCCCTCGTATATGTAAGCAGAATTGCGCCAAAAGAAATAAAACGGGGATGGTGAACAGTAACAAGCGAAAAAATGTTATTTATCGATTATTCCATGACAATTGCGCTAAAGGTGTCATTGCGCCAGTACCGTGAGTTGGCGCCACGAGTGGCGCTGGAGTTATTGTATCAGCGCCAAAAAAATTGCGCCATTACCCATGGCTAGTCGAAATCACATTTGCAGTGGGAATGCAATGAATGGGAATGCATTCACCTTTGCATTCGCATTCACTATTGAATGGTAGTGCAAATCACATTTGCATTCCCATTCACTACTGAATTGATTGGGGGCTGCAAGGCTGAATGCAATCAAAATTGAATGCAGCTTGCCCAACCCTGATATATATATATATATATATGGATACAAATAAGTAAATAAATGTTTTCTATTATTTTAATGCTTTTATAAATTTTACTTTCATTGACAAATGTAATAGGGATGTACCCTTCAAAACCGTCGTAATAAAATAAGTATATCTAATATTACTAAAAATTTACAGTCAGTTCCCGAAAATATTTAAGTGAAAATTAAATTTTTTCCCTGTCAGATTTCATATTTAGAATCTGATATCTACTTATACTAAAGGTACTGGCTCGCAGGCATAACATATAATATGTGTATAACATAATATATTCATCTTAATGATCGTCCTTGGTCCTAAATACATAAATAGTTGTATTATCTATTTTACTAGACCTTCTATTGTGCTACAATAATGATTTGGTAAAATATAACTACTAGCTACCTATTAAGTGATAAGCAGGTTGAATTACATGCACATACATATGTACATAGGTATGTATGCGGTGGTTAACATCACCATGCATGCGCACAGGCACACGTTGGCGGTACACACTTCGTGGAACGTAGGCAAGTTGCTCGAGGTCATGTCAGAAATGAGTTAATATCTTTTGAACCATAAAAGTCTTCACCTTGAAATAAAATGCGTTTTTTAGATGAAAGTTCAGCGCATATTATGTATATTTTTTCGAGAATATTCGTTGACCCGATCAGTAAGTAATAATGCTTTAAAAAATTTAGTTTGAATTCATTATTTTGATTTTGTAAAATTAAATATTTCTTTAACGCAGTTATAAAGTAAATATTCTTACCTTCAAAATAAAAAAAAAAATGAACAAGATACGACGAACCGAACCAAAGATATGGAATTTTGAATGTGGGCATGTTTGCTTAACTATCGAATCTTTACACATGCAGATCTCTGAAAAGAAAAAAAATTTGCCAAAATCCTGATATAGGTGTTTACTTAAATTGCGAAAAGATTCCAAGAAATAAATTTGGTGTCTTTTAAAAATGTGAAAATTTTTTTTTTCAACAAATCCGTACGATTTGTAAAATAATGACCCATGTACAACAGCACAATTTATAATTTAGCATTATTGGGTATGTTAGTGTCTAGCACGAAATTATTATTTTTAATTTTTATACTTTGGAATAAGCGGAAAAATCCAATTAGCTCATACAGCGATGGTAGATGTGATAGCTATTTCGAAGAAAAACCACTTTCTTCATCATCAGACATCTTCTCGGGAGCACACCAGGCATTGAACCTACGCTCCAACCATCAGTAGTCGAATATTAGCGAAACGCTAAGCACTGCGGCTAATTTAATTGGATAGATATGGAAATGTTTCATTTTGGTCTGAACTAATATTTTTGGTGTTGAATAACAGTAAAATTATTGACCTTTGGTATGTTTTATAGCAATGGTTACATAGGTTTTAATGCGTAGAATTGGATTTAGTTAAAAAACCAAAATATTTGAAAAGTGGAATTATTGCGTTTTGTTATGGACCTCCTCATAAATCGGCGTACCATACGAAAACTAGAATACGATTTTTTGTGGCTGACGAAAAGTAACAAATTCGACTTTTGGCTGACGAAAACTATCAATTTCGTATAAACAACAATTTTAATGTAAAAACAGTATATAATTACTGCTACTTTTCGTCGGCCAAAAGTCAAACGTGCTACTTTTCGTCGGCCAAAGGTCAAATGTTCTACTTTTCGCCGGCCAAACGTCAAATGTGCTACTTTTCGTACGGAATTTATATACTCAGCTGTACTAGTACCCAGAGTATTATAGTTTTAATCACATAACGGTGGATTGTAACAGAATGAAATAATCGAGATAGATATAGACTTATATATATCAAATTGATCAGGGTGAAAAGAGAAATCGATTGAGCCATGTCCGTCCGTCCGTCCGTCTGTAAACACTCTAACTCGCACAAAAATTTAGATATTTTGATGAAATTTGGAATGCAAGTTGGTATCGAGACTGGGACGGTTGGTATTGAAAATGGGCGAAATCGGACCATGACCACGCCCACTTTTCCTATATAGAAAAAATCGGAAATTTGGTATCTCAGCCACTAATATAGCTAGAGCGATGAAATTTTACCCACATGTTGAGCTCAGGCCCCTATGAAGAAATTTGGTGAAATTTTAGAAAATGGGCGGTGCCACGCCCACTTATTAAGGGTCAAACATTGAGGGTTTTATAAGCCATAACTCAGAAACCATTGAAGATATATCGATGAAATTTGGTACGCGTGATATACTTACTTAGGAAAATGTTTGGACGAAAAATTATTAAAATCGGTTGACGGCCACGCCCACTTTTATATATGGGTCTTATAAAGTGACCTAATATAAACATTTTAAGCGATATCTCCTGCAAGTATAAAGATCTATCACTGAACTTCTGTGGCATGAGTCCAACTATGGACATAAAACAAAAACACAAAAATTTTGGAAGATGGGCGGTGCCACGCCCACTTATTAAGGGGCAAATATTGAAAGTTTTATGAGTCATAACTCAGAAACCATTGAAGATATATCAATGAAATTTAGTACGCGAGTTACGTCACCTGGCCATTCCACTCCAACAGAAAACCGAATTGAGGTTGACTGGTCAGCGTAACGCTACACCCAACAAAATACTTGAGTGCATTGTACCATTGTATTGCACAATAATAAAGAATTCGTAAATAATGAAACAATAATAAGTGCAACGACACTTTTAGATTACCAATAATTTTAATCGAACAATAAGTAAACCCATTTTGCTGACTTAGCTTAAATATTCAATAAATTAGCTTGTAAGAAGTTTTTGTAATCAGAAATAAAATTTCATTCAATAAAGGAAGAGCGGCTGAACGCTAATAAAAAATAATTTTTTTTATTTTTGCGACAACTGCAAAGACTTGTCTGGCGCAGTCTCGGAAATCAACTCTAAAGAATTGATAACGAACCGGTTTCAACTTAAGTTGAAAAGTAGTTAAGTGTAGTGAAAAGGATAAAAATCTTTTTCCGGGCTAAATTCTTAAGAATTAGTTAAATACAATCAAAAAAAAAAAAAAACTTTACAAAACTTACGTATTAAACGAAGTTAAATACAAAAAAGGTCCAAAAAAAAAAAAAAAAAAAAAAAAAAACCGCATATGGTGAAAAATCCTTCAAAATAAAAATAAAAAAGGAAGCAAGTGAAACACCAACATTAAGGAAGCAAGTGAAACACCAACATTAAGGAAGCAAGTGAAATACCACACAAGGATATAGTATCAGACCAACATCAAGGAAGCAAGTGAAATAAAAAACAAGGAAAATCTTCAGATAATACAAACACAAGGATATAGTATCAGACCAGAAAAATCAATATGACTGAAAACAATCAACCCTTAACAATAGCGGTAACGGAGCTCATTAAAGAAGCGTCTCGAATAAAGGAGTTCAGAGGCGACAAATCGTACGATCTCTCAGCGTTTATAAGAGAAGTCGAACTAATCCTCCCACTGTTCAACGAGAATCGAGCCTTACAGGAATTCGTATTCCAGAGATACATCAGAACAAAAATCCAGGGAGCGGCCTTAAATGCAATACGAACATTAGGACAATCGCCATCATGGACCACGATAAGAGAGGAGCTAATAAGGAATTTTGGTATCAAAGAAACTTACCATAATTTATACCATCAAGCCATAAGTACCAAGAATAATAATGTAAGTGATTATTATTATAATTTAAGAAATATACTAGATAAGCTTAACACTAAATATGACCAAGACAATGACCAAGATAGATAACATAGAAGCCACACATGAAGAGGGCGAAAATTTTCGGTCTCCGGCCTACACAATAACCTACCGTTAGTTAGATTAAACATTGGGGAAGACGAAATAATATGCCTAGTCGATACAGGCTCAAACACATCCCTTCTCGGGGAAGACAAACTTCCAAAATATAAACGAGTTAATCTCACTAAACCTATGAATTTTAGAACACTAGACGGAACCGTAGGAGTGAACACTGAAATTATCACACCCCTACCAAAAGAATTTAGAGAAAATAATTTAATGAGTTGGAAATTGACCAACTTGAAGGACAAAAAATTCGACGGAATACTAGGACAAAATATTTTGAAACCCATGAATGCAATCATTAATCTCAAGGATGGATACATCGAAATCCACAATGTAAGGACGAAATTCATTGACACATGTCCCCATAAGTTCGAGGATATACACACACTCGAAACCACACAGATAGATAACACTTTTATACAAAAACTATTACGTGAAGATATGAATGATGAAGTTAGAGGATTGTTACAGACAATTGTAGACGACAATGGTGACTTATTTTTTCAAGAAGGACAAAGACTTTCGCATACACATGAGGTAAAACACGAAATTATCACAACAACTGATAAGCCCGTATATTCTAAAATTTATCGCTACCCTCAAATCCACGAAGAAGAAATAAACAGACAAATGAAAGAAATGTTAGAACATGGTATCATTAGGGAAAGTTGTTCACCTTATAACTCTCCACTATGGATCGTCCCAAAAAAAGTGGACAAATCCGGCAAAAAGAAATGGCGTATCGTTATAGACTATAGAGCTTTGAACGATATTACGGTCAGCGACAAATTTCCCATACCAAACATTGAAAATATACTAGAAAAACTAGGAAGAGCCCAATATTTTACAACATTGGACTTGGCCAAGGGTTTTCACCAGATCCTCATTAAAGAAGAAGACAGGGCGAAAACCGCATTTTCCACACCATTAGGACACTACGAGTTTGTTCGTATGCCCTTCGGATTGAAAAATGCCCCAGCCACTTTCCAACGGCTAATGAATTCAGTCTTAAGGGACTACATTAATAAAATATGTGTCGTTTACTTAGACGATATCCTTATATTTAGCACAACCGCCGAGGAACACATGGATAACATAAGGAAAATTTTCGATAGATTAAGACAACATAACCTTAGAATTCAAATCGATAAATGTAACTTCTTCGCTACAAGCACAGAATATTTAGGACACATCTTGACCACAGAAGGAGTCAAGACAAACCCCACCAAAGTGGAGGCAATTCAAAAACTCAAGCTGCCGCAAACAGCAAAACAGATAAAATCCTTTCTAGGACCAACTGGATACTACCGCAAATTCATAAAAAATTACGCTAAAATAGCTCAAGCTATGACGAAGTATCTGAAAAAGGATGTGAAAGTAAACGTCCATGATACACAATACATGGATGCCTTTTATAAATTGAAAAGGTTACTAACCTCCCCACCGGTGCTGAAGTACCCGGACTTCAAAAAGAAATTTGAAATCGTCACAGATGCGAGCGATTATGCCATAGGGGGTGCACTAATGCAAGCAGGACACCCAATATGCTATGCAAGCAGAACTTTGAATGAACATGAAAAAAAATACTCAACTACGGAGAAGGAACTTCTTGCGATAGTATGGGCAGTTAACTATTTTAGGCCTTATGTTTATGGCAGGAATTTTGATTTACTAACCGACCACCAACCACTAAAGTGGCTACAAACGAAATATAAAGGAAAAGATATTAACCCCAGATTACAGAGATGGATACTGAAATTAGGCGAGTATGACATTAATATCGGCTACATTAAAGGTAAAGAAAATACCCTAGCGGATTTTCTGAGTAGAATAAATAATGATACAGGCGAAATCTACTTAGCAAAATCAGATGTACAGGTAGAGGATAATATAGACAACATAAGCACTTGTGCAACAATACATTCCCAAGAAGAGGAACTCAACAATCACTTTCCACTTTTAGACACAGTAGTCAATCGTTTCCATACCCAAATAATCTTAACCGATCATAAGAACAGAGAGATAGAAATAGTTAATGGGAAGAGGAAGATATTTATTAGCCTAGATGATATAAATAGCGGTTTTATGTCTGATATTTTCCGAAGATATCTGAAATCAGGAAATGTAGGAATTTTTTCCGAACTCCCTGATAGCGAATATAATACCGTACAACAAAAATTGATAGAATTATTTAATGGAGGAATAAAATTCTTCAAATGCTCACATCATGCCAAAGATATGCGGGATGAAGATGAAGCCTTCAGATATATTAAAATCTATCACTTCACAGAAAGTGGACATTCAGGCATCAATGAAAACTACGAAGGATTAAAAAGGCTTATATACTATAAAAATCTAAAACAGCTTATTCACAAATTCATAAACAATTGCGATATATGCTGCCAAACTAAATACGATAGGAAGCCAATAAAACCGAAATTCCATTTAACAGAAACACCGAAGGATACTAACGAAGTAGTACACCTAGATACTTACACAATTAAAAAACACAACTTCATGACCTTCATTGATAAATTTTCTAAATTCGCAGTAGCACTCTTTTTAGAAGACAAAAATAGTATCACATTTGTCGAAACTTTACGAATGTACTTCGCTATGAGAGGAAAGCCTCGACTATTTATTACTGATAATGAATTTAATTCTGTAAACGTAAAGGACTTTTTAAGAGAAGAAGGTGTCGAAGTTCATTTTACTAAACCCAATAGTCATACAGGGAACTCGGACATCGAAAGGTTTCACAATATTATAGGAGAAAAATTTAGAATCATAGAACTAGAATCACCTTCCTTATCCACAAGAGAGAAGATGTATAAATCTATTCAGACCTATAACAATAATATCCATTCAACTCTGAAAGCAACACCTTCAGACGTAGTCTCAGGAAAAATTGATAAAAAGATAATCTACGATAGGATAAAAGGGACTAAGGAGAGAATCATTAACAAAATCAATACGAAAAGAGAGAGTTATATTGAAAATAGAAGCAGTGGACACGTGAAAAATTATAGAGCTGTTAGGCATAAGCACGAACCCAGATACAGAAAGCTACCACTTCAAAACACCCATACAAGTAACATTAAAAGACCAGGAAAATTTTCAGGTGCCATCGATATCAATTCCTCTAATTTTCGTAATACTGATAATGGGAGCAACGGCAACAATGATAACTGAAGAAATCAAAAACGAAGACGGATTCGCCGAAATAAAACTTGAAAATGTACAAGTGATCACAGATTTTGACATCATCCTTCACATAATCAGACCGCAGGAAATAGAAAATATAATTGACACACTAGAAAATTTAGCTAGAGACTCTAAATTGACCGAGAAAGAACAAATCCTGACTCAGGAATTCGCAACACTACGGAGTAAACTTCACACACTATTACCACATAAACAAAAAAGAGGATTAATTAACATATTAGGCACAACAATGAAATGGTTGTATGGAACTATGGACGACGATGACAGACAGAATATAGAAGAGCATCTCAAAGTTATTGATACGAACAACCACATTGCCATAGATACCTTGAATAAGAATATAAAAATTAACAATAACTTTAACAAAACATTCCAAAGCATCCAAAAGGCTATAGAATCTGACAGAAGACAAATTTCTCTTAAACTAAACTCAGTACAACACGAAAATCGAGACATACATCGACAACTCCTATACCTCGACATCCTACTCAGAATTAGGACACTTAGTAATAACATAGAACACATCCAAAATAACTTAGCGTCAGCTAGACTTAATTTAATGACCAGCAACATCCTAACCCCAGAAGAGATAAGTAGCTATAATATAGATGTATTGAAGTTAGAGAATATCGAACTAGGAGCAGCCACATCCGAAAATAATATTATATTTTCCCTTAAAATTCCAACTAATGTAACTACAGCAAAGCACGTATTTATAACACCATGTACAAATAAAAAGTCAGAGGAACTACAATTTAAAAGCGAACATGTTATAGAAATCAATAATATTAGATATATTTATTCAAAAAATTTATATCAAAAGAATCTGAAAGTTTCAAATTCATGTGTAATCAAGAAAAATTGTAAGAAAATTAAAAACGATAAAGAAGAAGTTATGGAAATTGAAAAAGGCTTAATAATTATAAAAAATACAAAAGGAATCGAAATAAATACTACATGTAACGAAAGAACCTTATATTTAATAGGAACTCACCTCATTTCATTCGATGATTGTGAACTTAAAATTAGAAACGAAACTTATAAAAATTTAAATAAATCATTTACACAGAAATATGTAATACGTTATCTTGAATCGAATATTAATCATACACAACTCGAACCTACCTTTGATGAATTAATCATTACCCAAATTGAAAACGCAAAAAAATTGAAGAACTTACCTACCACAAGAAAACATATCAAATTAACATTTGGCTAATAATTTCATTCATTGCAGCAATTGCTTTTGCTTTGTTCGTAATTTTTGTTCATTTTACAAACAAACATAAAGCAATTGCATTAAACATAAATACAAAAACCCTGGAGTGTTTTCAATCAAGGGAAGGGGGAGTTACGTCACCTGGCCATTCCACTCCAACAGAAAACCGAATTGAGGTTGACTGGTCAGCGTAACGCTACACCCAACAAAATACTTGAGTGCATTGTACCATTGTATTGCACAATAATAAAGAATTCGTAAATAATGAAACAATAATAAGTGCAACGACACTTTTAGATTACCAATAATTTTAATCGAACAATAAGTAAACCCATTTTGCTGACTTAGCTTAAATATTCAATAAATTAGCTTGTAAGAAGTTTTTGTAATCAGAAATAAAATTTCATTCAATAAAGGAAGAGCGGCTGAACGCTAATAAAAAATAATTTTTTTTATTTTTGCGACAACTGCAAAGACTTGTCTGGCGCAGTCTCGGAAATCAACTCTAAAGAATTGATAACGAACCGGTTTCAACTTAAGTTGAAAAGTAGTTAAGTGTAGTGAAAAGGATAAAAATCTTTTTCCGGGCTAAATTCTTAAGAATTAGTTAAATACAATCAAAAAAAAAAAAAACTTTACAAAACTTACGTATTAAACGAAGTTAAATACAAAAAAGGTCCAAAAAAAAAAAAAAAAAAAAAAATACCGCATATGGTGAAAAATCCTTCAAAATAAAAATAAAAAAGGAAGCAAGTGAAACACCAACATTAAGGAAGCAAGTGAAACACCAACATTAAGGAAGCAAGTGAAATACCACACAAGGATATAGTATCAGACCAACATCAAGGAAGCAAGTGAAATAAAAAACAAGGAAAATCTTCAGATAATACAAACACAAGGATATAGTATCAGACCAGAAAAATCAATATGACTGAAAACAATCAACCCTTAACAATAGCGGTAACGGAGCTCATTAAAGAAGCGTCTCGAATAAAGGAGTTCAGAGGCGACAAATCGTACGATCTCTCAGCGTTTATAAGAGAAGTCGAACTAATCCTCCCACTGTTCAACGAGAATCGAGCCTTACAGGAATTCGTATTCCAGAGATACATCAGAACAAAAATCCAGGGAGCGGCGTTAAATGCAATACGAACATTAGGACAAACGCCATCATGGACCACGATAAGAGAGGAGCTAATAAGGAATTTTGGTATCAAAGAAACTTACCATAATTTATACCATCAAGCCATAAGTACCAAGAATAATAATGTAAGTGATTATTATCATAATTTAAGAAATATACTAATTATATTTTCTATTTCCTGCGGTCTGATTATGTGAAGGATGATGTCAAAATCTGTGATCACTTGTACATTTTCAAGTTTTATTTCGGCGAATCCGTCTTCGTTTTTGATGTCTTCAGTTATCATTGTTGCCGTTGCTCCCATTATCAGTATTACGAAAATTAGAGGAATTGATATCGATGGCACCTGAAAATTTTCCTGGTCTTTTAATGTTACTTGTATGGGTGTTTTGAAGTGGTAGCTTTCTGTATCTGGGTTCGTGCTTATGCCTAACAGCTCTATAATTTTTCACGTGTCCACTGCTTCTATTTTCAATATAACTCTCTCTTTTCGTATTGATTTTGTTAATGATTCTCTCCTTAGTCCCTTTTATCCTATCGTAGATTATCTTTTTATCAATTTTTCCTGAGACTACGTCTGAAGGTGTTGCTTTCAGAGTTGAATGGATATTATTGTTATAGGTCTGACTAGATTCACCTGGCCATTCCACTCCAACAGAAAACCGAATTGAGGTTGACTGGTCAGCGTAACGCTACACCCAACAAAATACTTGAGTGCATTGTACCATTGTATTGCACAATAATAAAGAATTCGTAAATAATGAAACAATAATAAGTGCAACGACACTTTTAGATTACCAATAATTTTAATCGAATAATAAGTAAACCCATTTTGCTGACTTAGCTTAAATATTCAATAAATTAGCTTGTAAGAAGTTTTTGTAATCAGAAATAAAATTTCATTCAATAAAGGAAGAGCGGCTGAACGCTAATAAAAAATATTTTTTTTATTTTTGCGACAATTGCAAAGACTTGTCTGGCGCAGTCTCGGAAATCAACTCTAAAGAATTGATAACGAACCGGTTTCAACTTAAGTTGAAAAGTAGTTAAGTGTAGTGAAAAGGATAAAAATCTTTTTCCGGGCTAAATTCTTAAGAATTAGTTAAATACAATCAAAAAAAAAACTTTACAAAACTTACGTATTAAACGAAGTTAAATACAAAAACGGTAAAAAAAAAAAAAAAAAAAACCGCATATGGTGAAAAATCCTTCAAAATAAAAATAAAAAAGGAAGCAAGTGAAACACCAACATTAAGGAAGCAAGTGAAACACCAACATTAAGGAAGCAAGTGAAATACCACACAAGGATATAGTATCAGACCAACATCAAGGAAGCAAGTGAAATAAAAAACAATTAAAATCTTCAGATAATACAAACACAAGGATATAGTATCAGACCAACATCCAGGAAGCAAGTGAAATAAAGAACAAGGAAAATCTTCAGATAATACAAACACAAGGATATAGTATCAGACCAGAAAAATCAATATGACTGAAAACAATCAACCCTTAACAATAGCGGTAACGGAGCTCATTAAAGAAGCGTCTCGAATAAAGGAGTTCAGAGGCGACAAATCGTACGATCTCTCAGCGTTTATAAGAGAAGTCGAACTAATCCTCCCACTGTTCAACGAGAATCGAGCCTTACAGGAATTCGTATTCCAGAGATACATCAGAACAAAAATCCAATCACCATCATGGACCACGATAAGAGAGGAGCTAATAAGGAATTTTGGTATCAACGTTTTTGAATGGAATAGATCCTAACTTAGCAAGTATAGTTTACAGTAGGAATAAAAATTCCCTTAGAGACGCATATTATTTGTTGGAAGAAACAGGAATGTTAAGAAAATACGATAATAAATTTAGCAGATCGAATAGGTTTACACCCCGTCCAAATGGTTCAACGCAACCATCCCCTCAACAAGGACCTTTGCAAACCACATCTAGTTCCGACCCCTCAAGTCAAGTCAAACAAACAAGAACCAACTCTGGTCAATTCAATCGGAACTCGCAACAAACTAAGAGATTCCAAAACAATACAAGCAGGAATTCAGGACAACATAGGGCTGAACCCATGGAGATAGATAACATAGAAGCCACACATGAAGAGGGCGAAAATTTTCGGTCTCCGGCCTACACAATAACCTACCGTTAGTTAGATTAAACATTGGGGAAGACGAAATAATATGCCTAGTCGATACAGGCTCAAACACATCCCTTCTCGGGAAGACAAACTTCCAAAATATAAACGAGTTAATCTCACTAAACCTATGAATTTTAGAACACTAGACGGAACCGTAGGAGTGAATACTGAAATTATCACACCCCTACCAAAAGAATTTAGAGAAAATAATTTAATGAGTTGGAAATTGACCAACTTGAAGGACAAAAAATTCGACGGAATACTAGGACAAAATATTTTGAAACCCATGAATGCAATCATTAATCTCAAGGATGTATACATCGAAATCCACAATGTAAGGACGAAATTCATTGACACATGTCCCCATAAGTTCGATGATATACACACACTCGAAACCACACAGATAGATAACACTTTTATACAAAAACTATTACGTGAAGATATGAATGATGAAGTTAGAGGATTGTTACAGACAATTGTAGACGACAATGGTGACTTATTTTTTCAAGAAGGACAAAGACTTTCGCATACACATGAGGTAAAACACGAAATTATCACAACAACTGATAAGCCCGTATATTCTAAAATTTATCGCTACCCTCAAATCCACGAAGAAGAAATAAACAGACAAATGAAAGAAATGTTAGAACATGGTATCATTAGGGAAAGTTGTTCACCTTATAACTCTCCACTAAGGATCGTCCCAAAAAAAGTGGACAAATCCGGCAAAAAGAAATGGCGTATCGTTATAGACTATAGAGCTTTGAACGATATTACGGTCAGCGACAAATTTCCCATACCAAACATTGAAAATATACTAGAAAAACTAGGAAGAGCCCAATATTTTACAACATTGGACTTGGCCAAGGGTTTTCACCAGATTCTCATTAAAGAAGACAGGGCGAAAACCGCATTTTCCACACCATTAGGACACTACGAGTTTGTTCGTATGCCCTTCGGATTGAAAAATGCCCCAGCCACTTTCCAACGGCTAATGAATTCAGTCTTAAGGGACTACATTAATAAAATATGTGTCGTTTACTTAGACGATATCCTTATATTTAGCACAACCGCCGAGGAACACATGGATAACATAAGAAAAATTTTCGATAGATTAAGACAACATAACCTTAGAATTCAAATCGATAAATGTAACTTCTTCGCTACAAGCACAGAATATTTAGGACACATCTTGACCACAGAAGGAGTCAAGCCAAACCCCACCAAAGTGGAGGCAATTCAAAAACTCAAGCTGCCGCAAACAGCAAAACAGATAAAATCCTTTCTAGGAGCAACTGGATACTACCGCAAATTCATAAAAAATTACGCTAAAATAGCTCAAGCTATGACGAAGTATCTGAAAAAGGATGTGAAAGTAAACGTCCATGATACACAATACATGGATGCCTTTTATAAATTGAAAAGGTTACTAACCTCCCCACCGGTGCTGAAGTACCCGGACTTCAAAAAGAAATTTGAAATCGCCACAGATGCGAGTGATTATGCCATAGGGGGTGCACTAATGCAAGCAGGACACCCAATATGCTATGCAAGCAGAACTTTGAATGAACATGAAAAAAAATACTCAACTACGGAGAAGGAACTTCTTGCGATAGTATGGGCAGTTAACTATTTTAGGCCTTATGTTTATGGCAGGAATTTTGATTTACTAACCGACCACCAACCACTAAAGTGGCTACAAACGAAATATAAAGGAAAAGATATTAACCCCAGATTACAGAGATGGATACTGAAATTAGGCGAGTATGACATTAATATCGGCTACATTAAAGGTAAAGAAAATACCCTAGCGGACTTTCTGAGTAGAATAAATAATGATACAGGTGAAATCTACTTAGCAAAATCAGATGTACAGGTAGAGGATAATATAGACAACATAAGCACTTGTGCAACAATACATTCCCAAGAAGAGGAACTCAACAATCACTTTCCACTTTTAGACACAGTAGTCAATCGTTTCCATACCCAAATAATCTTAACCGATCATAAGAACAGAGAGATAGAAATAGTTAATGGGAAGAGGAAGATATTTATTAGCCTAGATGATATAAATAGCGGTTTTATGTCTGATATTTTCCGAATCTGGCCTGGTCAGCGTAACGCTACACCCAACAAAATACTTGAGTGCATTGTACCATTGTATTGCACAATAATAAAGAATTCGTAAATAATGAAACAATAATAAGTGCAACGACACTTTTAGATTACCAATAATTTTAATCGAACAATAAGTAAACCCATTTTGCTGACTTAGCTTAAATATTCAATAAATTAGCTTGTAAGAAGTTTTTGTAATCAGAAATAAAATTTCATTCAATAAAGGAAGAGCGGCTGAACGCTAATAAAAAATAATTTTTTTTATTTTTGCGACAACTGCAAAGACTTGTCTCGCGTGATATACTTACTTAGGCAAATGCTTGGACGAAAAATTTCCAAAATCGGTTAACGATCACGCCCACTTTTATATATGGGTCTTATAAAGTGACCTAATAAAAACATTTTAAGCGATATCTCTGTCAAATATAAAGATATATCATTAAAATTTTTTGGCAGAAGTCTAACTACGAACATAAGACAAAAACCGTAAAAATTTTGGAAAATGGGCGTGGCACCGCCACTTTTAGAAGCAGGAATATACGAGATTTCTTAGCCTATAACTCGACAAATAATTTATATATAATGACGAAACTTGGTGTGTACACTTTTATTACTTGTGGTAATACATGTTAAAAATTTTAGCGAAATCGGTTGACGACCACGCCCACTTTTATACATGGGAACTATAAAGTGGCCTAATAAAAACATTTTAAGCGATATCTTTGTCAAATATAGAGATAATTCATTGAAATTTTGTGGTATGATTTCTACAATAGACCGGAAACAAAAAATAGAAAAATTCTGGAAAATGGGCGTGGCACCGCCTCCTTTTAGACAAAGGAATCTACGAGATTTCGGAGCCCATAACTCGACAAATAATTGAGATATTATGATGAAACTTGGTTTATACACTTTTATAACTTGTTTTAATAGACACACAAAAATTTATTGAAATCAGTTTATGACCACGCCTACTTTTTAGCAAAGATATTTCTGGAACACGCTTTGGAAATTTGTAACGTGACATCTTTGTAACTGGAAGTCATAAAGGAATGAAATTTTGCACAAAGAATAATATTCATATGCTTAGTTGGATGACTGATAAAAATGTTGAAAATGGGCGTGGCTACGCCCACTTTATGCAGCACTCGCTTTATATAAAATCCATCAAACGCAAACAAACAATGAAAACATACAGCTGAGTATCTAATGTTCGATTCCACTCGAACTTAGGCTTCCTTACTTGTTTAATTGCTAGCTTTCGTCAGAAATTTTAAATGTGCTAGTTTTCGTATAGTACGATGATTTTGGGCAGGTATCGGCATTATACAAAAATATTAGTCCATACGAACTCGCTTTGATTTTAAAATTATACTCTGCGTTTGTAAATAAAAAAGTTTTTGGATTCCGGATCATTGTAGTGTAGATGGCACCATCCCATGCACCATGTGTGAAAGTGTTAGTGTGGTATACATCAAAAAACACTGGCAGCACGGAAGAAACAAATCGAACAAACCGGATCATAATTGAACCAGCAATTTATCTGGATTTTAGCGGACTAAAATAGTTGTTGCATTTACATTTAAAAGTTTTTATCTGGCTTAGGATCACCGTATTTGCAAGACGCTTATTATGACCCCTTTTCTTACAACCACATCCGGCCGCCATACCAGGCTGTACCCGCGGAATTCCCCGCCATAATTGTCTGTACCCGATTTTGACATTTGCCGATGACATATCGACTTTTTTAATCAAATTTCGACCGCATATCAGAGCGGGATTTCTCCCGGTTAAAGACCGTCTCCACATAACTTGTTTCGCCAACGAAACAAGTAGAGAAACATCTCGCTAAATAAACCGTCTCCACGTGGCTGATCGTTATTCAGTTTACCATTTCTCTTTTTTGTTCTTAAATGTTTGTATGTTTGCATATTTTTGTGTTTTTGTTTTGGTCTGTGTAATACCATGTCTCCACATAACGTGTCTCCCTTTTTTTCTGCATTTTCTCTCTCAATATTGTTTCGACACGGAAACCAGTGCCGAAACTCGCCAATTTCTATACAAATTTCTGAGAGCGAGTGAAGATTGAAACACTGTTTCATTCTGAATCATCTTGCCAACCTCGATGATATCGATGTCTTTTCTAATTTTGTATCGAAAATCTATCGAAATCTCACACAGTCCAAAACAAAAACGCAAAATATAAGCAAACATACAAACATTTATGCCTATATGACACTACATTTTTTGCTTGGTTTTTTGGTTTGGAAAACCCACCGAAAGTCAAAATACAAAAACAATTCTTCTGTAGGTTGAAAAGAGACAAATACTCCCTCAAAAACAATTTGATTGACATGAAACTTCAAACTAAATGAAAATAATATTTATTTCAAAAATTAATTTTATTAGAAATTAGAATTTAAATTACAGAAATAAAAAAGTTATGAAACTCAAAGGACAGAATAGCTGTGTATTCCATGTTATAAAGGGAAGCCAGTACGCAATATAATTTTTCTTCCGGACTTCTTCTTTACTCTTACGGCCATAGCAGAAGCTTACAAGAGGCAAAGTTAAAATTTGTATTTCCATATATTTTTTATTTTAAATATAATTTATTTTCTAGTTGTCAAATTGAAACAATTGTCAGAAAAAATGACCGAATGCCAAAAAACCTACCGAAATACAAGCTGGCTCGTTGGTTTTTAGCCGCCTAGATGGTATTTTGTTTGGTTTTTTTTCAATATAGCTTGCTCGCTTGCACCAACGCAAAACTGTATTTGACCATCTCCTTCACACAAAAAACCTGGTAGAATACCAGGAAAAAATTGTAGTGTCATATGGGCTTAAAGAGCAAGAAAGAGAAATGTTAAACTGAATCACGATCAGCCACGTGGCGACGGGTTATTTAGCGAGATGTTTTGTTAGATGTTTTGTTGGTGAAACAAGTTATGTGGAGACGGGCTTTTAGATTTCGATAGATTTTCGATACAAAATTAGAGAAGGCATCGATATCATCGCGTTTGGCAAGAGGATTGATAACGAAACAAGTGTTTCATTCTTCACTCGCTCTCGGAAATTTGTATGGAAATTAGCGAGCTTCGGCACTGGTTTCTGTGTCAAACCAAGATTGAGAGAGCGAATGCAGAAAAAAGAGCGAAACACGTTATGTGGAGACATGGTATTAAGCATTAAGGTTGTTCTGGCAGTGTGATTTTAAGGCCGTCGGCAACTTACAATCTGGATTGAGGAATTGTATATCTATGTATGAGTGTCGGGTGATTGACGCAAATATCAAAAATTTTTGATATTCGTCGCCGCGAGTGGACAGCGAGCCGACAACAAGTACGTGCTGCACGAGGGCTGCCGATTGCACTAACACATACAAAAAAACACTCAAATTTGACTAACTCAAAAAAACACTCAAACTGACAATCCAGATTGTAAGTTGCCGACGGCCTTTAGCCTGGTAAATTTGTCGGGATGACGTTGGTGTGATATATTTGCCGAGCACAACAACAAAATACACGTGTTGTCAAATTTGAAGCTTCGGCAAATTTCTCACACCTCAACCCGTGATATTTGATATCATGAGAAAAATATCACGGGAAATGCAACCATATTATTACATTCACAATAGTCTTCTATGAGAAGTGAGTTACCCCAGCGGGTTAGGGGGCTTAGAATATACCCATGGTAAGGAATGCCTGTCGTAAGAGGCGACTAAAATTCAGCTGGTTATGGCCAAAAAAATCGTTCGCATGACAGTCGGGCTAGTGTCAGAAGCGTCTAGTACCCGAGCGTACCGGATTTATCCGGCAAATGACTGTCACATAACCTACACTCCCCAAAACTTTCGGGGAGTGTCATGGTGGCTACAACATGAGAAGTGAGTTTGAATTTATGTTCCTAGTTCTTTTTGTAAGTATTTAATTTTATTCAGATAAAAAATAATTAATTCGAAATTGAAGCAAGCAAAGCAAAGCGACAACAGTCGTATAAAGAGTGGAAAGAATATGATGGTGAAGTCATTTCGAATTTTATTTTCTTAAAGGTGCGCTCTGTGTGGAAAATTTCTCAAGATATCATACCTCGGCAAAAGTTCACACAGAGAGAACAACCTTAATAGTTTTGTGTTTGGTTTAGGAATGGGCAAGTTGGAAAAATAAATCGATGTATATTATATCGATATTTAAAAGAACATCGATTTATCCCGTGTAAAAACATCAATATATCGAAAGGATCGGCTTTCCACAGAGCTATTATGGTTATACCACTTCTTCAGAAATGCTCTGCTGTTAAATTCACAATTTTATATGAAAAATATCGACTTTGGTACGAATTGGCAAAAAATTATGGATTATCGATGCACGGTACTTCAAAATATCGTCGATATTATCGGCTGTACCATGGTAGAAAAATAGAAGGTAAAATCACTTATTGACGTAGGCAGCCATCTTAAGCCTATATGACACTACATTTTTTCCCTGGTTTTTTTGGTTTGGAAAACCCACCGAAAGTAGCTTATGTCAAACTATCGTCTTTTGTTTTGATTTTGTATTCTTGCACGTGTTTTTCTTGGAAAGAGCTTGTGTGTTCGGTTGTGTGTTTGTATGTTGGGTTGTGTGTTCGCTGGCGTTTTCTCTGCTTTTGACATTCTTGAAAAGGGCCGTCTAACTGTAATCACCTATTCTGCTTCACATCAGACGACCTGTATGGATTGGTCTTGTATAACCTCTATTTGGATAAACTTGCCTACAGCATCGTTGCCGTTTTAATTTCTTGAGATTACCCAAAAAAATATTCAAATTACCCATAATTGCCCGTAATTCCCCATACAAATTTTCAAATTACACTGCCCGACAAAATTTCAAAAATTTTGATATCCTCGACATTTTATACATCTTGTATTTAACTTATTTTTTGCATAAAAACAAATCTTTTGTCCGCCATAATTCAGTCACTTTAACGCCGATTTTATGTGGAATTGGAAAGGGTATTTCATCCTCTCAAAATGAAATGAAATAACATAAAACTCAAGACGGTAATGGCGGAGATATTGACAGATTAGTAATCCTCATTTTCTTCTTAGCGCGAAAACTGAAATTTCAAAATATCTCCAAAACTGTTCTAATTTTGAACCATTTGATTACATATTTGGAATCAGCAGGAATACATAGGAATCATATGTCGAGGATATTTTTTTGTCGGGTAGTGTTATCAAGAGATTTCCTATAAACAAGTATTTTCAAATTTATTTTACTTTATAACGGTATGTATTTTTAAATTCATGTGCATACCCAATAAACACAACGGATTCGCCTCGAATTCGCGTCGGATTCGCTTTCTCTGATTATATTATCGCGGCAATAGTTCGCGGCGATAGATCGGCGAATCCGAATTCGTAGGAATGTCACCTATCACTAGCGATTCGAGAATTTATTCATTCTCGGATCGCTGGCGATTCGAAAATTTGTTCATTAGCGATTCGAGATTTTTTTATAAATGGTGTTTCGAAAAATTTAAAGTTCAGAGTTTGGTTTACCGTATAAAATAATACAGAGCACTTAAACAACTTAAAAAAAATAGAAAAAAATGATATCGCGAAAATTGATTTTCTCGAACTCACCTCGAATTCGCCGCGATATCATCCTCGCGTCTGTGTTTATTGGGTATACATATGTATGTATGTGTGGTTAAAAAAAGTTACAAAGAAACATAAAACAAGTAAGAGAGAAATGAAACATTAAATAGTCCGATTTTCTTTAATTTATAGGTACCTCCAATTCTGTGGGTTGTTTATGCAAATATTTATAAAAAAATATTGCAATGATCTTAGCAATTTAAGTGGAGAAGTTTTACCCCAAAATGTATGGTTAGTTGTAGGGGAGCTATATGTTATAATGGTCCAATTTGGCCGATTCCGACAAATGATCAACAACTTAACAACTGAGGAACTAGCTCATGATTCTGATAACATCGGTATATATTTTGGTGGGTCTAATTTTCCTCCTTCTGGAACTTTCGACAAACCTGTTTTGGCTCAATATTATAATACCATTTCATGTTCATGAATGGTATAAAATTGCTTATTTTTTTCCTAGCTAAATTCTTACTTTAATGGGCTTATGAAATTTGCTTGTACATGTTCGACCAGCCGGTAATTTAAGATTAAATAAATGATGCAAAACCTCATGGACACTTTCGCACAATGCGAATGTAATAGAAGGTCATGAAAATAATTAATTTTGTTTATAGGTATTATTATTCATATAAAACTATTAAAAGGCGAATTCCCCAAAATTCCCCAAATCATAGCACTCCCCAAAAATTACCCAAAATATTAAAAAATTCCCCAAATTTTGGGAATTACCAACAAAACGGCAACGCTGGCCTACAGTGCTATTACATAGTGCTGGAAAACCATCGATAGTGGTCCCATCGATTGACCATCGATAGTTTTAAAGGCAACCATCGATAGTATCGATGGTTTAATATATTGTGACGAATATAATCGATTCAACTCACATCACTAATAATGACTGAACACACCTCTAAGGAAACTGCCAGAATAAGAAGAAGAGACCAGATAATTTCCAGTGTTGCCAGAATTTTCCAGATTGCGTTTGACAGACTATAGCCGTGCTTCACATACGGTGATCCTAACCCAGATAAAAATTTTTGCATGTAAATGCAACAACAAAGATTTCAGCTCGATTAAACCAGATAAATTGCTGGTTCAATTTCTGATCCGCCCTGTTCGATTTGTTTTCTCCGTGCTGATTTGGCAGCACAGTGCATTTTTGATTTGGCAGAACTGAAAAGTGACATTTGTGTATGTATACATATATATACATATACCCTGCAGTAAATTTGTTTCACTGCTAAATGATCATTCTTTGTTGAATATTCATCACTATCGTTTTGCGTTGGTTCAAGCGTCCAAGCTATATTGAAAAAACCAAACGAAATACCATCTAGGCGGTTATAAACCCACGAGCCAGCTTGTATTTCGGTAGGTTTTTTGACATTCGGCAGCTTTTCTGACAAATTTTTCAATTTGACAACTATAAAACAAATTATATTTAAAATAAAAAATATATGGAAATACAAATTTCAAATTTGCCTCTTGTAAACTTCTGCTTTGGCCGTAAGGGGAGAGAAAAAGTCCGGAAGAAAAATTATACTGCGCACTGGCTTCTCCTTATAACATGGAATACATAGCTATCCCGCCATTTGAGTTTCATAATTTATATCAGTAATTTGAATTCAAATTTCCAAAAAAAATAATTTTTGAAATAGTTATTTTCATTTAGTTTGAAGTTTAAAGTCAATCAAATTGTTTTTGAGGGAGTATTTGTCTCTTTTCAACGTACAGAAGAATTGTTTTTGCGCTATTATAACTCTGGCGAGTTTTATGGCCGAGCTTCTCTCCCAATTCGAGGTGTGCTCCTTTTGTTTTTCCTACCATTGGACAGTTTTATGCCGGCTCCGAACGGAGTCATATAGGCATGAGGAAAGCAAACCATTTATTTGAAAAAATTCAGCAGCCTTTATATGAAAGCATTCACTGATGCCTCCTCATGATGAATTTCATCAGTGATTCATAAAGGATTAATTTCAGATTTTTACTGCTGGGTATATGTTGTATATGTTTCTTCTTCTTTTTAGTTCTTTTCAAGTGCAGCCAATTTTCATTATGAGCCGGATTGTTTCAGTAAAAATTTATCTTAACCCAGACCCAGATGTAATATCTGAAATGCCCCTTATATAAGGCGGCGAGCAGGCGCTCCGCAGTCAGTCGTAACTTAACCGTATAAGTGTTAACATCAAGTCAAGTAAAACAAGTGTAGACTTTTTAGTCGTGAAATAAAGCGGTGGGAATTAAAGTGCAGACATTGGTGACTTATCTGTAACCTTATAAAACAGCTGATTCAACCAACCTTACGACAAGCTTTGTTAGTAGTCATTGGTGCCTTATCGTAATTCTGTAGCTGTATCCTTAAGGGCCTTTTCACATTACTCGGTACGACATCGGATCGACATTTTTTGCTCGGTATTTTCAGCTTACCGAAACGATTCCGCGTTGCTGTGTTTTTCACACTTGTGGGAATACTTTCGGTGCGTAATCGGCAGAACATAGGAAAACAAACATCGAAATTTGCAAAACAAAATTTTTAACTTCAACAAATCACTCAATAATAACAATAATGTCTTCTAGCGAAGACGAAGACATTATAACTTGGTACATTTATAACCGAAACTAGTTTTTTACTGACTTTGTTCTTCTTCTTTTATTACGCCGCAAAAATGTATGCAGTAATTCCTCAAATTTTACTGACCGGTCTTACCGCGTTGCGGTATACCGAAATTAATCCGCTCCGATTTCATGTATGCAACACTAATGTGAAAGTGCCAATTGAAATACATGTGGTCAGTAAGGTTTCGGTATACTTTCGGTAAAAACCAAAAATGTCGATCCGATACCGCACCGAGTAATGTGAAAGCGCTCTAACTTACAGACCAATTGGATTTTGGTTAGCAACCCTAAATCCGTAACAGCTGACACATGTGAAAGCAGATATAGGAAGGTAGGCGCATTGGCGAATGCAGAAACTTCTTTTTTTATTTACAAAGGTAGATTATAATATCAAAATCAAAGCGAAATTACATCATGGCCAATAGTAATTGGCGAGTCCCAAGCGAATTCAGATTTTAACAAGGATAAATATTATTTTGACATTACAATCTACCAATTTCAATAACAAAATACATGGGAAATTTCTTAATTCGCCTATGCGCCTACCTTCCAAGATCTGCCTCGACAAGTGTCAGCTGTTTACAGATTTACGGCACCACTAACAGCTCACATGGATAGCTATAAAGTTACAATAAGGTTAACTATACTGAATTATTACAAGTCACCAATGTCTGAACCTTTAAGAAGTAAATAAAGACTTTTATTTAACAATTCAGCGATACGAACCCGATAGAAATAATCGAGCTATCGACAAATACGTAACAATATGTACGTAGGTGGCCCGTTAAAGGGAAATGTACTCAAATATTTCATGCATATATACATAAATACATATGTATGCATGTATGTACTTGCGTTCCCATATTTAAAAGAAAAATATAAATTTTTATTAGAAACATTATAAAATTAATAAAAAACCAAAGTTTATGTAAAAAGTTCAAGACAAAAAATAAGTCAATAACTATTCAAAGTAAGAATACTACATACACACATTTGTACATATACAGTTGTCCACAAAATAATAGGAGAGCCGAAATCAAAACCTTAAATGCTCAATTCTCAATAAAAAACCCGTTTTATTTGCAAGATTTTTTCATAAAAATATTCACTAATCTTTTATTTATATACTCACAGCCCACATATTCCAATCAAGTACCTTAAAAATTATAAATCTCAGTTTTTTTGATTAATTTTTTAACAGACGTTGTAGTTATGTACCAAGTAAAATACTATCGATGGTTAAAAAAAACCACCGATACTCGCTATGGCATCGGCCCCATCGATAGTTCAATCGATGGTTTTCCAGCACTACAATTACATGAAACCATTGTGTACGGAGTACAGTGAAATGACTCTGAGATGTGTTTAAAACAGGTCGAACAGCTGTGCTCAGCTGATTTTAAGAGTTGCTTATTTGGTATCAAGGGTCCCAATTTCTGGCTGAGTTGCATTCGATAGTGTCACAAAATTTAGAATTAAATAGTATCATTAACAAAAAAAAAGTTGCATAAAAAATACCTTTTCATTGACTATTATTAAATAAAACCATATTTCTAGTAATAAGAGTTTGTTTTGTGTACAGGTTTCTATTTATTTTGCGAAAATTTAGTAAACAAAATAATAGTTTTAAAAGTTTCTAAAAAGTACATCGAAATGCAACCGTGTGCTAAAATATGCAACCTTGCAAGCATCTTTTGGTTTTATTTCGCCATTTTGTATAAAAATAAAAATATCAATTATTGCGCTGCTGCTTAAAATATTCGCAAATTCAGTAATTTATTGGTAATATTCCTCTTTCCCAATTTGGACTGAAAGACATGGCTTGGGGAAATTTTCCAATAATGCCGCACGGCCCCAAAAAAACGATTTGTACCGTGGGTTAGGGGAGGGGAAGGGTGTTCTGAATCCGTAAAATTTAGGCGCCGGACGTACCTCGTTTTCGAGGAATTTATGGTTAAAGTTTAGTAACTCCATATAAATTCGATAGATAAAGAAAAAACACAGTGTTTTTGCGCAGAACACTTTTCTGCGTTGGCGGCCTTCGGCCGCGCTTAGAGCCTATACACACTTGCGACTCAATCGATTTGGTCGAATTGGACTGTTGTATTCACACTACTCCAACTATTTAGTCGAATCGGTGGCAGCTATTCACACTTGAGACTAAATAGTCGTGCGATTGACAATGACATAGTGTTGCCAATGTTCACATTTTACTCAGCAAATTTTACATTAGTGGTCTTCATATAAAGTGATGAAGTATTAAATTGTTAAAGTTTATCTGCATTCTTACATGAAAGCACCTTCTTGTCAGCTGTCAACTTGATTAATAAATAAAAAACAATAAAATAAACAAAAAGTGCATACATTGTTTGGCTTTGTTTCTTATTAAACTAGCAACTAGCTGTCTTCTTCTTCTTCTTGATTGGCGCTTAACCGTCTAGACGATTCTGGCCGAGTCCAACAGAGCGCGCCAATTGCTTCTGTTTCGTGCAGCATGGCGCCACTTGGGAACACCTAGGGAGGCAGCATCGCTGTCCACCTGATTTTCCCAACGCAGTGGAGGTCTCCCTTTTCTTTTGCGTTCAGCGGGTTTCGATAGAAATGCTTTCTTAGCCGGAGCGCCTTCGTCCATTCTCACGACATGACCTGCCCAACGCAGCCGCTGGATCTTTATTCGCTGAACAATGTCGATGTCTGTGTAAAGCTCGTACAGCTCATCGTTAAATCTCCGTCGATACTCGCCCACGCCAACGCGCAAAGGTCCATAAATCTTACGAAGAACTTTTCTCTCGAATACTCCAAGTGCCATCTCATCTGATTTTGAAATTGTCCATGCTTCTGCGCCGTACATGAGGACTGGAACGATGAGCGTCCTGTAGAGTGTGATTTTTGTTTGTCGAGAGAGGACTTTACTTTTCAGTTGCCTACTTAGTCCGAAGTAGCATTTATTGGCAAGCGTGATTCTTCGTTGGATCTCCGTGCTGACATCATTCTTGGTGTTAATGCTGGTTCCCAGATAGACGAAGTCCTTAACAGTTTCGAATTTGTAGCTATCAACATTGACGTGGCTGCCAAGGCGTGCTGTTTCTTTGTGTGATGACAGGAGGTACTTCGTCTTGTCCTCGTTGACCGCCAAACCCATTTTCTTAGCCTCTTTATCCAGCTTGGAGAAGGCAGAACATACGGCGCGCGTGTTAGTGCCAATGATGTCGATGTCATCGGCGTACGCCAGCAGTTGCACACTCTTGTGATATAAGATGCTTCCTGTATGGTTAAGTTCTGCAGCTCGTATTATCTTTTCCAGCATCAAATTGAAGAAGTCGCACGAAAGAGAGTCACCTTGTCTGAAACCTCGTTTGGTCTCGAACGGCTCGGAGAGGTCCTTCCCAATTCTGACGGAGCTGGTGGTGTTAGTCAATGTCATTTGGCATAGCCGTATAAGTTTAGCAGGGAAACCAAATTCAGACATTGCGGCATACAGGCAATTCCTATTCGTGCTATCAAAAGCGGCTTTAAAATCGACAAAGAGATGGTGTGTGTCGGATCCTTTTTCATGGGTTTTTTCCAATATTTGTCGTATTGTGAAGATCTGGTCGATGGTAGATTTACCAGGTCTAAAGCCACACTGATAAGGTCCAATCAGATTGTTGACGATAGGCTTCAGTCTTTCGCACAATACACTTGCTAAGACCTTATATGCGATATTCAGGAGGCTTATCCCACGATAATTGGCGCGTACTGTGGAGTCTCCTTTTTTGTGGATTGGGCAGAGCACACTTAAGTTCCAATCGTCGGGCATGCGCTCGTCCGACCATATTCTGCATAGGAGTTGATGCATGCTCCTTATCAACTCTTCGCCACCATGTTTGAATAGCTCGGCTGGCAAGCCGTCAGCGCCCGGGGCCTTGTTATTCTTAAGCCTAGATACTGCTATTCGCACTTCGTCATGATCAGGTGGTGGAACATGCCTACCATCATCTGCTATTGGGGATTCGGGTCGTACATCTTCTCCTTCCGCACTTTCACTGTTGCCATTATCTAGCAAGGAGGAGAAGTGATCCCTCCACAACTTAAGTATGCTCTGGACATCAGTTACCAGATCACCGTTATCATTCCGGCAGGAATTTGCCCCGGTCTTGAAACCTTCAGTCATCCGCCTACAAGCGAGCCCACAAGAACACCTGGTACGACAAGGAATGTCGCGATGCCTCGGAAAGAAAGAACGCCGCCTACAGGGCTACATTGTGTGCGGGCGCAACGCGAAGCGTATGGGAGCGTTATCGAACGGCGAAGAAGGAAGAGAGGCGCCTTTTTCGAAAGAAGAAAAGGGAGGCTGAAAGGCGCGAGTGTGAAGAGCTTGAGATGCTGGCGGGTAGGAACGATGCTCGAAAATTCTACCAAAAAATCAGGCGGAGCAACTAGCTGTCAAGTAAATGAAAAGAGAAAAACGGAAGGAATTACGCTCATAAAGGCGAAACGAACAGAAGTACAAGAAACGGAAAAATAGTAAAAATCAGCCATTAATAATTTTCTTGAAATTTCATTTTCATTATTTCTATTTTAAAATGCGATTAATGACATTTGAAGAGAACAACAATATCAAGAAACATATGAAAACGGAAGTAAATATCCTTAGTTAGATAATTTTTGTCTATAACTACATCATTTCCAGATGGATTTTAGA
The DNA here is from genome assembly GCA_960531455.1 of Urophora cardui. Taxonomy (NCBI): domain Eukaryota; kingdom Metazoa; phylum Arthropoda; class Insecta; order Diptera; family Tephritidae; genus Urophora; species Urophora cardui. Next base: position 23,976,830 of record OY482670.1, on the reverse strand, counting down.
AAGCGTCAACTGGATTTTAGAAAGTGGAAATTGGATCTTAGAAATGTCAATTGGATTTTAGAAAGGGGAAATTGGATTTTAGAAATATCAATTGGATTTTAGAAAGGGGAAATTAGATTTTAGAAATGTCAATTGGATTTTAGAAAGGGGAAATTAGATTTTAGAATAGCCAAATGGATTTTAGAAAGGGAAAATTGGATTTTAGAAATGTCGATTTGATTTTAGAAAAGGGAAATTGGACTTTAGAAACTGTAAATTAGATTTTCGAAAATTTATATAATTATTAATTTATACTTTCATACGCAATAAAGAATTTCTATTCGAAAAATTCTGTGTAAAATTTATTTTAAACGCACATTCTGAAATCCAATTCACGCTTTCAAAAATCCAATTTTGTTTTCTAAAATCCTTTTAACGCTTTCTAAAATCCAATTGACATATCTAAAATCCAATTTCCCCTTTCTAAAATCCAGTTAACGCTTTCTAAAATCCATCTGGAAATGGTGTAGTTAATAAGAAACGAACCTTTTGTTTTTAAACATTTTGAAAATATTAATTGAAATATTCAATCTCTACAATTTACCAAAAGTGAAATAAAAGTAGTGCTGTCAGCAAGGCAACTCTTTCCACTACGAATATCACTGTTGTTGTAATGCATATCTTACGTAATTGGAATTTCAAGTTTTTATCGCTTCCTTCCATTTCGCCAATCTTCTTCTTCTTGATTGGCGCTTAACCGTCTAGACGATTCTGGCCGAGTCCAACAGAGCGCGCCAATTGCTTCTGTTTCGTGCAGCATGGCGCCACTTGGGAACACCTAGGGAGGCAGCATCGCTGTCCACCTGATTTTCCCAACGCAGTGGAGGTCTCCCTTTTCTTTTGCGTTCAGCGGGTTTCGATAGAAATGCTTTCTTAGCCGGAGCGCCTTCGTCCATTCTCACGACATGACCTGCCCAACGCAGCCGCTGGATCTTTATTCGCTGAACAATGTCGATGTCTGTGTAAAGCTCGTACAGCTCATCGTTAAATCTCCGTCGATACTCGCCCACGCCAACGCGCAAAGGTCCATAAATCTTACGAAGAACTTTTCTCTCGAATACTCCAAGTGCCATCTCATCTGATTTTGAAATTGTCCATGCTTCTGCGCCGTACATGAGGACTGGAACGATGAGCGTCCTGTAGAGTGTGATTTTTGTTTGTCGAGAGAGGACTTTACTTTTCAGTTGCCTACTTAGTCCGAAGTAGCATTTATTGGCAAGCGTGATTCTTCGTTGGATCTCCGTGCTGACATCATTCTTGGTGTTAATGCTGGTTCCCAGATAGACGAAGTCCTTAACAGTTTCGAATTTGTAGCTATCAACATTGACGTGGCTGCCAAGGCGTGCTGTTTCTTTGTGTGATGACAGGAGGTACTTCGTCTTGTCCTCGTTGACCGCCAAACCCATTTTCTTAGCCTCTTTATCCAGCTTGGAGAAGGCAGAACATACGGCGCGCGTGTTAGTGCCAATGATGTCGATGTCATCGGCGTACGCCAGCAGTTGCACACTCTTTTCACACTCACCATTTCGCCAATACGGTTTTATAACATGAATATGTAATGAGTACCCGCGCTTTTATTTATGTTGATACATATACAGAAATGCTTTGAAGAAATACGTTAAATGTATGTTTAGATTGAAATTAAGATCCAAATGAACTAAGGACTAATATAAATCTTGTTCAAAAATATAAAAAAATTATTTTTTTCCTTTTTAGTAAATTGTTATATTAATATTAAATAAAAGCTTTTTTAAAAAAATTTTTTTACTTTGTTTTATTTTTGCCTTTTTAGTTTTACAATGCATATTACATCTAATATCTGGTTTTACTATACTCTTTTGTGAATAGATTACTTCGTAATACGTGTTCAAAATAGGAACAAATCTGGTTCATAAATACTAATTTTCTAAATATCTTGACACTAGCGCCACCTAGCGGCGATTTATTTCCACGGATATATTTACTTTCTCATAGGCAATATATATACCGAATATGAACAAATTCGGTCGGTAAATACGAATTTTACAAATATCTTGACACCAGCGCCACCTAGCGGCGATTTTTTTCCTCGGATGTATTTACTTTCTCATAGGCAATATATATACCGAATATGAACAAATTCGGTCGGTAAATACGAATTTTACAAATATCTTGACACCAGCGCCACCTAGCGGCGATTTTTTTCCACAGATGTATTTACTTTCTCATAGGCAATATATATACTGAATATGAACAAATTCGGTCGGTAAATACGAATTTTACAAATATCTTGACACCAGCGCCACCTAGCGGCGATTTTTTTCCTCGGATGTATTTACTTTCTCATAGGCAATATATATACCGAATATGAACAAATTCGGTCGGTAAATACGAATTTTACAAATATCTCGACACCAGCGCCATCTATCGGATTTTTTTTATTTCACATTGCATTGTCTTCGGGTCCTGAACTATGTTCCAAATTTCAAGTACCTAGCTCAACTAGAAGTATCTTAAATGTTCGTTGCAAAATTCCACGACATACATACAAAAAGTGAAGTTAAATAAAAGCTTGTAAAAAGCGATGCTTGTTCTTGTTATTAGATTTTGTTTATCGGCAAGCTCATCCGATTGGTTTTTATTTTGGTTGTTTGATCGTTTTTATTATACTCAGCTGTACTAGTACACAGAGTATTATAGTTTTAATCACATAACGGTGGATTGTAACAGAGTGAAATAATCGAGATAGATATAGACTTATATATATCAAAATGATCAGGGTGAAAAGAGAAATCGATTGAGCCATGTCCGTCCGTCCGTCTGTCCGTCCGTCTGTAAACACTCTAACTCGCGCAAAAATTGAGATATTTTGATGAAATTTGAAATGCAGGTTGGTATCGAGACTGGGACGGTTGGTATTGAAAATGGGCGAAATCGGACCATGACCACGCCCACTTTTCCTATATAGAAAAAATCGGAAATTTGGTATCTCAGTCACTAATACAGCTGGAGCGATGAAATTTTATCCACGTGTTGAGCTCAGGCCCCTAGGAAGAAATTTGATGACATTTTGGAAAATTGGCGGTGCCACGCCCACTTATTAAGGGTCAAACCTTGCAAGTTTTATATGTCATAACTCAGAAACCGTTGAAGATATATCGATGAAATTTGGTACGCGTGATATACTTACTTAGTCAAATATTTGGACGAAAAATTTCCGAAATCGGTTGAGGGCCACGCCCACTTTTATATATGGCTCTTATAAAGTGACCTAATAAAAACATTTTAAGCGATATCTCTGTCAAATATAAAGATATATCATTGAAATTTTATAGCAGGAGTCCAACTGCGGACATAAAACGAAAAACATAAAAATTTTGGCAAATGGGCGTGGCACCGCCTCTTTTTATAAACAGGAATATACGAGATTTCTGAGCCCATAACTCGACAAATAATTTATATATAATGACTAAACTTGGTGTGTACACTTTTATTACTTGTGGTAATACATGTTGAAAATTTTAGCGAAATCGGTTGACGACCACGCCCACTTTTATATATGGGTATTATAAAGTGACCTAATAAAAACATTTTAAGCGATATCTTTGCCAAATGTAAAGATAATTCATTGAAATTTTGTGGTTTGATTTCTACAATAGACCAGAAACAACAAATAGAAAAATTTTGGAAAATGGGCGTGGCACCGCCTCTTTTTACACAAAGGGATATACGTGATTTCTTAGCCTATAACTCGACAAATAATTGAGATATTATGACGAAACTTGGTTTATGCACTTTAATAACATGTGTTAATAGCCACGCAAAAATTTATTGAAATCGGTTTATGACCACGCCTACTTTTTAAGAAAGATATATCTGGAACACTCTTTGGGAATTTGTAACGTGACATCTTTATAACTAGAAGTCAAAAAGGAATGAAATTTTGCACAAAGAATAATATTCATATGCTTAGTTGGATGACTGATAAAAATGTTGAAAATGGGCGTGGCTACGCCCACTTTATGCAGCACTCGCTTTATATCAAGTACACCGTGTTTCCATCAAACGCAAACAAACTATGAAAACATACAGCTGAGTATCTAATGTTCGATTCCACTCGAACTTAGGCTTCCTTACTTGTTTTAATAATTAACTAGTATGTAATCCCCGATATTCGGGTGGCACTTTTATTTAATAAAAAATGACAAAGAAAATTGTTTAACAAAAAAAAAAAGCAACAAAAAAAACTGACTCGACCTGGACTTGAGCCAGCTTCATTTGAATCGGAAGCCTAGCATCACTGTAGACCTGTAGGCAAGCTTTGAGATGGGATTTTGGGAAATTCACCAAAATTGGTTCCATTGACAGAAAAGGGTTGCCGGCGCAGCGAAAATGTGTGAAAAAATTTTTTAAGATCGTGGTAGAGTTGTATAATAAATAATTATATCAAAGTGCACTCTTTAATACAGATTGAGAAAGTGTTTTTAAGTGATCAACGAAGGATAGCTGAAGTTAAAAGTTAGTTTTGTTTTGTTTCCAAGCTCTAAAGTTTTTTAGAGTCATTCAAATGCAACTCTGTGCTGCTACTGTCCGCTATATTCACCTAAATGGGTTCCGTCATTTTTTCTTTTTCACCTAACCTTGCCTACAGGTCTACAGTGCCTAGCATCTTACAGCTGAGCTACCGCGCTAGTTACGTAAGTTGTGTCAAACGGTGTACTCTAATTTCTTCTTGTGTTATTAACATTCTCACATCGCTTATTTCACCACAGCGCTGTTCTGGTTAGAATTTCTTATGTACTTACACGTACATATACAGTTGTGTTCAAAATAATAATAGTGCTATGGAATCAATGTGCAACTTTCTCATAAAAAGTTTATTTTAACTTCTTTTTGGTTAAAATTGGGTACAAAAGTAGCATAGATATTCATTTCACGTGTCACAAGAGTTTTGCGGTGTTAAGTTGCAAGATACTCGATTTAGAAAGACAAAGGTAGCACAACTCAAAAATTCCTTGTTCAAAAAAATAATAGTATTTTTGTTCTAATTTAGATAAATATTTAAAAAAAGGTAAAATCAATAAATTTAGAATATAAAAAAAAAAATTGTGTTTAATATTAGTTCGTGAAACCGTCATTGTCTAAAAACACCTTACAGCGACGCGGCGTAAAATCGACTAATCCTTCACAGCGTTTCCTGGGTATTTTTTCTCAACAATTCTTTCCTACTTCCCAAAGTTCACGATTATTGGCTGTTTTCCCATTTCTTTATGTCGCCCCACAAGTTTTCTATAGCATTGAGTTCGGTTGATTGTGCAGGACAGGATATTTCCTCAATTCCTTTGAACTCCTTGCCTATCCGACTCGTATGTTTTGGGTCATTATCCTGATGGAAGGTTCATTCCAGAGAAATTTTGTGTTCCGCATAAGGCAGCATAGTGTTCTCAAAAATACCCACGCAGGCACGTTGACACATGATAGTGTCAATACGATCTATGGGCCCAAGACCATAAAAAGTAAAACACACTCAAACTAATATTTTCGACCCACAACATTTAGCTGATTTATTGCTTCCGTTCGTCCTTTTTTCGAGGCACAGGTTCTCAATAGTATCTCCGTCGTCCAACGAATACTGAATACAAGCCTAGATATACAACCAAAAAGGTTAAACATGGTGGGTTGAAAATATCAGTTTGAGCATGTTTTATTTTTTATGGTCTTGGGCCCATAGATCGTATTGACACCACCATAGATCAACGTGCCTATGTGGGTATTTTGCAGAACACTCTGCTGCCTTATGTGGAATACAAAATTTCTCTGGAATGAACCTTCCATCAGGATAATGGCCCAAAATATACGAGTAGGCTAGGCAAGGAGTTCAAAGGAATTGAGGTAATGTCCTGTCCTGCACAATCAACCGAACTCAATGCTATAGAAAACTTGTGGGGCGACATAAAGAAATGGGAAAACAGCCAATAATCGTGAACTTTGGGAAGTAGGAAAGAATTTTTGAGAAAAAATACCCAGGAAACGCTGTAAAGGATTAGTCGATTTTACGCCGCGTCGCTGTAAGGTGTTTTTAGACAATGACGGTTTCACGAGCTAATATTAAACACAATTTTTTTTTTTATATTCTAAATTTATTGATTTTACCTTTTTTTAAATATTTATCTAAATTAGAACAAAAATACTATTATTTTTTTGAACAAGGAATTTTTGAGTTGTGCTACCTTTGTCTTTCTAAATCGAGTATCTTGCAACTTAACACCGCAAAACTCTTGTGACACGTGAAATGAATATCTATGCTACTTTTGTACCCAATTTTAACCAAAAAGAAGTTAAAATAAACTTTTTATGAGAAAGTTGCACATTGATTCCATAGCACTATTATTATTTTGAACACAGCTGTATGTATGTACATACATACATGTACATACAAATCTCCAAAAGAATTTAAAATAAAAATATGTATCAGTAAAAAATACCGATTTTAAATTTTTTTGACATACTGAGCACCTAATGCTTTTCCTTAAATACGTACCTATATCATTGTTTTGTTTTTATATTAAACTATTTCTCAATTTTTAGTGCGATTTCAAGATTAAAGAGTGCTTTTTATTTCTTTTTTAAGCTATTATTTATTACTAAAATAAAAAAAATAAAAAAATAAAATAAAAAATAAAATAAAAAAATAAAATAAAAAAAAAATAAAAAAATAAAAAACAAGTAAGGAAGCCTAAGTTCGAGTGGAATCGAACATTAGATACTCAGCTGTATGCTTTCATTGTTTGTTTGCGTTTGATGGAAACACGGTGTACTTTATATAAAGCGAGTGCTGCATAATGTGGGCGTAGGCACGCCCATTTTCAAAATTTTTATCAGTCATCCAACTAAGCTTATGAATATTATTCTTTGTGCAAAATTTCATCCCTTTATGAGTTACAAAGATGTCACGTTACAAATTCCCAAAGGGTGTTCCAGAAATATCTTTGTTAAAAAGTAGGCGTGGTCATAAACCGATTTCAATAAATTTTTGCGTGTCTATTAACACAAGTTATAAAAGTGTATAAACCAAGTTTCGTCATAATATCTCAATTATTTGTCGAGTTATGGGCTCCGAAATCTCGTTGATTCCTTTGTCTGAAAAGAGGCGGCGCCACGCCCATTTTCCGAAATTTTTCTATTTTTTGTTTCCGGTCTATTGTGGAACTCATGCCACAAAATTTCAATGAATTATCTTTATATTTGACAAAGATATCGCTTAAAATGTTTTTATTAGGCCACTTTATGATACCCATATATAAAAGTGGGCGTGGTCGTCAACCGATTTCGCTAAAATTTTGAATATAACTACGAGTAGTGAAAGTGCATACACCAAGTTTCGTCATAATATATCGATTATTTGGCGAGTTATGGGCTCAGAAATCTCGTATATTCCTGCTTCTAAAAGGAGGCGGTGCCACGCCCATTTTCCAAAGTTTTTGTATTTTTTGTTTTATGTCCATAGTTGGACACCTTCCATAAAATTTCAATGATATATTTTATATTTGACAGAGATATCGCTTAAAATGTTTTTATTAGGTCACTTTATAATACCCATATATAAAAGTGGGCGTGGTCGTCAACCGATTTTGGCAATTTTTCGTCCAAACATTTGCCTAAGTAAGTATATCACGCCTACCAAATTTCATCGATATATCTTCAACGGTTTCTGAGTTATGACTCATAAAACTTTCAATTTTGCCCCTTAATAAGTGGGCGTGGCTCCGCCCATTTTCCAAAATTTTACCATATTTCTTCATAAGGGCCTGAGCTCAATACGTGTGTGAAATTTTATCACTCTAGCTCTATTAGTGACTGAGATACAAAATTTGCGATTTTTACTATATAGGGGAGGTGGGCGTGGTCATGGTCCGATTTCGCCCATTTTCAATACCATCCGTTCCTGTCTTGATACCAACTTACATTTCAAATTTCATCAAAATATCTCAATTTTTGCGCGAGTTATCGTGCTCACAGACGGACAGACGGACGGACATGGCTCAATCGATTTCTCTTTTCACACTGATCATTTTGATATACATAAGTCTATATCTATCTCGATTATTTCATTCTGTTACAATCCACCGTTAGGAAATCAAAACTATATTACTCTGTGTACTAGTACAGCTGAGTATAAAAATCAGTCGCCTGGCTGGATTCGAATCCACCTCCCCTAGCTTCCAGACCAGACACACTACCTCTGCGCCACCTGACCACTTGCGTGGAGTATGTCAAACGCTGCACTTAAACTGAACTAACAAAACCGGTGGTTGCTTTGGGTACGTTCATGAAAATTTATAATTGCAGCAGTACAGCAACCCCGTTGCTTATTTTGCACTTGCCTGCTGATACTGAGCTGATATATTGCTATAACAGCATTATTAAAAGTATTTGCAATTAATTGGTCGGCATACCCTCCGAGTGTATTTCTGCCATGAAAAAGCTTCTCCCAAAAAATACATTCGCCGTTCGGAGTCGGACTGTAGGTCCACCCAATTAGTAGGAAAATCAAAAAGGAGCACACCTCGAATTGGGAGAGAAGCTCGGCCATAAAACTCGTCAGAGTTATAATAGCGCCATTGTATGATATTATATTATATTATGTGTATTGAAATTAATATATTAATTTTACGATATATGATGTACATATATATTTACAGTCTGAAATGTTATTTATAATGCGCTTTGAAGTTATTGGAATCAATTGCAGCTAAAAATTTGAATAAATATTCAAACCACAAAAAGCCCTAACTACAGTTTTTTTTTCTAAATTCGTAGTGTAAAAAAGCCCTATCTGACACTAAATTGCTAAAATCCAATGTATCTAAAAATTTTCTTCAATTTCTACTTCAGGGCCTTGTTTGTGCAGAAACTGCATTTTTACAAACTCACAAGTCTTGTATTTTCATTTTAACACATTTTTTGGCTCTCCTGTAAAAAAATTATTTTGTCAGGGCCTTTGTGAATTAAGGGAACAATATGTATAAACTACTAGATAATGCAGCGCTAGCTGCATAGGCTATCGGCTGAAAAATATGGGGGAAATAATAGCTAGTTGTCCGTGTTAGTTTTATCATTAAGTAAAATAAGTAATAAATTATTCATCGCTAACAAATTTTTTTTTAAATTATAAACAATGGTCATATTACCCAAGGCAGATCTAGGAAGGTAGGCTCGGTGGCGAATTCAGAAATTTCCCATGTATTTTGTTATTGTAATTGGTAGAGTGTAATGTCAAAATGATAATTCGCCTTAGTTAAAATCTGAATTCCCTTGGGACTCGCCTATTCCTATTGGTCATGATGTGAATTCGCTTTGATTTTGACCGTATAAAGCTAATTTTGGTTGGTTTTTTACACATTTTTACATAAATTTACGCTGTTTGACCAAAAATTTAAATAAAAACTATTTGACTACTCAATCGGAGCACAATTACATGTTACTGCCAAATATTATCAAAATTGGTTCAGTAGTTTAAAAGTTTATCCCGCACAAAGAATGTTACATGAGATTTTTATTTATATATATAGACTAGCATACCCGGCCAAGCTTCGCATTGGCTTTCAGTTATCAACAGTCATCATCATCTTATTAGTGATTTGGTATTCAAAATAAAAGATCCTTTTTTTGTGATCTGATTCGCCATCCTGATAAAACATATTTTTTTATTACTGGAAATGTTTCTATTTTCAAAAAATGAAATACACGATATTCTTTGATTTGACTGAAAATGAAATCACAAATAAAAAGTTGTCTGGATTTGGATGAAGAACGAAATCAGAAATAAAATTGATTCATTATATGAAATCAAAAAGGATTTGACTCACGAAACGATAAAATTCATGAATTTACTGCAGTGTCGCTGTTGTGTTCTATTTCTATTTACGGCAAATTATCAGAACATATTTGAAATCCTCTAACGGCCTTATTCCGCGGGGTAACATAATTTAATTTACAGCTAAAGTGAAGACTTGACCTTTGAACACCTTTCTCGTATTCTATTCCACCTCAATAAGTGATAACAATGTGTTAGCATTTTGAGTCCGATTCCATTCCATTCGTATGGAATCGCTTTGATAGCGTTACCATTTGTTCGAGAATACCGATTGAGGAGATGGTAAAACTTTTCAGCAAAGTAAATTAACAGTAAAATAACATTGAAGTAACGCTCAGGATCGAGCTGTAAGTAGTGTTTCTTACATAGATACATACCTACTTATGTATATCTTTCCTTTATATGAATGTAATTAACCCAGTAGCCCTTTTTGATTTTAAATATATTTCAAGTCAAAGAGTGGCCTCTGGGCCACTGTGGTGTATGTGTGAAAGGCTCGCCTGCCATAAAAGAGGTCTCGGATTTTATCCCCAGTCCGGATAAACACCAAAAAAAAATTTAATTAATTAGGAAATAGCGGTCACCTCTCGGCGGTGGGCGGCATACCCTCATAGGGTATTTCTGCCATGAAAATGCTTCCCACAAAAAATGCATTCCCCGTTCGGAGCCGGCATAAATCTGTAGGTCCACTCAATTAGTAGGAAAAAAACAAAAATTAAGGAATGCGCCTCAAATTAGGGAGATAAGCTCGTCCTTACAACTCGTTAGAGCTATTTTAGCGGCATTGTATTATACATACTATTATATTCTAGTCAAAGATATTATTAACAAACATTTTGTAACAATTCCTAAGTTTTCGGTTATGGAAGGAACCTAAAATTTAATCGAGAAATTCAAATTTGGACCGATACTTTGGTGTATGTTTTGTATTGTTTTGTCTTCTGCTTTACCGATTGCTTGTGGCGACCAACCATGCGCATGACTTTTTTCAAAAATTGATACTATTCTTTATAATATTTTTGTTATTTAAAAAGAGAATTTATTAATTTTTTGAATGCAGAACTTTAGTAAAAGGTTCAAAGTTTCATTTCCAAGAAGAAATATTTAAATCGGTTGATCCGGTTTTGATTTATGGCCGTATAAAGCTAATTTTGGTTGGTTTTTACACATTTTTACATAAATTTACGCTGTTTGACCAAAAATTTAAATAAAAACTATTTGACTACTCAATCGGAGCACAATTACATGTTACTGCCAAATATTATCAAAATTGGTTCAGTAGTTTAAAAGTTTATCCCGCACAAAGGATGTTACATGAGATTTTTATATATATAGATTTGATTTAGAATAAATGCATACTTTTTTCCTAAGCTTATGGATGTATTTCCATTATAAAATTAACTTCTATGCAACAGAGGTCGACCAATTTCTCTGTATTTTTACAATCAGAGAAAAAAAGCTAAATCTAAGTCTACGGAGCTTAAACCAAGCTGAAAACGTCTTTAAAACCTGTTCATCTTGGAAATTGTAGAATTAAGAATATCATTTTTATTCTAAGAGTTCGATAATTTGTTTCAAGAATTAATATTGTTAAATTAAGATTGTTTCAGCTTGTTTTGAGATTATATTCTTGGTTTAAGCTTATCGTTCTTATTTCAAGATTGCAAAGATCTAAATTGAATTTACTCTCTTATATTGATCCATTCTCAAATCAAGTACGACACATTTTCAATTTATCCCGCAACTTTTCTTTGTATGTATGTACCTAAAGCTCAAAAATAAATTCCATGCAAAATTATATGCCATGGTGTATGAGTAATATTTTGCAGGTTAGACTGCCGACTTTGGTTGTATAAAAGCTCATTTTATAATGGATACATTATATTACAAAAATTAAATGTTTAAAAAATAATTAAAAATACGGGCGAGTAAATGCGGTTAGGCATTCTAGTATAAATATAATCCAACTACGCCGAAGTAATGGGAATCATTTCAGAGACTGATTTTGCACCATTAATATATGTACGTATGCGCTGGATAACGAATCGTATTGATCGTGTCAGATTGCCCAGTAATTCAAATCAACATAAAAATTTCTATATGTGCCGTTTTGAATAAAAATGTTATTTGCATATATTTTGTGTAGGGAAAAATTATGTTTGCGTAGAGGGAAAAGTAGATTTTTTGTCATGCTGTAGGGATTTTTGTTCCTAGGGTGTTGGCATCATTGAGCTGCTCGTATCTGTACGGCCAAGTTTACGCCAAACTCAAAATCAACGTGGTCAAATACACTTTCTCTGTCAGATGAACGTACTAGAGTACTATAGTTCAGAGAATTACGTTCGATAACTCGTTTTTGTACTAAACTGTGCAGAACTGTGTTTTATAACCACTTAAACTTAAATATTAGGTTAGGTTAGGTAACAGTGGCTGTTGGTACACACCAACACACTTAGGCCCATAAGGACCCATTGTGATACCACGAGGATCTAAACCCCTACTCGAACCAGAAGGTGGATTCAGCGAATCTTAGGATTTTAACACGCTCCAAATCGGCCAAATCGCCGAGGCCAGAAAAGTGGGGGGCCCCCAGAAATTTTAGCCTCTTAGTCCACAGCGCGGGACATTCACACAGCAAATGCTCCACAGTTTCAGGCTCCTCCTCATCCTTACAGCTCCTACAGAAGTCGTGAAAAGGAGCGCCCAATCTCTCAGCATGTCTGCCGATAATGATGTGGCCCGTGATCAGGCCAACAGTGAGCGCCAGGTCTTTCCTCTTTAAAAGAAGTAGCCCTTTAGTACGTCTCGCATCCCAATCAGGCCATACGAGTCTAGAATGAATGCAGGTGCTAAGGCGCTTCCATCTAGCACCCGCTTCTGCATGGAAAAATTCCTTAAAATTGAGCTTGCATGTAGCGAGCGGCATTCTTAAACCCTTCCAAGATGGCGAAAGCGGAGCAGATGTGCCCCCTCTTGTAAGTTCGTTTGCCATCTCATTGCCTGGTATATTGCAGTGTCCAGGCACCCATACCAGCGTTAGAGAAGCCTGCGTAGCCATCACGTCAAGAGATTTGCGACAACCCTCTACAGTCCTGGATTTGCAAGTAGCAGACCCAATCGCCTTCAGCGCAGCCTGACTATCTGAACAAATGTAAATATTGTCGTGCATGAGGACTCCTTTACGAAGATAGTCCACCGCCTCTTGAATGGCAGCAACCTCTGCCTGGAATACGCTGCAATGATCCGGAAGGTTGAATGATAGTTTCGTACCCGTCTGGGCTACGAAAACTCCACCACCCACCTTACCATTCAGCTTCGAACCATCAGTATAAATGTGGAGGGCACCCGGCAAATCCGGAGGTCCATTGGACCAAAACTCCCTATCCGGAATAACAACATCGAAATTCCTCCCGCGAATGGTGGTCGGTGCACAGTAGTCCGTTGCACTCGTCAGAGAAATGCTAAGGATCTCAGCATGACCACCTACATTTACCTTCCACCCCGGAAGTTCCCTTAAGCGCAGTGCCGAAAACAGTGCGCATTGCCTACCCATCAGGTCAATCGGCAGGACATTAAATAAAGTGTCCAGAGCCTCCTTGGGAGTGGTACGCAGCGCACCACCAACACAAATCAGCGCACTCCTTTGCACCTTTTGAAATGCAAGAAGGGCTGAACTCTTTTCAAGACATTTCCACCACACCAGAACCCCGTATAACAGGATTGGTCTAATCACAGCAGTGTAAAGCCACAGCGACACACTAGGTGACAAACCCCAATTACGCGCAACGGCTCCTCTACAACTGTAGAGGGCAACCATTGCCTTTTTAACACGTTCCTCAGAGTTGGGGGCCCAAGACAATTTTTTGTCCAGAATTACCCCCAAGAACTTTGCCGTAATCCCTAATTTTAGGGTAGTATTTCCAAGAACTGGCAGTTTCAAAGCAGGAAGTTTATACCTCCTGGTAAACAGTACAAGTTCAGTTTTAGCTGGGTTAATCCCCAAGCCTTTGTTTCTAGACCAGTGATCCACCAGTCTAAGTTTACTTTGCATAATATCGCATAGCGTCTGTGGAAACTTGCCACTAACTATTAGTGCAAGATCATCCGCATATGCTACAACTTTAGCGCTACCATCCTCCTCCAAGACGGACAACAGCTCATTAATCGTGGCCACCCATAAAAGTGGGGAGAGAACCCCACCCTGTGGCGTACCTCTATTGGCGTATCTAGAAACTGATACCCCGGCCCATTCAGCACGAACCTCCCTACGTACCAGCAACTGCTTTATCAAAGCAACCATCCTGAGATCAACACCTAGCCTCGTCAGAGCTCCAGTTATTGCGTATGGTGTAACGTTGTTAAATGCACCCTCTATATCCAGGAATGCAATCAATGAGAACTCCTTGAGCGCAAGAGACCTCTCAATTTGAGTAACAACAGCATGTAGGGCTGTTTCAGTGTATCTCCCTTTCATATAGGCATGTTGGGATCTAGTGATTTTACTATCTAAATCTTCTCTAAGATGAGAATCAATAAGTCTTTCAAACACCTTAAGCTGAAAAGACGCCAAACTGATCGGTCTGAGGTCACCTGGACTGGTATGAGAGGTCCTACCAGCCTTAGGTATAAAAACGACCGTCGATTTCTTCCACAAATGAGGAATGTAATTTAGAGTACATACTCCCTTAAAAATAGCTAGCAACCACGGACTGCACAGCTCAATAGACTGCTGCAGTTGTATTGGCGCCAATCTATCAGGACCCGGAGTTTTGAAGGGCTTAAAAGTCCCTACTGCCCAACAGACACCGTCAGTATTGATGAAATCATCATTGACAGGCCGATTATCGTTTATACTTCGTCAGCAGAGCTCGGGAAATGCGTGCTCAGAAGAAGGTCCAGGGTACTCTCACTAGTGTCCGTCCACGACCCATCAGGCCTTAGCAAGCACCCAGGGGCGCTTCGTGGAGAACCGGAGAGAATTTTCCTAAGCCTTGAGACCTCCGACACCGATTCCAAGCCATTGCAAAATTCCCCTCCACGAGGATCGTTTAGAAGACCTTAGTATCTTCTTGTATTCTCTAAGATGCGTTTTATATTCAACCCATTTCTCGACATCGTCTGAGGATTTAGCTTGGTTGAACGACCGACGACACCTCTTGCGAGCCGAGTCTAAATCCGGATTCCACCATGGTGGTTTCGTTTTGCCTCTCGGCTTTCTCAAGGGACAGGCCTTATCCAGCGCCTGCCCACACACCTTCGTAAACGTATGAACCATATCGTCCAGCTCCTTCGAGCTGGTCGGAGTACGGCAACTAAAACCCGAGAGTCTCTTATGAAGCTCCTCTCTATACAAGTGCCAATTGGCAGTTTTAATGTTTCTATAGGCGACAGTCCTGACTGGCACCCTGTCCAGGTCGAAGCGAACAAACCGATGATCAGAAAAGGAGTGCTCATCAAGCACCCTCCAGTTCTTTATCATGGCTTCCCCGCCTCCCAAGGCCAGGGTGAAGTCCAAGACTTCCCTCCGATTTTTTGTCACAAACGTAGGTACAGAACCATTATTACATATACTAATATTATGTTGTAGGATAAAGTCAAAAAGTAACTCACCCCTTTCGTTGGTGTCTCCACTACTTAAATATTAGTATTAAATCAATAATATTAATACATATTTCATGCGATTTTGTTTTTAGCAATTCGTTTGTTGGCGCCTTTACATTAAAAATATCCATATCTATATCAATATATCGAAAGGGTCGGCTTTCCATTAAGGAAGCACGCCTCGCGAGAAACCACTTCTTCATGGGGTTAGAGATGCTCTTGCAGATCTCAAGACTGAAATCCAAACCTGCTGTGGCTTATAATTTAGTAGGTATTTGTTGTTAAAGTTTGATGGGTCTATAGTAGGGTTGCCAGATGTACCCCTTTGGGGAGATTCTACCCCGTTTTGACTTGGTGTTCCCCTATCTACGGAAGGCTCCGTAGATACCCCTTTTTCACTATACTGCTAATATCCTAATAAATTTTATTTTTTGCTAAGTGAACATGATGAGATTGGCAAAAATATTTTGAAAAGCTTGAAAGCCAGTGTCAAATATGACTAAATAAGTGAAACATAAATATTATATACATACATATATATTTATGTAATGAAATGAATGTGTATATTAATTTTTGCTTCAATTTGAAAATAAGGTAAATTAAACGAATTTTCATCAAAATTCTAATGTTTTTACTACACCTTTTTCAGTTGAAATTCAGAAAGTTCCAATTGATATTCAGAATTTCCATTTGAAATTCAGAAAATTACAATTGAAATTCAGAATTTCCATTTGAAATTCAGAAAGTTACAATTGAAATTCAGAAATTCCATTTGAAATTCAGAAAATTGCATTTGAAATTCAGAAAATTACAATTTAAATTCAGAAAATTACATTTGAAATTCAGAAAATTCCATTTGAAATTCGGAAAATTACATTTGAAATTCAGAAACCTCCTCACAGTACTCAAGAAGTTTTCTGAATTTCAATTGTTATTTTCTGAATTTTAAATGTAACTTTCTGAATTTCAAATGTAATTTTCTGAATTTCAAATGTAACTTTCCGAATTTCAATTGTAATTTTCTGAATTTCAAATGGAATTTTCTGAATTTCAAATGGAAGTTCTGAATTTCAATTGTAATTTTCTGAATTTCAAATGGAAATTCTGAATTTCAATTGTAATTGTCTGAATATCAATTGGAACTTTCTGAATTTAAACTGAAAAAGGTGTAGAAGTCTTTTTGTAAAACATGTGTTCAAAAGTCTGTATGGATAAAATTTCAAAATTGCCAAAAATTCGGAATTTTTTTTAGTGAATTTTAAGTCACTGAGCTACGAAGCGGAATACTCAGAAAATTCAAAAAATTTTAGTAAAACTTTGAAATTTTAATGACAATTTGTTTAATGTTTGCCCAATATTTGCACAAAGTTTTCATTGATATTAGCCGTGTTTTTATTTAAGCGCATATACATCTGCGCTTAAATTTTGTGTGAACAACTAAGCGCGGATAGAGATGTGTACTTAGAAATCCATACAAAATTTAAGCGCAGATGCATATGCGCTTAAATAAAAACAGGGCTATTGTTTATATCATACATATGTATGTATCTCACCCTAAATCATAACGGGATACAGCTCGAAATCCAAACATTTAAATGCTGCTGAAGTGCTTTTTCTCTACAAGAAAGTCTATGGAGAGAATCCACATACGAGTATAACGTAGTTTTCCAAGCAAAGCCTATGGGAAAGAATTTGGGGAAGTCGCTAGATTATAAAATCTATTATGGAGAAAACCTGACTTCAAAATATTTTCTCTTGCGTCACTTTATGGTTTAGGATCCGATTTATTTACCTATTACATATTAAAGAAAGTAAGACTTGGTGAAAATTCCACAAAAATAAGTAGACGTAGTTGACTCGATGTGCTTACATATACATATACAAAGATATATTTATGTTCAACCTAATTTATAATATTAAGGATATATGTACCTTCATAAATATGCCTGTGCATATCGTCATACCATACGAAACAGGATTATAAAAATTTCTTACGAAAACTCGGTAATTTAAAAATTCTGCACGAAAAGTAGCACTTTAAATTTTTGCCTGACGAAAAGTTGCAATAATTTTATATGCAATTCGTCAGCCAAAAGTCGAAAATGCTACTTTTCCAAAAAATTAAAGTCCTAGTTTTCGTCAGCGAAAAGTCGAGTGCTAGTTTTCGTCAGACACAAAAAATCGGTGTGGTAGTTTTCGTATGGTACGACGATTAAACATACCTAAGAATATTTTTTTTTGGTATTGAATTTTTACTTTTGATCTCTTTGTTTTTATGTCAAATAAGTGAATAAACCAATTTTTTGCTTTATACATTTTGTTTTATTTGGCCCCCCCAAAAATACCCCATTTTTTCTAAGTTGTACCCCGAAATCCCCCTTTTTGGTCTCGTCGATCCCCGGTTTCGACATTTTTTATCTGGCAACCCTAGTCTATAGATATTCTACGAATCTTGAAGTATTAACTAAAAATCATTAAAGCTTAAATTAGTTATGCATTAACTTTATTTCCATAATAGTAACAGTATCGGTATTAATTTGGTCGATTATTGGTGCAGTAACAGTAAACAGCTGAACAGTGATCATAGCCCAATAAAGGTGACCATAGCAATAGAGTCGCTATTCTTCTTTTGGTTTTTTAGGTTGCGAAATTATCATATTTTGTATTAACGCTAATTGCGTGTTCTCTTTTGATTGCTGCGACCATATTATTATTGGGTCATGACAGTGAACAACTGAAACAAACAATCGATCAGCTGGTTAGCTTTACAGCTGAAAACCAAAATTCATTTGGTTGTTACCGATAGCGTTACCGACTAGCGAATCACTAATCAAATACATTGTTTCCCATAAGGTTGGTTGATCAGCTGTTTTATAACGATACTGTTACTGCATAACTAATTTGAGCTTAAGCATTGATTGAAGAAGAAAGTAATGGAAATTCAAGCACCGCGGACATTATGGCTATACCATTTCATAAAAAATTTGATGCTAAATTCAAAGAGAATCAGAAATGTATGGAAAATATCGAATTTGGCACAAATAGTCAAAAAAATCAATTATCGATGAATGGAAATCAAAATATCGTCGATATTATCGGCTTACTATTTAAAAATATCGATATATATCGCCCAACTGTACTTAACATTGTATATGTTGACAATGGGTGAGTTTCTAAGAAAAAGCTGCTCCGCAACTGTTGAGCTGAACAGTTGCCAACAGTTGTGTAGCAGTTGAGTTAAACAGCTACGTCTTAGAAACGGTTTGATGAATTTATCAGCTGTTTGGCTTTACACAACATGTTGAGCTCAAGTAGCGAAGAAAATTTGTAATGCAAAAAATAGCAAAAATAGCGAAAAGTTGCCAACTGTTGAGCTGAGCGGAATTACTCAACAGTGCGTTTCTAAGACAAACACTCAACAGTTGCACAACAGCTCAGTCTTAGAAACTCACCCAATGGTACTTAAAATGAGATCTTCGCGAAAATGAAAATCACTGTAGACCTGTAGGCAAGCTTCGAGATGGGATTTTGGGAAATTCACCAAAATTGGTTCCATTGACAGAAAACGGTTGCCGGCGCAGCGAAAATATGTGAAAAAAATATTTTAAGATCGTGGTAGAGTGTTATAATAAATAATTATATCAAATTGCACTCTTTAAAACAGATTGAGAAAGTGTTTTTAAGTGATCAACGAAGGATAGATAAAGTTAAAAGTTAGTTTAATTTTGTTTCCAAGCTCTAAAGTTTTTTAGAGCAATTCAAATGCAACTCTGTGCTGCTACTGTCCGCTATATTCACCTAAATGGGTTCCGTAATTTTTTCTTTTTCACCTAACCTTGCCTACAGCAAAGATGACTTGATCAGGGATGTGATAAGTGGGCTTTTCCTACCAAAACTGGTCGGTTTTTTTTCCTGTTGGTCGGATGGTCGCACGATTTGAATTTTGGTAGGTTTTAGTGATGAGCGATATATCGCAAACGGTGATTTTTCCACTGTGAATAAAAAATCGCAAATCGCAATTGCGATCACTTTTTCAAAATAGCAATTCACTACTTAGAGCGTTTTCACATTACTCGGTGCGGAATCGGATCGACATTTTTGGTTTTTACCGAAAGTATACCGAAACCTTACCGACCACATGTATTTCAATTGGCACTTTCATATTAGTGTTGCATACATGAAATCGGAGCGGATTAATTTCGGTATACCGCAACGCGGTAAGGCCGGTCAGTAAAATTTGAGGAATTACTGCATACATTTTTGTGGCGTAATAAAAGAAGAAGAATAAGGTCAGTAAAAATCTCGTTTCAACTATAAATTTTGCAAGCTATAATGCCTTCGTCTTCGCTGGAAGACATTATTGTTATTATTGAGTGATTTGTTGTATTTTAAAATTTTATATTGTAAATTTCGACGTTTGTTTTCTTATTTTCTGAAGATTACGCACCGAAAGTATTCCCACAAGTGTGAAAAACACAGCAACGCGGAATCGTTTCGGTAAGCTAAAAATATCGAGAGAAAAATGTCGATCCGAAGTCGTACCGAGTAATGTGAAAATGCCCTTATTGGGAACTGCTATCGATGTACCAAGTAAGCAGTTCACCTATGTGAATCGCAATCGCAAAAGCATTATAAATTTCTTTTTGTTTATACTTTTGAGCAGACCACATACGTATATAGAAATACTAGCTGTACCCGCCCAAGCTTTGCTTTGGCCCACTTCCAATTATAGGCATTAGAAGCGAAAAACGGCACACTTTAAAATAAGTTGGAAGTATCCAGAAACCGAACTTTGCTCGGGCTGCAAGACCTCAGCAAAAGTCAGATAAGTTTAAAAAAAGAAGGAAAAAATGTATATTTTCTAAAATTTGCCCTTTTCATGTCCTTATCCCATTTTTGTTCGTAGTAATCTCCCACTCCTCTCCCCTCTACCAATCCCTTCTTCTTTCCCTTTCCATCTATCTTTCCCTTTCCTTTCATTGCCGTCTTCTTTTCCTTTTCCCGTTACATTTCCGATTCCTTTTCTCTACCGCTCTCTCTTACCTCTCCTTTTCTGTCTTTCTCCTTTTTATTCCCCCCTCTTATACCTTCTGTAATTCCCTGTCTCACTGTCTCTCTCTCCATCCTCTTCATTCCATTTTTATTATATTCTCCCTCTCCTTTTCCGTCCCTTTGCCTTTGCCTTTTCCAGTCTCATTACTCTTCCCCTTTCCCTAGGGAACTGGTTTTGGCATAACATACCCTGTATTCCACTTCTCATTTGATACCATCATTGCTTAAAAACATTCCGTGGAATCCGAATCGTCTCTTTTACCCATAATTGGGTATCGGGCCTAAGAATCACTATGAAAATATCTCTATATAGCAGACCCGGTCAACACCTTTCATTTTAGATCAGTATTGCTCAGAAGCATCCCGGGCTGACACATCTGAGAACTTGACCTAGGAACCATAATGGGTACGGTATCTGGAGACTTGACCAAGAAATCGTAATGGATACGGCCCTCCATGAGAGTCCGCTCAACACCTTTCATTTGGTACCAGTATCCCTAAGATATATCCCGGTGTTATCCGGGTCCACATATTGGCCCATACCTTGGGATCTCACCTAGGAATCGTCATGCGCCATGATTTAATAACAATGTCGCTGAGAAATTATCCGGGGCCATCCAGATCTACATCTTGACCCACATCTGGGGACCTGACCTAAGAATCATTATGAGTTCATCTCTATGTAAAAGCCTGCCTTTCAGTTGACACCAATATCGTTCAGAAATTTTCCGGGGCCATCCCGGTCCACGTTTTGACCCACATTTAGGGACCAGACCTAGGAATCATAATCAGTTGATCTCTGTGTAAAGGCCCTGCTCAGAACTTTTCATTTGGTACCAATATCCCTGAGAAATATCCCGATGTTATCCGGGTCCGCGTGTTAACCCACACCTTGGGACCCGACCTAGGGATCGTAATGAGTTCATTTCTATGTAAAATCCCCGCTCAAAACCCTACATTTGATACCAATATCACTGAGAAATTTTCCGGGGTCATCCAGGTTCACGTTTTGAACCATATTTGGGAACCCGTCCTAGGCATCATAAATAAAATAGTTCTATGTTGAAGTCCTCATCAAGACCTTTCATTTGATGTCAATATAAGTTAAAAACATCCGAGGGTCATCCGAGTCCACGTTGTGGCCTATATCTGGAGACCCGGGCTAGGCATCACAATTATAATAGTTCTGTGCTGAAGACCTCATCAAGACTCTTCATTTGATAATAATATCGCTCAGAAACATTCGAGGGTCATCCGGGTCCACGTTTGACCCATATCTGGAGACCCGATCTAGGAATCACAATGAGTACTATTCTATGTAAATTCTCTGCTCAACACCTTTCATTTGATAACAATATCACTCAGAAACATTCGAGGGTCACCCGGTCCACGTTTGACCCATATCTGGAGACCCGACCTAGGAATCGCAATGAGTACCATTCTATGTAAATTCTCTGCTCAACACCTTTAATTTGATACCAATATCGCTCAGAAACATTCGAGGGTCATCCGGGTCCACGTTTTTACCCATATCTGGAGACCCGACCTAGTAATCACAATTGGTACTATTCTATGTAAATTCTCTGCTCAATACCTTTCAGTTGATACCAATATCGTCCAAAAATATTCAGGGGAAAGCCAGGTCCACGTTTTGACCTTTTGACCTATATCTCGGGAACCGAATTCCGGATTTGAAAAAAATATGTATATAAACCATCTAGGGCAAGGTACTAAGCTGGTGTGTAAATTTGGTCAAAATCCCTCCACGCGTTTGGGCGAAAGCCGGCGACAAAGAAATGGGCTTGATTTTTATATATATATAGATAAGAAAAAAAATTATTGAATTTACAATTTATCTTTGAAAAATGTTTACAAACAGCGAAATTACTGCGGAATACGTTGTTATTGCTATCATTTTGTAACCATAAAATGAAGACAGGTTATATATTGCTTTGGCGGGCTCACAAAATTTATTTTTAATCTGCTTACGCTTCCACACAGCTCTGGTGCACCGGGGTGCAGATTTTCTACGCTTTCTTTAATAAAACCAAACTCAGAAACAAATTAGAAATAAGCACTATGCACAAAACAAGATCTTAGATTCAATTTTGATATTTAATTAAAGTTCTGATCTCATTTGTATACCTACTTGGACCTACCTGTTAAACCATAGTCGTAACTATTTTAAAAGGTTAACATAGATTACATACACAAATTAATGTACATACATATGTATAAACGCATTCGTATATTGTTATTTTAAGCTAAAACATGTGAAAATACTTGAAGAGTGATATGTATGTATAAGTTCCTATACATATATATACCAGTTAAATGAATATATAAAAATACATAAATTTTCAAAAACCAGCTTAAATGACGAATTTTGTGAAAAAAAATTTTGGTCGGCTCAAATCTATTTTGGTAGGTTTTTGAGACGAATTTGGTCGGAAAAAGAATTTCAAAGTGGCAACCCTGGACTTGATACGAAACTCTTTTCTACTCTCTCACTTTTATGATTTTCCCACGGGTTTTCTGTGGCTTTGTTGCCAGCATCCAAGGCAGATCTAGGAAGGTAGGCCCGGTGGCGAATTCAAAAATTTCCCATGTATTTTGTTAGTGTAATCGGTAGAGTGTAATGTCAAAATGAATGAATTCGCTTGGGGCTCGTCCATTCCTATTGGCCATGATGTGAATTCGCTTGGATTTTGACATTACACTCTACCTTTGCATATAAAAAAAGTAGTTTCTGAATTCGCCACCGGGCCTACCTTCCTAGATCTGCCTTGGCCAGCATCAACACAACAGAAAACCCGGCCGATCAGCTGTTTGTACAAATTGCAGGTGCCAGAAACGAAAACACTCCAAAATAAATTGTAACATTCGGTGGATTTTGATGTTTTGTTATATGTGCCCAATTTTGTTGAAATAATAAAGAATTATGAAAAATACCGAGGTAATTGTATTGCTTGTGTGTAGTATGCAGTGCAGTTTATTGTTTCAACTGGAAAAAATTGTGTTTCAGTCAAAATTATAAAAAATATGTTAATGAGATGGAACGCGGGCAGCGGTTCTTCAATAGATTTATATATATATCCGCTTAAAAATTATTATATTTCAGTTCTAATATATTCACATTTTAATAGAATTGCAAAATAGAGTAAAATATTTCTTAAAAAATACCACCCAACTACATGTATTATCGTCCACCATTTTTTGTGCGTTATTCTTAATTTGTCTGAGATTGGGTTTCGAACACGAATATTCGGAATGTGGGGTTATATCACGGTATATATATTGAGATCATGGGGTTATATCCTTATCTTAATTTGGTATAAACAAAATTTTATTAGCCGTGTTTCACATACGGTGATCCTAACCCAGATAAAAATTTTTGCACGTAAATGCAACAACAAAGATTTCAACTCGATTAAACCAGATAAATTGCTGGTTCAATTTTTGATCCGCCCTGTTCGATTTGTTTTTTCCGTGCTGATTTGGCAGCACAGTGCTTTTTTGATTTGGCAGAACTGAAAAGTGACATTTGTGTATGTATACATATATATAGATATACCCTGCAGTAAATTTGTTTCACTGCTAAATGATCATTGATGATTCTTTGTTGAATATTCATCACTATCGTTTTGCGTTGGTGCAAGCGAGCAAGCTATATTGAAAAAACCAAACGAAATACCATCTAGGCGGTTAAAAACCAACGAGCCAGCTTGTATTTCGGTAGGTTTTTTGACATTCGGCAGCTTTTCTGACAAAGTTTTCAATTTGACAACTATAAAACAAATTATATTAAAAAAAAAAAATATATGGAAACACAAATTTCAAATTTGCCTCTTGTAAGCTTCTGCTTTGGCCGTAAGGGGAAAGAACAAGTCCGGAAGAAAAGTTATACTGCGCACTGGCTTCTCCTTATGACATGGAATACATAGCTATCCCGCCATTTGAGTTTCATAATTTATTTCAGTAATTTAAATTCAAATTTCCAAACAGATAATTTTTGAAATCGTTATTTTCATTTAGTTTGAAGTTTAAAGCAGGGACCGATTTTAATCGTTATTTTCATTTCTTCGGATGAAAAAATCATTATGAAAACTTCGTTAACAATAAAATGCAAGTATGCCGATACAATGATTTTAGCACATTCTACCCAAATATGAGCTCATATTTATTCTAAAGATTTTTATTTTTTAAATTTTTAAATAACCATTATTTACGATTTTTATTTTTTCGATCAAAAATAATTTTTATTATTGGATATAATTTTTCCGATGAAACTTGATCGATATTTTATGATTTTTATTTTTTCGATCAAAAATAATTGTTATAATTGGATTTAAATTTTTCCGATCAACTTTAATCAATATTTTTTTATTTTTTCTCCGATCATAGTAAACTTTTTCAAACGTTAGTGAATCCTATATTTGATGTCTTGAAGTTGACGATTGTGCCAACATTGGCGCAGTTCTATTTGAGAACAAAATTTGCAAAAAAGAACAAGTTTTTAGAGTTTATTATGATTGGAAAAATTTAAATCCAATAATAAAAATTATTTTTGATCGAAAAAATAAAAATCATAAAATATCGATGAAGTTTCATCGGAAAAATTTAAATCCAGTAATAACAATTATTTTTGATCGAAAAAATAAAAATCATAAAATATCGATAAAATTTCATCGAAAAAATAAAAATCAAATTATAACGATTAAAAATGATTTTTTTTATAAAAATGAGAATCGTTACGGTCCCTGGTTTAAAGTCAATAAAATTGTTTTTGAGGGAGTATTTGTCTCTTTTCAATGTACAGAAGAATTGTTTTTGCGCTATTATAACTCTGACGAATTTTATGGCCGAGCTTCTCTCCCAATTCGGGTGTGCTCCTTTTGTTTTTCCTACCATTGGACAGTTTTATGCCGGCTCCGAACGGAGTCATATAGGCATGAGGAAAGCAAACCATTTATTTGAAAAAATTCAGCAGCCTTTATATGAAAGTATTCACTGATGCCTCCTCATGATAAATTTCATCAGTGATTCATAAAGGATTCATTTCAGATTTTTACTGCTGGGTATATGTTGTATATGTTTCTTCTTCTTTTTAGTTTTTTTCAAGTGCAGCCAATTTTCATTATGAGCCGGATTGATAGATAAATTTTTACTGAAACAATCCGGCTCATAATGAAATTTGGCTGCACTTGAAAAGAAGTAAAAAGAAGAAGAAATATCAACAAACCATTTGTGATTTGAGAAAGTAAAAGAAAACAAAATAAAAAATCATGGATCAAGAATTATTTGAGGCAAATTTATATATAATTTAATTATATGACCTTTATACTCATATTTTATGTGTTGCTTCCATAATTTGTTTTGTTTTTTCACGGCGTCTGAATGAAAAATATGGCCGACAGCTGCTTGTGTATATACATATACAAACATATACCCCGCAGTAAAAATCTGAAATGAATCCTTTATGAATCACTGATGAAATTCATATGAGGAGGCATCAGTGAATACTTTCATATAAGGCTGCTGAATTTTTTCAAATAAATGGTTTGCTTTCCTTATGCCTATATGACACTACGTTTTTTCTCTGGTATTTTTGGTTTGGAAAACCCACCGAAAGTCAAAATACAAAAACAATTCTTCTGTACGTTGAAAAGAGATAAATACTCCCTCAAAAACAATTTGATTGACATTAAACTTCAAACTAAATGAAAATAATAGTTATTTCAAAAATTATTTTTTTGGAAATTTGAATTTAAATTACTGAAATAAATTATGAAACTCAAATGGCGGGATAGCTATGTATTCCATGTTATAAGGAGAAGCCAGTGCGCAGTATATTTTTTCTTCCGGACTTCTTTCCCCTTACGGCCAAAGCAGAAGCTTACAAGAGGCAAATTTAAAATTTGTATTTCCATATATTTTTTATTTTAAATATAATTTATTTTATAGTTGTTGTTGAAAAATTTGTCAGAAAACCTGCCGAATGTCAAAAAACCTACCGAAATACAAGCTGGCTCGTTGGTTTTTAACCGCCTAGATGGTATTTTGTTGGTATTTCGTTTGGTTTTTTCAATATAGCTTGCTCGCTTGCACCAACGCAAAACGATAGTGATGAATATTCAACAAAGAATCATCAATGATTATTTAGCAGTGAAACAAATTTACTGCAGGGTATATGTATATATATGTATACATACAAAATGTCACTTTTCAGTTCTGCCAAATCAAAAAAGCACTGTGCTGCCAAATCAACACTGAAAAAAGAAATCGAACAGGGCGGATCATAAATAGAACCAGCAATTTATCTGGTTTAATCGAGCTGAAATCGTTGTTGTTGCATTTACATGCAAAAATTTTTATCTGGGTTAGGATCACCGTATGTGAAACACTGCTATTATTGCTATAGTTGCTTAGTGATGGGCGAGTCCGAGATGTTTTGACAATCGAGAGAATCGCCATCGTTGCAAAATCACAATCGAGTCAAAAGTTGACTCGTTCCTCGACTACACAATCGAGATGTTTTTGCGATTGTTCCGAGTCGGCGAGTCGGAGGTTGTTTCGATGACACCTCGACTACACAACTGAGATGTTTTTGCGATTGTTCCCAGTCGGCGGGCCGGCTGTTGTTTTGATGATATGTTTTAGTTGATAAAATAAACTGAATGAGGGTTGTTGAAAGTAGGATTTTTAATGGAAGTGAGGTAAATACATATATAAATGAACCAAATTGAAAAATATGCTATATATAGACGCTGCATTTTTGCAATCACAATTAAAGAGTGTCGTGCTTAATAAATACAATTAATTATTTAAACATTAATACATTAATAAATTTTCTGAAGTGAGACGCTTACGAAACAAATTAATTTTACGAGCAGTGACAACGGCAATAGATTTGTACCACTGTATACTTTTTTAAGCAATTTTGATATTCAAGCGGCAACAACAAATGTTATGTATTTTTTGCAGCGAGTCCGAAATGTAGGGTTGCTTTGAAAACGAGGGGAATCGTTGGCGAGTCCGAGATGTTTTAGCGATTGTTTCGACTGACGGCCATTTACGACTTGACTCGAGTACGAATGAAAACCATCGAGAGCATTCGAGCTGTTTCAACAATCGAGAGAATCGAATAATACATCTCGGACTCGCCCATCACTATCTTTGCTACAGTTCTACAGTGATGAAAATAGTTTCACTTCTATTTTTTAATAGGAAAAAAAGGATCCATTGACTTACCAGCAAACTAGTTAGTCCACTGCGGATTTGCCACCAACTCTCTCGTCCGTTAAACTTGGAAAAGCAGAATGGAGCGTGAAGCACAGGAGGAAGAAGAATTGTAAGTTAGGCTCAGATTTCCATCTACATATCTACATAGATACACATGTATGTACATAATTATTACGATTTATTTTTTTACATGGGCTTTATAATTTAGATCCAATTAATTATTATTTCTATTTTATGAAGGATAAATGAAGCTCTATTCGATGCAGAACATCATACAAAGGGAATGCAAACCGGTGGAATGTAAGTTCAGATCAATTGCAACAAAAACATTGTAAACCAATTATAACTCATAATTTTTATCAACAGAACCGGAAATCGCATTAGTTGCGGATTTGTTAAAACTTCGCCGACTGAACTGCACAAAAAGTTTTATCTCAGTTGCTTCTATTGTGATGCTGAATACCCAATATCGCTTTGGTCTGAATTTTCAGATCATATTAGATACAACCATGATGAATTGAAAACCGATTATAATGAAGAGTTCCATCTGTTCAACGCCACAAGCGAAGAAGAATATGAGGATACTCAGCTCTCATCTAATAAAAAGGCAATAGAAAATGAAGTTTCAGGAATAAATTTTGTTAATATAGAAACAGATAAGCCCAATAGTGTGCAAGATAGTAATCAAAGTGATTCAAATGTAAGTGAAATCGTTTGAAAGTATGTATGTACGTATAATGTAAAAGAAACTTTATAAAATAATATCTCCATCTACAGGAAATGCAAAGTGATGATAAATCTTTAGACGAGGTAATTATAAAGAAGAATAATGGACATTTGGTTAACCTTTCCCGTAATTAATAATTTCTGCTATATTTTTGCAGATATGCCTCGATAAAACCCCAAATAATATTCTAATTGATTTTATTAGCGATTTAAAGGGATTTCCTGGTCTGTGGGACAATCGTAATTTGTATCCTAAAAGATATGATAAAGAACTGCCAATCCTAATCGATATAATAAAACTGAAGTGGGATCTAAATTTAAAGAAGGAAAAATTAAAAAAAAATTTGGATGATATAAAAACTTGGTTCTTCACCATAAGAGATGCAAGTGTAAAGAAAAGACTTTCCATACTGGAAAACGATACGTTGAGAGAAATCTATGAGCATTGTGCGGAATTTTTACCCTTTGGACATTTGAGTGAATACGCATTCCCTTGTGATCTCTGCGCTAGCGTTTTTATAAGTCTCACTCTATTGCAAACGCATAAATATCGTCAACATTTTGTTGGAAAACTACCATTTAGTTGCAACAAGTGTGACAAACAATTCTGTTCAATCTATACTTTGTACAAGCATTTGGAAAACCATTCAATTAATGGTCAAATAATTGAGGATAAAACTGGTTTTCTATGTTATATATGCAATAGTAATTTTACATGTCCAAATGAATACAAAAGACATTTGGACCTTCATCCGCATGGCGATCGCCAATTTGCTTGCGAGGAATGTGGACGTCGCTTTAAAGAGAATTGTAAGAGAAATGCCCATCAGAAACAGCACAAACAAACCGATGGCTTTCAATGTGAAATCTGCTCGCATAAAGTGAAATCTGCTGCTAGTTTTCGACTTCATATGAAAATTCATAAAGGTATCTACGATTACGTCTGTGAATTATGCGGCGGGGCATTTGTAAGTCAGACCCGTTATAACGAACATCTTAAATTTGAGCATATGGATCATGGTGTTTGTAGAATATGTAATCGAAAATATAAAAGACGAATGATACTCTTAAAGCATTTAAGGAACTATCACAGACCAACCTTTGGCACAAACGAAGACTTGTCATTGCCCCCTCGTAAACGTAAGAGGGTCGTTGTAGGTAAATGTAGAAGGAGGAAGTTTGAGTATATATACGATCCTGTGACAAAAAGAAATCGCATCAAATGTCCACTTTGTGATAACACCTATCAGCGTCATCGGAATGTTAAGCACCATGCTTTAAAAGCCCATAATTTCGATATACGAACATTAAAAAGGGTAGTGAAAGACAGAACGCAACAACAGCAGCCATCACATTGCGAAGCTGTCGCTATAAATGAAAGTAAAATCGATATTATGGACACCGGAGAAGTAGAGGAAGTGAGCGAAGTAATTTTAGAATGCTCTGTTGAAAAATTGGAATCACCTTTTTACGATAATATTGATGATATCATCGTTGAAGAAGACGAAGATAAAGATAACGAAGAATTCTTACCAGAAAATTCATTTCAAGTTTGTCCAAATAATAGCTTTTTTAAACAATCTCGAAGCAGTTCCCTAGATGACATGCTAACAGAGTCAACGGTGGAAATGGGTGCTTGTGAACAAATTCAATACAACTATGGGATAAATACTGATGACAAAATTATTAAACTGTCGGATTATATAAAAAAATAGCTAGTTGTCCGTAATACTATATCACCTGAGATGTGCAGGGATTCTGTAAATTATTTTGCGACCGAAAATCGCAAAGTCCACCCACACAAATTTCCCTGGATACCTCTGCGATGATTATCGTAACGCAGCTATCAAAATATGCGATAGAATTCGACCAAAAATCGTACAGAATAGCATAATCGCAAAACTGTGCTGGAATTCTGTAACTTATATTGCGACCGATAATCGCAAAATCTACCGACACAAAAATTTCCCTCGATACGTCTGCGATGATTATCGGAAACCAGAGCTGGGCGATAAGGATTACGATTACAAGATGATTACGATTACAGTAATCGTAATCTTAGAAATTTTGAAATTATGATTACTGTAATCGTAATCGTCGTTACAAAAATTACGATTACTGTAATCGTAATCGTAGTTACAAAAATTACGATTACTGTAATCGTAATCGTCGTTACAAAAATAAGAATATCTGTAATCATAATCGTAAGAAACTTGAAATTACGATTACTGTTCTCGTTTTCTGGGATTACAATGTGTAAAAAGTAGTGATATACTTACCCAACATCGTTTTCCAAGAAATAATAATTTTCACATACATACATACTAGACTGACTACAAAACATATGGGATTTGCAAAAGTATTGAATTTTTTCGCTCCCCGCGCATTTTCTGATAGCTTGACAATAGAAAATAAGATCTGCATAAAAATCTGACCATCGGTAGTGGGAAACAGCCACGCGCATTTGAACTGAAGTTCAAAAATTTACCTAAAAATTATGCATTGCTTTAGAGACCAATATCTCTTTAAACAATGATTTTTGGAGAAATAATGTAATAATCATTTTTATACTAAATGAAACTGGGAACATATTCTCCATATGATAGTTATACCTACCATTATCCTTTCAGGACATATTGAGTCCTTAAAGTGAAATTTACATTTTTTTGTTTGTTAAAAACGCAAAAATAAATATTTAAAAAATAGAGAATTGTATAAACTATACATCATTTAATAGGTTATTTAAAGTAGTTTTACACATCATAAATTTTTTTTGATTTACATGCACTATTAGTCAAGAAAATGATTTAAAATAAGCAAGTCGCATTTTTTCAAACTTTTTTTTACTAAACTGAAAATATCGTCGTAGGCTTTGCAATAAAAAAAAAATGTGGTATAGTTTCATATTTCAGCTCATTCAATAGTTTGTTGAACTTTCTTTAAAGTTAACTTGTAGCGGTAGTGCTCATAAGTGTGTTATATTCAGTTCAAAAAAGTTTTTTTCAGATTTTTTAAAACTATTATTGTAATGGCATTAAGATCCAGATGCATTCCCTTAATTGGTAATTATTTAATAACATCTTACGAGCTAAGTGCTATTTAAGGCTTTTCTATTGTATAATGTAAGAGTATCTTTTTTAAACACAGGCTTGAAAAAAAACTTTGAATGCAAATATGCTTCCAAGCAGAAGAAATGTGTTAAGCTATTTATTTTATTTGATTTGTGATGAACATTAAACGGCAAAGGAAAGCATTCCTATTTTGTCCAATAGATTGATTGAGGTCTATACGAAATTCGGAATTCCGACCAAAAGAAAAGATGGAATAGAGAAAATGATTAAAAGGCGTTTAAATCAATACAACAAAATTATTAAATTGAAATGTGGTAAGGTAAAAAAACATTTTACTTACTCTCTGGACGTGTTATTTGACATGTCTCATGCAAATGCCATTAAAACATTGCAAAAGAATAAAAATACTGTACTTCAATTTCTAAAGCCAATTTTGAGGGCATAGCTTTTATTGATACGCGATGTTCCTTTAAAAAGTTTATGGCTTTCGTATTTTTATTCTTTTGCAATGTTTTAATGGCATTTGCATGAGACATGTCAAATAACACGTCCAGAGAGTCAGTAAAATGTTTTTTTACCTTACCACATTTCAATTTAATAATTTTGTTGTATTGATTTAAACGCCTTTTAATCATTTTCTCTATTCCATCTTTTCTTTTGGTCGGAATTCCGAATTTCGTATAGACCTCAATCAATCTATTGGACAAAATAGGAATGCTTTCCTTTGCCGTTTAATGTTCATCACGAATCAAATAAAATAAATAGCTTAACACATTTCTTCTGCTTGGAAGCATTTTTCCATTCAAAGTTTTTTTCAAGCCTGTGGTTAAAAAAGATACTCTTACATTATACAAAAGAAAAGCCTTACATAGCACTTAGCTCGTAAGATGTTATTAAATAATTACCAATTAAGGGAATGCATCTGGATCTTAATGCCATTACAATAATAGTTTTAAAAAAATTTGAAAAAAACTTTTTTGAACTGAATATAACACACTTATGAGCACTACCGCTACAAGTTCACTTTAAAGAAAGTTCAACAAACTATTGAATGAGCTGAAATATGAAACTATACCACATTTTTTTTTTTTTTATTGCAAAGCCTACTACGATATTTTCAGTTTAGTAAAAAAAAAAGTTTGAAAAAATACGACTTGCTTATTTTAAATAATTTTCTTGACTAATAGTGCATGTAAATCAAAAAAAATTTATGATGTGTAAAACTACTTTAAATAACCTATTAAATGATGTATAATTTATACAATTCTCTATTTTTTAAATATTTATTTTTGCGTTTTTAACAAACAAAAAAATTTAAATTTCACTTTAAGGACTCAATATGTCCTGAAAGGATAACGGTAGGTATAACTATAATATGGAGAATATGTTCCCAGTTTCATTTAGTATAAAAATGATTATTACATTATTTCTCCAAAAATCATTGTTTAAAGAGATATTGGTCTCTAAAGCAATGCATAATTTTTAGGTCAATTTTTGAACTTCAGTTCAAATGCGCGTGGCTATTTCCCACTACCGATGGTTAGATTTTTATGCAGATCTTATTTTCTATTGTCAAGCTATCAGAAAATGCGCGGGGAGCGAAAAAAATCAGCACTTTTGCATTTGTGGTCAGTCTAATACATACATATGTGTTTATTTCTCACACATTAAGTAAACAATTAAAACTGGGATGTGTACTAAGAGAGAAAATTAGCGGAAATAATAAAGATACAAAATTAGGACTGCTGTTTGGATAATTTACATTCAATAATATTCAATATTAGCCTTAAGCAGAACTAATTTTTCAAAAGAAACATCGTAAAGTGCATGGCGTCGAGGACTGCTTATAATGCCCGCCAACGAAAATAGCCTTTCCACAGGTGCTGACGATGTAAGCGGGGTGCTGAATCTTAAAGATGCTTTCTTTATCAGGGGATATCTTTTAAAACAGCCATGGCTACTATCAGCATCGTTCAAATATTTAAAAAATTCTTCTCCTATAATGTTTGAGCCACTACCAGGAAGCACTTCAGGTAAATCAGTGTTTTCTAAAGGTATATTGAGTTTTAAATAAAATATATATTAAGTTGTTATATAGATATGTAGTTAGGTATTTATCGCCGAAGTCAAAAAAATCTGGGGAAACTTTCCAATAATGCCACACGCCCCCAAAAAAACGACTTTTACCAGTAGGTAGGGGAGGGGAAGGGTGTTCTGAATCTGTAAAATTTAGGCGCCGGACGTATCTCGTTTTCGAGGAATTTATGGTTAAACTTTAGTAATCTCCATATAAATTCGATAGATAAAGAAAAAACTTTTGCGCAGAACACTTTTCTGCGTTGGCGGCCTTTGGCCGCGCTTATAAAAAATAACCCTGGGCTACGCCATCCGTCCGGACGTGTGCCCTAACCGGCTACCGCCACGGTGATGTCCTTCTGCATAGTACACCTTGTGAAGTCGCTATTAGCAACACTTTTAATAAAAGTGATTTTAACGCTATATTGTAAAATTTATTAAATATATTAGTAATATATGTGTTGTGACTAAAATAGAGAGTGAAATTTGTTTTGTAAATGAGGAATTGGGGTTGTTATTGGTAAAAATTTAACAACTTTAACAAATTCCGGGAAAACTAGGTACGCCCGGCACCTGAATTTAACTGATTCAGAACCTACTCCTCCTCCCCTACAACCCAGTAAAAGTCGTTTTTCTCGGGGCGTGTGACATTATTGGAAAGCCAACCCAAAAATATTCATCTAATATTGGCTTTTCATAGTTATGGTCATTTACATCTTCAAAAGTTGCAGTGGAGTTTTATTACTTTTTAATTTTGTTATGAGATAAACCTAAGTAATTTGTTTAGTAAAATCTAGCAATTGTAATACATATTTTTTATACATGCAAAATCCACATTTTACGAAGAAAATTAGTGTGAGCTACAGCTCGATTTTTATGCATGAGGCCATTGTCTCCAGCCCACTAAAAGCTGCTTTCTCAACCGCAAATATTTCAAAATGTATATAATATGTGTGAAATTGCAAGCTTTACATAATTATTTGTAGTTTTTAGCACTTCTTTCAGAGCCAAGCATATTTTCCTTCCTACACCGTTTAGTATCAAAAAGCAATTTTAATAATTTTTTACACTTCCATTTTTGCCGCCGAGGGTGATGGTCATTTTTGTTACCAATTAGATTCTCTGTGTCAAATTTGTGTAAAAAAAACTGTGAATTGTATTTTGAAAAAAAATTAAAATTCATATAAAAGAAGTTAATTAAGAGGGTTAAAAAAAAAAAAAGAAAAGAAAAGAAATTAATAAATCAAGTGTGATATCCAGTGGATTGACCGCATATAAGAATAACAGGCCTGGTAAGTTTCCTTACAGCTGCAAACAAATAAGTAACACACAGATTACCAAAAAACGCCACCATCAAGATGGCCGACGCCCCGGCGTCTAAAGGCTATCTTGATAACATGGATGATTATGATGAAGACTCCCTTCAAAATTGGTTTGAAGTGGGTCGGAATCGTAAAGAGTCCGAAAACAGGAAAAGACATGTAAGACAAGGCAAACCATACAAAAAAGATAACGACGAACAAGATAAACGGAACAAACAGGGAAAAACCTCTGGAAAAAACACGTGCGATATTCAGATTCCACGGCAGGGCATCGTAGCGCCTAAGGGTATGTATGTAAAAATCTCGGAAAACGCGCCAAAACCAGACAGTGAACAATGTGTAAACGAGACAGACATAGATATGAACGCTGCTGAAACATTAAACTCTACAAATAATAACATAGCTGTTAATACCACCATTACAGCTGAAAAAGAAAAAGCGCCAAAAGAAACAACAGTAAACTCTATAAAGAATGACATAGCTGCTAATGCCACCATTACAGCTGAAAATGAAAAAGCGCCTAAAGAAACAATTTTGTATCGCCGCGAGCACAAAGGTGACTTCTGCGTCCTCATTGATACGTCGAAAAGTCCCTTGTTCGCCAATGTATCTATTAAAGATGGTTTATTTTTTTGGGAAAAGATTAGGAGTTTCAACATTGTAGGCATGCTAGATATTAGAGCCATAGGCAGACACCTACAGTGCCGAACTAAAGTATTGGCACAGCAAGATGCTTCAACTTTAACACTGTTTTTTGGCCGCATGTGAACAGATTTCTAAAAAATATAAAACATCCCTGGATAGAATGATAAATTGTTAACCATTTCCATTTTATTTAATTTAATTATCTCTTTTATTGAATTAACGGCAGCGATTCTAAGAAAAAAAGTACTGTTTTGGGCTGAACAAAAGTATTGGCACAGCTAAATATGACTGGCTATTTTGCGCTGATTTATCGGTCTAGCAACTTTTTTTAATTTGTCATGCTACGAAAACGTGTAACTTACGTACGTTGCTCTTAAAATACGAACCGCGGACGTCGCAGTGTCTTACATAAGTAAATTTTCCATTAAAGTGACTAGCAAAAAAGTGAAACCGCCGAATCTCGGCGAAAAATTATGTCGCATTTGCATGATTATGGAAAATCATTATCTGGGATTGGTGAAATGATGGACAGAAACCGCCACAAAATTCGGAGCATTGTTCAACGTTTCAAGAAGGCTTATCTTTGCAAAGTGTACAAAGAACGGATAGACCTACGGCTTTAAACGACCGTAAACGCAGTCACATAGTAGGAAGAGTGAAAAAAAATCGTAGAATATATTCCACCAACGTTGCAGATGACGTGAAGACAGAATTCGGAAAAGATATGCACGCCATAACGATCCGGGAAGCCTTACACGAAAATAACTATCATTCCCGTATAACTAGATGCAAGCTGTTATGGTTTCCCCACACAGTTTGCCGGTCATCAAGTTGGAAAATACTAAATTTTTTTTCATCCGAGTAAAGAACATTGTTTCAGCAGTTGCTTGGCTTGCTTAATATTATTTTACATGAGCTAAACGTTTATTTAGGCTTATTTTTGGAATAAGGGGCTTTCGGTTAGCTATACGAGAATGGTAGTTATTTTCATATACGGCTCCCCGGATCGTTATGGCGTGCATATCTCTTCCGAATTCTGTCTTAACGTCATATGCAATGTTGGTAGAATATATTCTACGATTTTTTTTCACTCTTCCTACTATGTGACTGCGTTTACGGTCGTTTAAAGCCGTAGGTCTATCCGTTCTGTGTACACTTTGCAAAGATAAGCCTTCTTGAAACGTTGAACAATGCTCCGAATAGTGTGGCGGTTTCTGTCCATCATTTCACCAATCCCAGATAATAATTTTCCATAATCATGCAAATGCGACATAATTTTTTGCCGAGATTCGGCGGTTTCACTTTTTTGCTAGTCAATTTAAAAATTTACTTATTTAAGACACTGCGACGTCCGCGGCTCGTATTTTAAGAGCAACGTACGTAAGTTACACGTTTTCGTAGCATGACAAATTAAAAAAAGTTGCTAGACCGATAAATCAGCGCAAAACAGCCAGTCATATTTAGCTGTGCCAATACTTTTGTTCAGCCCAATAGAGTACTTTTTTTCTTAGAATCGCTGCCGTTAATTCAATAAAAGAGATAATTAAATGAAATAAAATGGAAATGGTTAACAATTTATCATTATATCCAGGGATGTTTTATATTTTTTAGAAATCTGTTCACATGCGGCCAAAAAACAGTGTTAAAGTTGAAGCATCTTGCTGTGCCAATACTTTAGTTCGGAACTGTATATAAAGTTTTTTTCAATAATTACCTCAATGCAAACAACGTATTAAACAACGATTCCCTAAAAAAAAACCAGATGACGGCTTTTATACCAAGGAATCTAGTTGAAACCATTGGTGTTATACGCCAAATACCCACAGCTTTTTCGGAACAGGAAATTTTTGATAACATTCACTGCGACATACCCCATACTTTTGTCCAACGACTCCAGAGACAAGATCCAAATGATAGAGGCAAATTACTGCCAACCTACACAATTAAAATAGGCTTTCGAGGTAATGAACTACCTGAAGAAGTAGGCGTTTTCCTTTTTAAAAGGAAAGTCACACATTTCATACCAAGGATCAAACAATGTTTCAAATGTGGCAGATTGGGCCACACCAGATTTGGATGCCACGGCAAAGAAAGGTGCATAATGTGCGGACGGGAAGAGGGATGTAATAAGAAATGTGAAAAAACCAACAACTGCATTCTATGCAATGAAGAGGGACACAACGCCCTAAACAAAAATAATTGCAATAAATGGCAAAAGGAAAAAAAAATTAAAGAAATAATGACAATTAAAAAAATCTCAAAAAGAGAAGCACATGAGTTATATTCTCTCTCCGATAATCGGAACAATTACTTCTCCATCCTCCAAGAAGAAAATTTCCCTATCCTAAAACAAGTCTCCCCCCCAACCATTAACAACAACACCACCGTCAATAGAAAACTAACCACCAAAAAATATAGTCAAGTACTAAAATCCCCGCCAAGCAATCAAATAGAAAATCCTTCCGTAAAGAGAGTCCACATTAAGCCACAGCCCGTATATGAAAACCCGAAATGGGAAAAAGTGACAGAAATCGAAAAACTGGTCCACATACTCATCAAAAAATTCCAAATCGACCAAGATGAACCAATAGTAAGATTAATTAGTAACATTTTCAGTAACACTCCCAATGACAGACTCACTTTCTCACAGAATAAGAATTCTACAATATAACACCCAAAGCCTTAGGGCAAACAAAAGCTATATAGATCAGTTCAATAACATCAACAACATAGATATTGTGTCTTTACAAGAAATCTTTTCACATGATGATCAAATAAACGATCACAAATTAATCGACTTCAATTTAATCAAAAAAACAAGGAGAGATGGCTACGGAGGAGTAGCTATCGGTTTCAGAAAAGGCATAAAATTCAAAAAAATCAAATACACAACTAATTTTGACATTATAATTGCTAAGACTACTTCACTCAATCAAAACCTTACAATATGCAACATATATTTCCCACCTAGCACACACAACAATATTTTCGAGCAAGAAACAAATAAACTGCTAAATTTTCTGTCCAGTCACAAAAATATCATACTTACAGGCGATTTCAACTCTCGAAATAGAAAATGGGGGGGATACCACAAATAACACCAAAGGTACAACTCTTGAACATTTAATCAATACATCTAACCTCACATGTGTCAACAATGGAAATCACACATACTCCATCAGAAACAATGAAGGGTCCACACTTGACCTCACTTTCACAAACCTTCCTACCAACAACATCAATTGGACATGCACAGGTGTAAACATCGGAGGAAGCAGACACTACCCCATTATAATTGAATTATCCGGAATCACCATACAACCAAACATGTTCATACCCAACAACTTGTTGGCCAAGAAACTCAAAACCATCAACTTATCTAATTTTGATAACCTCACCAAAGATATCCACGATATCAAAAATGACATAGCCATAGATCTAAATCAATCAAAAAGACAGCCAAAAGCGTGGTGGAACCCTAATTTGGATAAACTTTATAGACTTTTTATTGCAACAAGGAAAAAAGCAAACAAAACCTGCAAAGTAACTGATTTTGAAATTGCAACAAAAGCAAAAGAAGACTGGGTGAAAGCGGTTAAAGAAGCCAAAAACACATCATACCTGCAGAAAATCGACGAAATCAATCAATGTCCTAACACCAGAGATGCCTGGGCATTCATAAACAATGTCAAAGGTAGAGCAAACAAGACCACTGAATGGGCAGAGGAAGACAATAGTGCATATCTGAATTTCTTAAGCGCACAAATCCCCAACACCATCACCACAAACATTAATATTAACAATAACATACAAAATCCCGATTTTTCGTTTGAAAACTTTATAAACAAATTAAATAGTAAAAAATCCACCGCAAGTGGCACCGACAATATTACTTACAACTTACTCAAAAATCTTTCCACAAATACCATAAGCGCCTTAATTACAGCACTGAAAGAACAGTATGAAAAAAATGAAGTACCTACAAAATGGCGGGAAATCAGAATAATCCCCATACCCAAACCCAATAAAGATCTCAACATCATCGAAAACTTCCGCCCCATATCACTAATTTCTGTTTTAGCCAAATGCCTGAACATGCTCATAAAAGATGCACTAGAAGAAACAGCGGAAAAACGCAACCTCATTCCACGAAAAAGTTTCGCATACAGAAAACAAAGATCATCGACCATGTGTCTCAATGAGCTACTCCATCTCATAGCGGGAAAAAAAAGCAATAAAGAAAATGTTCTGATTTGTGTCCTCGACATCGAAAATGCATATAACCGTGTGGATCTCAACACGTTACACAACATACTAACAAACGCAAACATAAACATCAATATTTCAAACTGGATTCTAAATTTCTTTTCTTCTCGTAAACTTCTTCTAGGAAAACAATTCATCGAAATCAATAATGGTCTACCTCAAGGCAGCTGCTTATCGCCCATTCTATTTAATATCTACACCGCAAACCTTCACTCAATCAACGATTTTAATACTCATACTTTTCAATTTGCAGATGACATAGCAATTTTAGTCCATCACAACAATCTACACTCCGCTAAAATAAAACTACAATCCAAACTAAACGAACTTCAAGCACTATGTCAATCACTAAATTTTTGCATCAACACCAACAAAACTCAATTCATGCGTATGTCAACTAACAAAACTCAAACTCTGAATATACAAATAAATGGAAACTTTTTACAAAGCACCTCACAAATAAAATGGTTAGGAAGAATCCTCAACGCAAACTCCACAGTCAAAGACCACATCAACAACATTAAAAGCAAAGTTAATTCAGGCAAAAATCTGTTAAATAAACTAACCACAATCAAAGCAGGGTTACACCCCACAAATAGTTTAAATATATTCAAAACCTTCATCCGTTCCAAAATGGAGTACTCAAACACCAGTTATTCAAATGCACCTAAAACGTACGCTACCAAGCTCAAGACAATTGCCAACGAATCATTAAGAAGATGTCTAGGTGTACCTCCAAATACTCCCACTGCCGCCAGATATGCCATAGCATGTGAGCTAACCCCCATAAACAGAGCAATTTGGCTAACGGCCAAAGAACTCATTAAACGAACAGTGTTAAATCCAGACCTAATCAACAAATTAGAGAATCAAATCACCATCAAATCCAGCTATAGTCACACATATAATAAAAGTCAGCAATATGAAATTATAGCCACAGACGCCTCCGTTAAAAACGATAAAGTAGGTTATGCCATACACCACCTAGGAACCTACATTTCATACCTATACAACATAAATGAAAATCTCACCTCCACCACAGGTGAAATTATGGCCATCCTAGAGGCAATAAAATTAGCTGATACAAAAAATTGGTCAAAAATAGCAATTTTTACGGACAGTCTTGCCGCAGTCAAAAACTTAAACAAAACAAAAACCAACAACCACATTATAGCAAAAATCCATACAACCATTAAAGAATCACTCATACAAAACGTTACACTCAACTGGGTGCCTAGCCATGTTGGAATTAGTATTAATGAAAAAGCAGACATAGCAGCCAAAACTGCTCTCGATGTGGGCAAAAACATACACATAAATCTCACTCCGAGTGAAGCTTTACGCAAAATTGAAAACAAACTATGGACAAATAACATTAATGAAATAAAAAACGAATGCAATAGATGGGACAATGACATCATTGACAATTTTGCAACCAAACTTAGAAAACCTTGGTTCAAAAATAAAAAATTTAACTTTTCACCTTATGAAACCAAACTCCTAAACAGACTCATAACTGGACACACCTATAACAAAACCTACTTAAGCCACATTAATAATGACATAAATGACCTTAGCTATATTTGCAACATCAAGGATACGCCAAATCACTCAATCTTCATTTGCCCTAAATTTGCAGCTGTAAGGAACAACTTCCAAATATTCAACACTTTCAATAATCTAAATACTCTCTTTAAAACAAAAGACCACAATTTTTACAAAGATCTTTTAAATTTTTTACACATCA
Organism: Urophora cardui; assembly: GCA_960531455.1. Taxonomy (NCBI): domain Eukaryota; kingdom Metazoa; phylum Arthropoda; class Insecta; order Diptera; family Tephritidae; genus Urophora; species Urophora cardui. Next base: position 23,935,187 of record OY482670.1, on the reverse strand, counting down.
CCAAACTGGATCTCGCAGGAAAAAAAAAAGAAAATAAAATAAAAGAAAAAATTAAAAAAAAAAAAAAAGTATCAAAAAAAAAAAAATATATATATAAAACTATAACGAAAATATAAATGAAAAAAGAAACAAAAAAATAAACAAACAAGATACCCCAAAACAAAAAAAAAAATAGCTGTAAATAAATCAACAAACAAATTGTTTTGTCTTTGTTGTCGTTTACATAAATTAACACAATATATGTATTCATAAACATGTAAAACACCAACACATCTTTTGTCTAGCTTTTTTAATACAAAACCATTTTTATTTCAAAATGTAAATAATATGTTCAAACGTTATATATGTTTTTTCATTACTTTGATTTCAATTAATACCTTACACATTTATCACTATTTTTTGTATACATAAGACTATACAAATCTCATTTTCATGAAACATTACAAAAAAAAAAAAAAAAATAATAATCTCGTGCAAATTTTATATCACAAAAATTTGTGTATGACGATTTTAAAAGATATAACTATATAATTGTATCTCGTTACAATAACTTTCATTATATAATCTAAACAAGTATTTATTATGTATTACCTACATATCGTTTAATTTCATTTGTAAAAAAATCATTTTTTGTAACTACGACCTCACCCTCATGGCACATTCAAGCAACCATCAACACCCCAAACTAATTGCAACAATCAACTTTTGTTTTTCCTACTAATTGGGTGGACCTACAGTTTTATGCCGGCTCCGAACGGCGAATGCATTTTTTGTGAGAAGCTTTTTCATGGCAGAAATACTCTCGGAGGGTATGCCGCCCACTGCCGAGAGGTGACCGCTGCTCTTAAAAAACCCAATAATTGGATTTTTACTAATTAGAAAAATTTGTTTGGCTCGGACCGTGGTTTGAACCCGAGACCTCTGGCATAGCAGGCGAGCACTCTACCCACTGCACCACAGCGGCCAATAAGGATTACTGTAATCGTAATCGTCAAAAACTTGAAATTACGATTAATGTAATCGTAATCCTATGTGTAATGTATATGCACATGTAATCCTTATCGCCCAGCTCTGTCGGAAACATCTGTCAAAATATACTATAGAAATCGACCGAAAAATCGTACAGAATAGCAGGGGCATTTCAGTTATTACATCTGGGTCTGGGTTAAGATAAATTTTTACTGAAACAATCCGGCTCATAATGAAAATTGGCTGCACTTGCAAAGAACTAAAAAGAAGAAGAAACATATACAACATATACCCAGCAGTAAAAAACTGAAATGAATCCTTTATGAATCACTGATGAAATGCATCATGAGGAGGCATCAGTGAATGCTTTCGGCTATGTTCAGAAACACAGCATGAAACGCAACAGCGGCAGTAATTATTTTTTTGATGATTGTGATGAGCAACGCTTCATGCAAAATTTACGTTTATGAACGCTCTGCTTCTACTACAAAAGCAGATTGCGCTTCAAACTGAGTTTCTGAACAAAGCCTATATATAAAGGCTGCTGAATTTTTTCAAATAAATGGTTTGCTTTCCTCATGCCTATATGACTCCGTTCGGAGCCGGCATAAAACTGGGAGAGAAGCTCGGTCATAAAACTCGTCAGAGTTATAATTGCGCAAAAACAATTCTTCTGTACGTTGAAAAGAGACAAATACTCCCTCAAAAACAATTTGATTGACTTTAAACTTCAAACTAAATGAAAATAACTATTTCAAAAATTATTTTTTTTGGAAATTTGAATTTAAATTATTGAAATAAATTATGAAACTCAAATGGCGGGATAGCTATGTATTCCATGTTATAAGGAGAAGCCAGTGCGCAGTATAATTTTTCTTCCGGACTTCTTCTTTCCCCTTACGGCCAAAGCAGAAGCTTACAAGAGGCAAATTTGAAATTTTTATTCCCATATATTTTTTATTTTAAACATAATTTGTTTTATAGTTGTCAAATTGAAAAATTTGTCAGAAAAGCTGCCAAATGTCAAAAAAACCTACCGAAATACAAGCTGGCTCATGGGTTTTTAACCGCCTAGATGGTATTTCGTTTGGTTTTTCAATATAGCTTGCTTGCTTGCACCAACGCAAAACGATAGTGATGAATATTCAACAAAGTATGATCAATGATCATTTAGCAGTGAAACAAGTTTGCTGCAGGGTATATGTATATATATGTATACATACACAAATGTCACTTTTCAGTTCTGCCAAATCAAAAAAGCACTGCTGCCAAATCAGCACGGAAAAAACAAATCGAACAGGGCGGATCAGAAATTGAACCAGCAATTTATCTGGTTTAATCGAGCTGAAATCTTTGTTGTTGCATTTACATGCAAAAATTTTTATCTGGGTTAGGATCACCGTATGTGAAACACGGCTAGCATAATAGCAAAAATTATCGCAAATTTACGAAACCGATCCAAAAATTGTCGCAAATTCGTTACAGAATAGGCCCACTGATCGCAGATCGATATCGATGCGAAAATTGTCGCAGATTGGTTACAGAATCCCTGCACTGATTACATTATGTAAAATAAACACTAAATTATTCATTTTTAATTTCTTTTAATTAAATCATATAGTTTGTATATGCACTTTATTTATTTAATAAAAAAATTTTAAGTTGATATCCTTTGTTGAGAATTGAAAATTTAATAATAAAAATTTTATTTATTTGATATTCAAAAATTTCAATGAATAAAAGATGAAAGAATGGGTGAGTTTCTAAGACTGAGCTGTTGTGCAACTGTTGAGTGTTTGTCTTAGAAACGCACTGTTGAGTAATTCCGCTCAGCTCAACAGTTGGCAACTTTTCGCCATTTTTTGCATCACAAATTTTCTTCGCTACTTGAGCTCAACATGTTGTGTAAAGCCAAACAGCTGATAAATTCATCAAACCGTTTCTAATAGGGCCCTTACACGATCAAATATTTGATCAAATCGTGTATCTGTGGTAGTAAAATTGTCTATGTGTTTTTCACACGTACGTGTTTGATGCCGATTTGACCGAAATCAAAAATTTTTGTTTTCCATCAAATTGGATGGCTATTTGACGTGCGTTGTGGATGCGTGTAAGGTGCTGTTTGATCAAATTTCAGTGCCAAATTAGCATTTGACGTGTGTTGCAACCATTTGATCAAATTTCAAATGTAAATAAATGTGTGTTGCATTTTATGCTAACGCAATATATGCAATGCAATCGTCAGTGTCACTCATTTTGTGCTCCAAAATTTAATTCTATAAACAAATTACAAGAAATATCAGCATTAATACGTGATAAAATATCTATTGAAATAATAGAAAGCTAGAATGAAATTTGATGGGCTATTTGATGAGCTATTTGACAACGATTTGATCAAATTACACAGACACGCGATTTGATCAAATGATTTGATCGTGTAAGGGCCCTATAAGACGTAGCTGTTTAACTCAACTGCTACACAACTGTTGGCAACTGTTCAGCTCAACAGTTGCGGAGCAGCTTTTTCTTAGAAACTCACCCAATATTTAACCAGGGCTGCACATTAACGTTATTTTTTATCAATAACCGAAAAAATATTTTGTTTTCAATTCAACTTTGAAAAATTTTAACGTTAAGTGCTGAAAAAAAAAATACTGTTTTGATAATTATCAAAAAAAAATTATGAAAAAAAATTTCGTTTTGTTGATTATCAAAAAACAAATATTGAAAAAATTTTGTTTCGGTAGCCAACAAAAAAAAATTATCAAAAAAAAATAACGTTAATAAAAATTCAAAGTAAAATGAAGCCGTAAGCCCGAAACAAATTTTTATTATTATTTTGTTTTTGATAATCAACGAAACAAAATAATTTTGATAATAATTTTTTTTTTTGATAACGAAACGAAATAATTTCAATAATTTTTATTTGATATTCAACAAAACAAAATTTTTTTGTTAATTTTTATTTGATATTCAACAAAACAAAATATGTTTGTTGATATCGTTGTGCAGCAAATAATTAAAAGTAATTATTTACCAAGATCTAGCGTAAATTAATTTTATTTCTGATTCGTTTCAAAAAAGAATCAAAAATACACTTTGATTTAACTATTTGCAAATAAAAGATAAATTTCATTGCTCAAAAGATTCAAAAATATTTGTTGATTCTTGATTTCAAATCAAAATTATTTAGAATCAAAATTTGATTCGAATCAAAAATTTTTTAGAATCAGGAATATTTTTTGATTTTTGATTCTATTGTGAAATGAATCACAAATAAAAATTATCTTTTATTTGAAAGCATTTTGAATCACGAACCAAGCTGATTCTTTATTTCAAAGTTGATTTGAAATCAAAGTTGATTAGAAATCACGTAACCCTGGACCACCATACTAGTGCTCCATATGACAATATGAAAATTTGTATTATTAGTTTGTAATTCAATTCAAGTACTCAATTCTTATAAAATAAATTTTTACATTAAATAAATATAATATACAATACAGTCCTCTACCCCTTGAAAAAGTTATTTCTCTCGGGGCGTTCTGCCTTAATGGAAAGAAGACACTTTCTTGTTTATAACGTGTTTTTAGTAAAAACGAGAAACAATTTTAATTGGAAAACGGTTTTAATCGACTAGTTCCTTACAATTATTTGCGATTAATAATCGAACGCTTTCGGTAAATCTATTAGAGCCTATACACACTTGCGACTCAATCGATTTAAGCTTAAATTAGTTATGCATTAACTTTATTTCCATAATAGTAACAGTATCGGTATTAATTTGGTCGATTATTGGTGCAGTAACAGTAAACAGATGAACAGTGATCATAGCCCAATAAAGGTGACCATAGCAATAGAGTCGCTCTTCTTCTTTTGGTTTTTTAGGTTGCGAAATTATCATATTTTGTATTAATGCTAATTGCGTGTTCTCTTTTGATTGCTACGACCATATTATTATTGGGTTATGACAGTGAACAACTGAAACAAACAATCGATCAGCTGGTTAGCGTTACTGCTGAAAACCAAAATTCATTTGGTTGTTACCGACTAGCGAATCACTAATCAAATACATTGTTTCCCATAAGGTTGGTTGATCAGCTGTTTTATAACGATACTGTTACTGCATAACTAATTTGAGCTTTACGGCCTTATTCCGGTGTGGTAACATAATTTACTTTACTGGTGAAATAAAGAATCTGGTACTTTAAACACTCTTTTCGTATTCTGGCAGCAGAAAATTAAGTTACCACAATACGTGGTAACATTTTGTTACCATTTTCAGCCCGATTGCATTCCGTTCGTATGGAAATGCTTTGACAGCGTTACCATTTGTGCCAGAATTTGGGCTTTGATTTGCATGGGAATGTATGGAAGCATTCACACTACATTCAATTAGTCGAACAACTGAAACAGTTGGATTTGCATTAGGCATGGGTAACACTGCGCTGCGCGGCGCAATTGCGCTGACACCAACCCTGGTGTTATTGCGCTAACTCCGATTTGGGAAATGCGCCAACTCAATATAGCGCCAACTCAATGTAGCGCCAACTCAATGATGCGCTACTGCAATATAACACTGACTCAATTTCGTGCGCTAACACCAGCTCCAATATAGCGCTAGTGTAAAATGGCGCAACCACAACGCCAATAACAGCATCATAGTATATGTATACGTATGACAACGTCACAATTATGTGTGCTTGATAGTGACTAATTTCCAGCATATTTTCACATATATACGGAATATTTTTCCAAATGATTATGAAAATTAAAATTAATTGTGCCCTCGTATATGTAAGCAGAATTGCGCCAAAAGAAATTAAACGGGGATGGTAAACAGTAACAAGCGAAAAAATGTTATTTATCGATTATTCGATGACAATTGCGCTAAAGGTGTTATTGCGCCAGTACCGTGAGTTGGCGCCACAGTTGGCGCTGGCGTTATTGTATCAGCGCCAAAAAAATTGCGCCATTACCCATGGCTAATTTGCATACAACAGCCCAATTCGACTAAATCCGTGTTTGATTTTCCTATGCACGCGTGCGGAAGCTTTTTATAGCTTTCACACCGACAGCCTCACACCGACGAGCCAAAGCACTTCGTTCACGCACAGAAATTTTGCAAATTTCTATTCAGTCAGCATTGAGCTGTTGAGCTAGCAGGTAGTGCTGCTCGAGCAGTCTCTGAATGCTTGTAAATGATTGTGTGTTGGGGGTGGTTTTTTTGTTTGGATTTTTTTACGTAATATTTTTATTAGGAATCATGATTTTGCATTTCGTCTCATATTTTTTTATTTTAATTTTTTTTGTTTGTGGTTTTTTGTGAAGTTAGGAATAAAAATAATATCCATTTCCAATTTAAAAATTTTAATTTTCGACAATGGTTGAGTTTCTTTTGAGCGTAGCCAAGAGCTTTTGTGCTTTTAACACATGCACAATGTTTGAAAGTATTGGTGTGGTAATCCCTGTATTAGTGTGATAATCCCTGGACTAAATCGATTGAGTCGCAAGTGTGTATAGTAGAGCTGCAAAACTATCGATGGCACTATCGATAGTATCGATAGTTTTTTTTTCGTGTCACTATCGATAGTTTTTTTCCACTATCAATGGTTATATCTATTCATTCTTGTAGTTTTGTCCCAAGAGAAGAATACTGAATGTTAGGGAGGAGTTGGATTTCGATATCAAATTGGTCAAATTAATACCCCAGCAGGTTAGGGGGCTTAGAATATACCCGTGGTAAGGAATGTCTGTCGTAAGTGGTGTTTTTGTTATCACTTTATTCAAAAATTATGTTCGCTGGAGTTACGCTTCTAACAATATACAACTTGTAGGAATTGAACCACACCTCGCTAAATGACATCTGGTCAATGTCAAAATTTTTAATTTTTTCCGATTTTTTAAAGTTTTGATTTTCAAATTAAGTTTTTTATAAAAACTTGTAAAAATCAGAAAAAATTATTTTTTAAAAATTAGCCCGTTTAATTGTTAACGTAATATCAAAGATATCTGATAAAAACATTATTTTTAGCGATTTCTTTCATGTGAAACAAAAAGGATATTCTATGGACTAAAAACTCGGTTATATGACTCATCCGACACGAAGTTGAATGGCTGGACCCAAATTGTAGAGAGCGAGAGAGTGAGTATTTGGAATTTTCTTTGTTATTCAGTTAACATATTAACACTCTTTTATAGATCATACATAGCAGTGCTGCTACTGGCATAAAAATATAACCAACAAATTGTTTAATAGTAACAAGAAATTGGTTGAAGATTTGAACGAACATTTTGTTATATCAACAAATATCATGGTTAATATAACCAAAAACACTGTCTAATATATCAACAATGGTAAGGGTAATATTAAACAAGTGTGAAATTAGTACTATTAACCAACTTTTGGTTGATTTTCCTCTCAGTGTAAGTGAAGTATCTAATTCTTATTTGATCTTTTATTTAATTATTGTTTTGCGTAAAAAATTAAAGACTTTTTGGAAAGAAAACTAAACAAAACCATCCCTCTTTTTATTTTAGTGAAATATTCATAAAAAACTATCGATAGTATCGGTAGTTTTTTTCGACTATCGAAACTATCGAGTGGTCCGACTATCGATGGTTTTGCAGCTCTAGTGTATAGGCTCTTAACCGGTTAATTGAATATTTAATTTTTTGCCATATCTATGTAGATTAAATTTTCAATCAGTGATGTCTTTATTACATCTATCGAAGTTTTGCACTTCACTTTTATGCCTGTAGTGATATTCAGAGATGACTGACATCTTTTTCATTTGAAAAATAAGCTAAATTTCGACATAAAGCTCAGATACTACTTCTACTGATACTCCATTAGAAAACTGCTACAAATTAACTACATCCATAACCAAAAGTTGGCCAAAGTTTGACAAACAATGGCAGATATACTACCTAATAAGAATCAATTGAATAAAGAATTTTTAACTGGATTATTTATAAAATTTTGAATTTGAATTGGTTCATTATATCTAATCTGAGCCTCGGAACTTTAACGGCAATTATCTCGGAAACCATAGATCTCCTAAAATATCCCCTCTGCCCCCTGAAAAGGATATTTTTATCGGTGCGCGCTCGACCAAATGAAATCCGGCCCATATTGACTTATCTTTTTAGGGGAATTCTTCATGGCGGTCAACTTTTTTTGGACTGCAACATCCAATTTATGAACACATACGAGATGGCTTCGCATCGAAACATTTTTTTGCAAATATGAACGGCGAATGCATTTTTTGTGAGAAGCTTTTTCATGGCAGAAATACACTTGAGAGGTGACCGCTATTTCTAAAAACCCAATAATATAATATAATACAATGGCGCTATTATAACTCTGACGAGTTTTATGGCCGAGCTTCTCTCCCAATTCGAGGTGTGCTCCTATTTGTTTTTTCCTACTAATTGGGTGGACCTACAGTTTTATGCCGGCTCTGAACGGCGAATGCATTTTTTTGAGAAGATTTTTCATGGCAGAAATACTCTCGGAGGGTATGCCGCCCACTGCCGAGAGGTGACCGCCGCTCTTAAGAAACCCAATAATTGGATTTTTACTAATTAGAAAAATTGTTTTGTTGTTTTGCTCGGACCGTGGTTTGAACCCGAGACCTCTGGCATAGCAGGCGAGCACTCTACCCACTGCACCACAGCGGCCACTAATTGGGTTTAAATTAATTAGAAAATTTTTTTTTGGCCTGGGGTTAGATCCGAGACCTCTGGTATAGCAGGCAAGTACTCTACCCACTGCACCGATGTTAATAAAAACCGTGTTTTTATTTAAGCGCATAAACATCTGCGTGCTCCTTAACTTTTGTTTTTCCTACAAATTAAGTGGACACACAGTTCCGGCTCCGAAGGGTGAATGCTTGTTGTTTTGCTTGCTGTAACTTGTATGCTTTTTTTCTGAGAAGCTTTTTTTTATATCGACGGCTGAGAATAAGATCGCCCTATTTCAAAAATTATTTCAAAAACGCCCTATTTGAAAATTTGTTTCAATAACATCCTATTTCAGATTTTGCTTCAAGAACGCCCTATTTGAAAAATTGTTTCAATAACGTCCTATTTCAGATTGTGCTTCAAAAACGCCCTATTTCAGAGAAAATTCCATATATATTTCTCTGAAATAGGGCGTTTTTGAATAATTGTCTGAAATAGGACGTTATTGAAACAAATTCTGAAATAGGGCGTTCTTGAAGCAAAATCTGAAATAGGACGTTATTCAAATAATTTTTGGAATAGGGCGTTTTTGAAACAATTTTTGAAATAGGGCGATCTTATTCTCAGCCGTCGATATAATAGTGCTGACCAGTGATGCCGTTTTGATACAATCGTATCAAATATGCTACTTTTTTAAGCCAAAGATACGTAGATACTTTTTTTTTTTGCCGTAGAACAAATTTGATACATTTTTAATCCGTATCAAATAATTTTGATACAATTTAATCAAAATCAAAGAATATTAACTGATTCTTTTTCATTTCTAGGATTTTCTTAAAAATTTTAAAAACCTGTCAATGCAAACAGCTTGCTTGATTAATTGAAGCGTTTTTTTGTAAAAAATTTACGGTGATACGAAAAAAACCATGGAGGTATCAATTTTTGATATTGTTGAGGTTCGGTGTTAGGCGTGTAAAAACGCCGCAATACATACACACACACCTACAGTACACACTGCTTTTAATTTTGTCCAACTCAGTTTTACCTTTTATCGTTTATGTTTAATTCAATTGAATTGCTTCTTTGTTTTCAATCACTTTTATTCTGTTCTATTTTCTTATGTTAATATAGTTCTTTTACACAATTTTAATTTATAATTTTACTTATTTTTCGGCCGGGCACGTCCAATCAGTTCGCTGGTAAATCCAAAGTGACAGAATTGAAAATCGTCTAACATGAAGAGAGCCGAGCTGTCAACCCTGTCAAACCACCATTACTCGTTTCCATTCTGTCCCTACACCTGTTGTCCATTCACAATGGGCAACAAGTGCAGTGACAGAATGAAACAGGTGGGTTCAGTGGTTGATGATTTTACGTTTATGCAGGTGGCTCTGCTACACCATCCCTCTTATAGAAAAAAAGGATTGAAGTCGGAAAGTGGTCAATATTGCCGGATTCAATCTTTTTTTGGGATATTGAGTGATCAAATTGGTATGTTTGAACGAATAATGGTTTGGATGACCATTTCTTCCCACATTGCGTTCAAACAGAACAATTTAATTAGACATTTAAATAATGATATTTTTAAAAAAAAAATTATATGTAATTGACCAAAATTTTAAATTTATATCGGAATTAATTTAGTGGCTCGAATTTAATGTTTGGACGTTGCGGCTATACTTACTTTAACCTATTTATTTATTTAATTAACACTTATTTTTATTTTACTTATTTTTAGATTATGCTTATATTTAATGTATGTTGCTATATTCAAGTTTTATATTATATTCAAATAAATACATACGTATATAAATAAATGTTAAAATTATAATTTTTGTATGTTTGTAATTTATAGTATTTGTATAAATTCATATAAATTATTTGTATATTTTCTTATAATTTCTCTTTTATAATATCTTACATTACATTACATTATCTATAGTATTTGTATAAATTCATATAAATTATTTGTATATTTTCTTATAATTTCTCTTTTATAATATCTTACACATGTAATTTTTAGATACATATGTATATAATTATTTATTACTATTACTATGGGCTATTTTATATTTTGTAAATCATAAAGTTAATAGTAAAGAATATTGAAAATTTCTGGCATTTAACTGGCCCAAAATATATGTGAAAATTTTTTCTTTCTTATTTTACTTTTCGTACACGATTTTTATGAATCGTTTTTAATTTATTTTTCTCTTTGTCAAATACAGTGACGTTCACGCCGTCTACTGTTTTTACCTCATGAGGACCTTCATATATATTACCATGTTTGAGTCTTGGCTCTTTTTGAATTAATACAAGGTCACTCTCTTTAATTTGTAATGGCCGGGAATTTTTATCGTATTGATTTTTTGTAGCAAGTTTGTGTTTGAAAATAAGTTCTTTGGCTATTGTATTAGATTTTTGCATACGGAATTTTGCTTCTTTAGCATAATTCTCTGCATTGTATAACGGATCTATTTCTGACTTCACTACTTCATTTGGCAAAATTGCTTTTTTTCCAAATACAAGTTCAAATGGAGTAAATTTGTTGTCAAAAACAGTATTAGGTGTGGTATTGTACCAGAAAGTAAAATACTTTATATAAGTATCCCAATCTGTAATAGTTTCATTTATATAAGAACGGATGTATTCGTTGAATACCCTATGATTTCTTTCTATTGTACCTACAGTCTCGTGGTGATGTGCTGTTGAAAAATTATGATTTATTTTTAAAAGATTAGTAAGTTCTGCAAAAATTTCGTTTTTGTATTCTGTACCTAAGTCAGTTCTGATCGTTTTCATAGTGCCGTACACAAGTATAAAACTTTCAAAAATGGCTGAGGCTACTGTTTTAGCACTTTTATCTGGGATAGCTACAGAAACTAAGTATTTTGGCAGATCACAAATAATAGTAACAGCGAACTTGTTACCAAATTTAGATTCTGGCAAAGGTCCTATTGTATCTATTATGACTTCTTCAAATGGTTTGCAAGGTGTTGGTGTTAAGACAAGATTTTCTTTCGTTTTGGGTTTAACTTTATTTACTAAACACTGTGGGCAATTTTTAACAAATTTTGATGTATCGCGTGTCATATTTTTCCAAAAATATTTGGTACGAATTTTCGCGTACAATTTCTTTGCACCACAATGTCCTCCACTAATCGGGTCGTTATGATAAATTTGTAAAAGTTTTTGTTTCTTTTCGTCGTCGATTACGACTTCAACGGGATCGATTAACACAATCTGTAATGTTTTTAAAATTTTATTGCCATGGTCTTTAAATTTTGAAATAGAAAAATGTTTAAAAAATGTATCGTTCTTTGGCCATTCAACTTGTTTAATACCACGATTGCTAGCTGCTAATTCCAGCTTCGAAAATAACGTATCGAGATTCGTTATTTCGTTAACATTCGTAACATTAATAAGTTCGATTTTCTTGTGTTTTAAATGTGCACAAACTTGTAAACTTAAAATTTTATCATTATTATCATATTGAATTTGTGTTTTTACGCGCGATATCTTTTTTGAAAAATCATGCGCAAATTTATCATAAACTTGTAACTTTATCTCGTTATCTGCAGAAGGTGACGTGGTTGGTGTTTGTGGTTGTTGCAACTGTTTTGTCTTTGAACGTGTTTGTACAGCAAGAATGCTTTTTGTCACGTCTTTTAGTTCGTTCATCGTAATACGCGAAAGTGCATCTGCTCCTACGTTTGATTTACCTTTAATGTATTCAATTGTGAAATTATATTCTGAAAGTTCCAATCTTATTCTCGCTAACTTTGACGAAGGATCTTTCATGTTGAAGAGATATACTAATGGTCTATGGTCTGATTTTACTGTAAAATGTGTACCGTACACATAAGGTCTAAACTGTTTAATTGCAAAATGTATAGCTAACAACTCTAGCTCGATTACGGGTTTTTTCTGTTCCGCATTGTTAAAAGATTTAGACGCATAGCAAATTGGTAAATCATTATTATCATGGTTTTGACTTAATATAGTTCCGCATCCGCTTTTAGAAGCATCTACAGTAATTATAAATTCCTTTGTATAGTCAGGATATTGCAAAAGTTGAGGAGATATTAGGGCGGACCTAAGTTTTTCGAAAACTAATTCACAACTATCATCCCAAACAAAATTAACATTTTTACGGCTTAGTCTATTTAAAGGTGCTGCTAGCGACGCAAAATTCTTTATAAAACGCCTGTAATAATTTGCAAATGCTACAAAACGCCTAACCGCATCTTTGTCAGTCGGTTTCCTATACTTCTTTATTGCGTCTATTTTGGAGTCGTCTGGCAGCAAACCCTTAGACGTGCATTTATGACCTAGAAATGTTACCTCAGAACGGAGAAAATTGCATTTATTGGGATTCAGTTTTAAATTAAATTTGCGACAAGTTTCAAAAACTTTTTCTAGATTTTTAAGATGGTGTGTCTCACTACAACCGATGACGATAACATCATCAACATACATGAAAGCCTGATTTGGCGAAATGCCTGAAAAAGCTATTGACATCATACGGGAAAAAGAATTTGGTGCTATGTTTAAGCCAAAAGGTAAAACCTTCCATCGAAATGCTCCGCGATCGGTACTGAAAGATGTTATGTCCCTAGAATCGGTGTGTAACGGAATCTGGTGAAAACCGGAAAAAAGATCGAGCGTTGAAAAATATTTCGCTCTTCCTAAATTATCCAATATGTCGTCGACTCTTGCGAGCGGGAATTTATCAGCTATAAGTTTTTTATTGACTCCTCGAAAACCTACACACATACGATACGCTTTTTGACCATTTGTAGCTTTCTTTGGGACTAAAATCAGTGGACTATTATAGTTCGAATAGCTAGGTTCAATCAGATCGTTATCTAACAACTTGTTTACTTGACGATTTATTTCTTCACGCTGAGAATACGGTAGTCTATAGTTTTTAATATATACTGGGTTATTGTCGGTTACTCTTAATTTTTGCTCATAAAAATTGTTTAAAGTCATTTTATCGGTATCAAGTGCAAAAATGTCGCCATATTTTATGCAAAGATCTAGCAAGTTATTTTGTGAATATTTGGGAATTTGGTTCTTTAAAATTGATGTTAATTTTTGTATTCTATTTTCGTCTTTATTGGTTTTATTTATTGAATAAACATTGTAATTTGAAATTTTTTCTGTATGCAAGCTATTTTTCTTTAAATGAATTACCTTATCTGTCGTGTTTATCACTTTTACTACTGGGTTATCCGGATTAACAATACATTTCGTCGTAAACACACCCTTTGCAATTTCTTGCGAATCCACGAAAAGTGGCTGGGATGATTTTCCTAAATCAAAAATTCTAAAAATTTCACATCTTGGGGGTATGATACAACTGTTGCCTTCCGGCCCGTGAATTATTGGTATCACAACTTTTTCATTGCCTACCCAAAAGGAAATAACGTTTGTTTCATAATTAATAACGCACTTGTGAAGTTTTAGAAAATCTTTGCCCAATATGCCATCTGATGGAATGTTAAAGTCTTCATCTACTACATGTAAGGTATGTGTTACGGAAAAATTAGAGAAATTTAAATTTGCATCAATTTTACCCAGAGTAGAAACAGTATTAGCGGTAACACCGGTAATATTAATAATGTCATTTGTATTCAAAGGAAAATTGCTATCAATGCTGGATATTTTTACTAAAGAAATGTCGGCTTGTGTATCTACTAGAAAGGTGAAAAATTTATTAGACTGGTTTATTTGTAATTCTATGAAATCTGAATAATTTAAATTTAAACAATAGATGCCTTTTATTTTAGAAAAACCGTTTAGTTGCTTGGATCGCTCTCCCCCAGTGTTCGCTCCTGAGGGGCATCGTAGTTTAAAGCGCGAACATTTGCATTGCTACCTCTATTGTTGTTGCTATTGTTACTATTACTGCTGTTGTTGTTACTATTACGGCTATTGTTATTGTTACGCGAATTTGCATTACCTCGATTGTCGCTGTTTTGTCGAAAATTATTACTTTGTCTATTTTGGTTGTTGTTGTTATACCTGTTGCTATTATTGTTGTTCCTATTAAAATTTTTGTTATTGTTGAACCTATTAAAGTTATTGTTGTTATTGTACCTATTGAAGTTGTTGTTGTATCTGTTGGGATTATTGTAGTAACTATTTCCATTATTTTGACGAAAATTATTTTGATTGGAAAACCTTGAACGAAAAGCTAAAACCTGTCTTTCTGTCGCCTGATTATTCTGTTCTACGATCATCTTTGCTACTACGTCTTTTGCATCAGTGAAGGAAGTCGATGCCAGAATTGCTTTCACTAAGCCAGAGCGCGTATTTAATCTGCAAACATTTACTGATTGCTCGACTGCCATTTCGTGTGCTTTGGCCTTCGACATGCCTTCAATTATTAGAGATCGTTCTAAAGCATCAGCTAATTCTTCTACACGTTTGGCAAAATCTGTTAAGTTATTATTGGAAACTCTGAGTGAAGCTATTTTTCCTGCAACTACCTTGGAATTGTCCGGTTTAATACGAATTCTAAGAGCGTCTTTAATGTCTTGTATTGATGTCACATTAGTCGGAATTGCTTCCCGTGCTTTTCCTTCAAGTTTTGATTTGACAAAAGATATAAGAGTTGTCTCAAGGTTTGCTTCTGCTAAACCCTCTATTAATTCAATTTTGTCCAGGAAGGAATCTAACGCTAATGGATCGCCAGCGTAATTTTCTCTTATAATCGTGGCACAATAACTAATAAAGGACTTCTTTTGTTCGACTGTAGCCATATCGGAAAAGTTATTAAATGGTTCTGCAAAATTCGATGAAATGTTCTGTAAAACGTTGGGTGAGCTAGTGGCTTTTACTAAATCGTCTGAAAAAGCTATTGAATCTTTAAAATCGTCTTCAGATTCAGAATTCTCTAAATTGAAATCTTCTATGAGCGCCAGAGGATCTGACGAAATTTCTAATTTGATGTCTAATTTTTCGAAACACTCCTTTAATTTCTCCTTGTTACGTGCGATTCTCGTTAGTACTTCTGAATGACTTTCAACTTGACTTTTCTTAACGTGTATCAAAATAGCATTAAAAGTATCTATTAAATCTTCTTTATATTCTTTAAGCTTTGACTCGTTTGTTGTTAATTTACGATTTTGCAATATGCGCTTAGTAACTTTTAGAAAATTCTCTTGGTTTTGCTTAAAAACTTCGACAAAGTCTGTCATAACACGATAACGTTAAAAAAAAGCACAAGTCGTAATTGACAAAAGCACCAGTCAAATCTTCAAAAGCACGTAACACGATAATTGTAAAAAAAATTTGTAAGCCGTTTCTAGTTCACCACATCTATTGAGAATTCCTGAAAATGTTGACTATTTGTACGATCTGCCAAAATGTTGAAGTTGAATTGATATTTGCTGCTATTGTTGTTGAAATATTGAATGATTCGCCGAAAATGTTGAATTGTAATGGAAAATGTATGTATGTAAACTATATGATTAAGTCCAAGCCTTTAAAACTGTGAAAAATCCTGTAAAATTTAGAAAATCCTGTAAAATATGTTTGTTCCAATTTAATTTCAAAGATTTAAATATGTTGTAATGGCCATGTATGTTATTTTATTCGAAATTGAAAAATCCTGTATTGTGTTATATATATATCACGGACGCATCGCTTTCATAAAAAAATGTAATTGTTTTACGTGACGGCCGCACCGTGGTACAAGCAAAAAAAGTTATATTTTAACGTGACGGCCGCATCGTTGCACAAGCAAAAAAAAGTTATTGTTTAAATATTTACGGACGCACCGTTTTTATCCAAAAAAAAGTTTTAGTATTTTAACGTGTCGGCCGCACCGTTTCACAAGCAAAATGTTTTATAATTATTAAAAATGTATTAAATTTTCTTAAAGCTGCATGTATCTATATGCATATGCATGTACGCACACGACACAAATTTATTTGATCCACCCTAATGTGCCACTGTATGTATTTATATAGACAAATATGTATGTATGTACACATACGGCAAACGTTATGTGATCACTATTAAGGTGGAACTGTATGTATTTATATGCATATACATACACACACTTTTAGAAAAAAATTTTTTGTTTTAAATTATAATTTTTATCAAATTCATATGTATATATATGTGCATGTACACATACATACTCTTATTGAAATATGCTTATTTATTATTGTAGAGAAAATTGTAAGATATATATGTATGTTTTATTTTGAATTCAAAAAAAAATTTGTTTGAGCCAATTAAACCGGATTATATGTTTTATATACAAATTCGAAAAATATAAATTTGATTATTGATTTTACGTAAACTTGGAGTATGATATTTAATGTGATTGAATTGCTTAATTGCTATTGTAATTGAATATTGAAAATTTTACTTGAAAGTTTGTAATTTAAGTATGCATATGTTGGAGTTTTAACCTTACGTTCGAGAGATAATTGTTACTTTAACACTGCTATTCCGAGCGTTACCGGAAAATTACTTTACTGGTAATTTATGTTGCTGAAAATTGTTACCGTCTTTTCAATTGGTATTCTGGCACAAATGGTAACGCTGTCAAAGCATTTCCATACGAACGGAATGGAATCGGGCTGAAAATGGTAACAAAATGTTACCACGTATTGAGGTGGTAACTTAATTTTCTGCTGCCAGAATACGAAAAGAGTGTTTAAAGTACCAGATTCTTTATTTAACCAGTAAAGTAAATTATGTTACCACACCGGAATAAGGCCGTAAATGGTATGAAATTATATGTATGTATATATATAATATGTTTTACATTTAAAAAAAAAAGATAGGTATATAATAGTTATAAAAAGTATATAACGAACATTGGCAAAAGTACATACATCTACACACACCTTACTATATATTTTTTTTTTTTTGCTTTCTGTTGCTGCCCTCTGCTGACGTTCAATTGCAAAATTCTGCTGCGGCGTTCTGCTGCTGCCCGTCTGATTCTGCTGCTGCTGGTCGTAATGTCCGTGTCCAAACACAGCAACTCTGCTTCGAAATTATCCAACGATTCTCTTTTGTGCCGCTGTTCTGTCTTCCATTTGTCCAAACACATCAACTCGTCGCTGGCCAACTTTTGTTCATTATGTTTTGTTCTGGCATTCTTCGAACGCTCTGATTGGTCACTGGCGATAAGAATTGCTGCACAAAGCGTGTTGTCCGAGCACCGACGACTTGGTGCCCCCCTCCTTTCCTCGTCGCCTTCTCACCCACAAACGATCAAAAGCAGCGGGTTGCTCAACTTCGTGTCTCCGTGTTTGGACGTCGACAATTTAAAGAGACCATTTGTCGCCAAGGTATACAAAATGGCGCGTGCCGTTACCAACGGAATTTTTTTTTTTTTTTTTTCTTCTCTTCGCCGTTATGCTTCGCAATGTCACTGATTTTTACCGCAGGCGGTACAGTTGATTCAAAAGTTGATTTTTTACCCAAAGATATATGTATCGATGTATGTATGTATGTCCATATGTGGCATTATTTGCCAAGTCCAAAAATAATGATTTATGTCTAATTCCATCGCCAATTATAAATGTGCATATTTTGCTGATGTGTGGTTAAATGTAATTGTATGTACCACATAGAAAATGACAATGCGTATTTAATGGCCCACGCCGCCAATGAAAATTTGTAGGCATGAATTCATAAGAAAAAATTTTTTTTGTAATTTTTGAGTTTTATATTTTTTTTGTTGTAGGTTTTTGTAGATTTTATGATTTTTTTTTGTAGAAATTTTGATTTTTTTTATATTTTTTTTTTTGCGTTATTTAATTATTCGCACATTAAAATATAATTATTGCGCGTAGCGCTTCTACATAGCTGCAGGTACTCCCAGGTGGCTTCTTCCTGCTCGAGGCCATCTCGACCGGCTTTTGGCCACCGGTCACCATGTTGAGGTTCGGTGTTAAGCTGGGGTTATAGATACTTAACGTAGCATGGAACAAGTTGAGAAACGGGCCGCTTTATGCGCGCTCCGTAAAAATCTAAATTGATCAGACTTCTATGTTACGCTAAGTGTGAGTAATCAAATGTACTCAAACCCCATTGAACAGAAATTTTGAGCGAGTTTGTTCATGCTACGTTAAGTACCTATAACTCCAGCTTTAGGCGTGTAAAAACGCCGCAATACATACACACACACCTACAGTACACACTGCTTTTAATTTTGTCCAACTCAGTTTTACCTTTTATCGTTTATGTTTAATTCAATTGAATTGCTTCTTTGTTTTCAATCACTTTTATTCTGTTCTATTTTCTTATGTTAATATAGTTCTTTTACACAATTTTAATTTATAATTTTACTTATTTTTCGGCCGGGCACGTCCAATCAGTTCGCTGGTAAATCCAAAGTGACAGAATTGAAAATCGTCTAACATGAAGAGAGCCGAGCTGTCAACCCTGTCAAACCACCATTACTCGTTTCCATTCTGTCCCTACACCTGTTGTCCATTCACAATGGGCAACAAGTACAGTGACAGAATGAAACAGGTGGGTTCAGTGGTTGATGATTTTACGTTTATGCAGGTGGGCTCTGCTCAAGAATTATCTAAAGAAGGATATCGTAGTAGATAAGCTGATTGGAATTGTGTATGTATACTAAAAAGTGTGAATGTCAGACAAAACGAATGGGAAAAATTTTACATTGAAATTCATTTCTCTCCTCTTTCACATTGACATTTTTAAAGAAGAAACAAGATAAAGCAAACGCAAGTAACTTAACCTGTATTGGATAAGCCTTGGCTCTGCTACAATACCAAATTTTTTGAGGCTGCGGTAACACTGGTTCTGACAAAATTATACCGCCAATATATATAAAGCGAGTTCCCGTGGCAGTGATCCAGATCAGGATACAAATTTTGCAAGCAAATGCAACAACAATTTGGTGATCCTGGTATTTACATGGATCAAAAAAATCTATTACAATCTATACGGATCCGAAATTGATACAGATAAACACCAGGATCACAAAATTCTTGTTGCATTTGCATGCAAACTTCTTATCCCGATCTGGATCACTGCCACGGGAACTCGGCAATAGCAAAAAAATCGATTAGTCGAGCCAATTAATCGATTACCGACTTAGCAAAAAGTCGATAATCGATTAAAGTCAATTTACCCAGTCCTAGTTTTGTGAATATATTTTACAAATGGGAAGGTGTGCGATATGCAAAAAATTTAAACAACCATCATCGGGGCCATTCTTCAAAGTTCCAAGCGATGAAAATAAACGAATTTTGTGGGGCAGCATATGCCGGAGGAATTTTAATCCTAGCGACGTTGTGTGCGCTGATCATTTTTCTCCGAACGTTATGATTGGTGGTAGAGTGCCGAGATTGTTGCCAATTGCGATTCCTTGTATCAAGTTGTTTGATACACCTTTGACCGAAAAGCAAAAATTGCTACCAATAACAACTCCTCATACTCCTAATCCGCTTCAGATACCGTTTCAGGAGCCAGCAGCAGCTTTTGAGGCCACTAGTTCCACCATTATTGTTAATGTGCCACCGGCGGTTAGTCTATTATGGATTTCCAACCAAACCATCCATCCATCCAACTCGGAAACTAATATGAATAGTGGAGCACAGAAGAAAGATGAACTGTGAGTTACATTAAAGGAAACATACAACATCATTACGATTTGTGTTTTATAGATACATAATTTAAATCCAATTTCATATTATTTCCAATTTTATTAAGGATCAATGAAGCTCTATTCGATGAAAAACATCAGAATATTACTTTGGAGGAAGAAGTTTATTTAAAATATCATACGAAGGGCATACAAACGGACGGAATGTAAGTTCAAATCAGTCGCAAGCAAAATCATTGTAAAACCAATTAAAATTTTAAATTTTTACCAACAGATCTGGGAATCGCATTAGTTGCGGATTTGTTAAAACTTCGTCAACTGAATTGCACAAAAAGTTGTATCTCAGTTGCTTTTATTGTGATGCTGAATATCCAATATCGCTTTGGTCTGAATTTTCAGATCATATTAGATACAAGCATGACGAATTGGAAAAAGATTACAATGAGAAACCTGTCAGTATAATTAGCGACGATTGTGACGACACACAGGTTTCAAATAATTATAAAAAGATTAAATACAATCACGCTGAATTAAAAAAATGCTCTAATGAGAAACCTGTCCGTATAATTGGCGACGATTGGGACGACACACAGGTTTCAACTAATAAAAAGGCCATAGAAAATGAAATTTCAGAAATAAATTTTGTTAATATAGAAATAGATAAGCCCAACAGTGTGCACGATAGTAATCAAGGCGATTCAAATGTAAGTGAAATCGTTTTAAAGTATGTACCAAGCATATATCGTCGCCCGGATAAATTGGTGTCGTATGTGAATTTTGGGCCGAATTGAGTTAATAATACAGTTATTCTAAACTAATCAAGATCTTTCGAATGACGTTATCCGTTTTTTGCTATCTCCTTTAGTTTAAGAGATATTGAGTACAATTTTTTCGTTTGTGCAAGGTCGCAAGCGATTTCGTCTAATTTCCAACGTGCTTTTAATTGCTGTCAATTATTTAATTTATTTACTTTTATGAGAAATCAAATACAATATTTAACTAATTTTAAAAATCTTTAATTTAGTTCAAATTGGGAACACATTTTGTCGTACGTCATACAAATTTCCTGCAAAAATGTTGCTAAAGGTAACATACGACAAAATTTTACTGAAGAAAATCCTTTATAAATTCAAAAATAATAAACAATATATAACAAAATTAAAATAATTTAAGAACTTTGTGGCCTAGTAGTGTTCTGCCAGACTTTGGAGAAAAACTAATCAGAAGTTTTGGAGAAATACAATTCCAAACTTCAAACCTGTTTTCCCAAAAGTCTTCAAATGCAACATACTACATTAATTTATCCGGCGACGATATATAATAATATATATCATAGATTGCCAAAACTATCACATTCAAACATTTCTATTTTATAAAGCGATGAGAGAATGAGGAGAATAAGTCGCTCACGCGTCTCGTCAAAACAATGTTGCCAACATTTCCAATTTATGCGGAAAAGGGAATTTTAAGTATAAGGGACTTTTTATAATGCAAATAGTGCGATAAGTAAATTTTTTCGACGGTAATGCTAAACGGCTTAACGTACATATCTATTATAATATGATTTAAAAGTAAATAATAAGTAGTGAAAGAGTTTATTCATCGTTTTCTTACTATTTTATATAAATTGTATATGTACATATATGGCTATGGTTTTCGTAATTATAAAAAAAAATTAATAAAATCATCGCTAAGGATATACTAGAAAATACGGCTCGATATGTACTATGTACACATATCTCATTTCTCTCTCCATATTTAATACGCCATTATAATCCCTAGCATGAATTGTCCTATAATGGCGTCCGACAAAAAATTTGGTCGCCTGGGCGATATCACTATGACACACCAAACATTTTACCCCCTTTTCCCCATTGCTAATTACTCAGAAATCTTTTTCCCAATTTAAGAGCGCTTTCACATTATTCGGTGCGGTATCGGATCGACATTTTTGGTTTTTACCGAAAGTATACCGAAACCTTACTGACCACATGTATTTCAATTGGCACTTTCACATTAATGTTGCATACATGAAATCGGAGCGGATTAATTTCGGTATACCGCAACGCGGTAAGACCGGTCAGTAAAATTTGAGGAATTATTGCATACATTTTTGCGGCGTGATAAAAGAAGAAGAACAAAGTCAGTAAAAAACTCGTTTCGGTAATAAATGTAGCAAGTTATAATGTCTTCGTCTTCGCTAGAAGACATTATTGTTATTATTGAGTGATTTGTTGAAGTTAAAAATTTTGTTTTGCAAATTTCGATGTTTGTTTTCCTATTTTCTGCCGATTACGCACCGAAAGTATTCCCACAAGTGTGAAAAACACAGCGACGCGGAATCGTTTCGGTAAGCTGAAAATACCGAGCAAAAAATGTCGATCCGATGTCGTACCGAGTAATGTGAAAAGGCCCTAAGTTAAACATTTTTCGCAGCGACTTGATTACTTGAAAGTAGCGCGTCGAATGAGTACGATCACAACAAAATCGTAGTGTCGGCATCACTGGTTCATACAAAATGCTTATATGTGTGCGTTAGCAGTGAAGCTTATCTTGTGTACGTACGTACACGTGTGAAAGCAGAAGAGAAAAAATTGGCACTCGTGCCTATGGGATGGCCATCTATGATATATATAATAATAAGTATTATATATATGGTACCAAGGAAAATTCATTCATATGGTAATGGTAAGTGAACAGCTGACTTCTTCTCGTTTTTAACTCTCAGATTACAGAAGAGTGTCATACAAAAAAATATTTTACTTTGAGTTTGACATTCTGATGGACAAAAACTTAAAGCGAATCGAGACGAATATTGCCGAATTCGCCCTACCATTACCCAAGGCAAATTCATTCTGAATTTTCATAATGAATTTGCCTTGCCATTACCATATCGCCCGTTTTATGCAATAGGGATTTAACTCGAAATTTTCGATTTCTGGGATTTTTCCATATATTTCAATAACTGGGTCGTGCCTTTGAGTCTAGTCTTATAAA
Organism: Urophora cardui; assembly: GCA_960531455.1. Classification (NCBI taxonomy): domain Eukaryota; kingdom Metazoa; phylum Arthropoda; class Insecta; order Diptera; family Tephritidae; genus Urophora; species Urophora cardui. The sequence goes on along the minus strand of OY482670.1, from coordinate 23,911,921 downwards.
AAACTCAAAAAGATAAAAATGGCGGAAATAAAAGTGATTTTGTAGTTATCCGTAGAAGGAAACTATTTGAAATTATAAAAGTTTATTTGCGTTTTCCCAAAAAAAATTTTTTTTTGAGTTAAATCTATTGCATAAAACGTGCGATATAATGAATTTGCCTTGGTATGTACATATAAGTAGTCCACTCTCAAAACTGGCTATGTGAAATTTTTTCTATATTGAGCTTCTGATGGATTATGTATTTTGAAAAAATTGCAATAAATACGATTACACTTTCAAAAATCTCTATAGATTTTACACATGCAAAATTCTATTTTTGTTTTTTCTACTATAAGAAAAATTCACATAGGGACTACTCATATGTATAATGTGAAAGAAATTTTTTAAAATAATATCTCCAACTACAGGATATGCCGATGGATGATAAATCCTTTGATGAGGTAATTATACAAAATTTATGAATATTTGGATATACTTATTTAATGCAATTTATAATTTCTGCTATATTTTTAAAGATACGCTTCGATAAAACTCCAGATAATATTCTAACTGATTTTTTGAGCGTTTTAAAGGGATTACCTGGTCTGTGGGACAATCGTAATGTTTGTGCCGAAAGATATGATTATGAACTGCCAATTCTAATGGATATAATGAAACTTAAATGGGATCTCAATTTAAAGAAGGAAAATTTCAAAAAAAATTTGGAGGATATAAAAACTTGGTTCTTCACCATAAGAGATGCAAGTGTAAAGAATGGACCTTCCATACTGGAAAACGATAAGTTGAGAGAGTTTTATGAGCAGTGTGCGGAATTTTTACCCTTTGGATATTTGAGGGAATACTCATTCCCTTGTGATCTCTGCGCTAGCGTATTTATAAGTCTCACTCTATTACAAACGCATAAATATCGTCAACATTTTGTTGGAAAACTCCCATTTAGTTGCAACAAGTGTGACAAACAATTCTGTTCAATCTATAATTTGTACAAGCATTTGGAAAACCATTCAAATAAGGGTCAAATAATAGAGGATTTTGAGGGTTTTGTATGTTATATATGCAATAATAATTTTACATGTCCAAATGAATACAAAAGACATTTGGACATTCATCCGCATGGCGATCGTCAATTTGCTTGCGAGGAATGTGGACGTCGCTTTAAAAATAATCATTTAAGAAATGCCCATCAGAAACGGCACAAACAAACGGATGGTTTTCAATGTGAAATCTGCGCGAATAAATTGAAAGATGCTGCTAGTTTTAGACTTCATATGAAAATTCATAAAGGTATTTACGATTACGTCTGTGAATTATGTGGCGGGGCATTTGTAACTCAGACCCGTTATAACGAACATCTTAAATTTGAGCATATGGATCATGGTGTTTGTAGAATATGTAATCGAAAATATAAAAGACGAATGATACTCTTAAAGCATTTAAGGAACTATCACAGACCAACCTTTGGCACAAACGAAGAATTGTCATTGCCCCCTAGAAAATATAGAATTCGTACTATACGTGATAATTATAGTAAGTTTGGTAAGAGGGGTCCAAATTTTAAACTTAGAAAGCTTGAGTATATATACGATTCTGTGACACAAAGAAATCGCCTCAAATGTCCACTTTGTGATAACACCTATCAGCGCCATCGGAATGTTAAGCACCATGCTTTAAAAGCCCACAATTTCGATATAGGAACAATGAAAAGGGGAGTGCCAGACAGATCACAGCAACAGCAGCCGTCACATTCTGATGCTGTCGCTACAAATGAAAGTAAAATCGATAGTATGGACACCGGAGAAGTAGAGAATGTAAAAGAAGTCATCTTAGAATGCTCTAATGAAAAATTGGAAACACCTTTTTTCGATAATATTGATGATATCATCGTTGAAGAAAACGAAGATGAAAATTCATTGGAAATATTTCCAAATAGTAGCTAAATAAACTCCAAGCAATTCCCTAGCTTACATGCTCACACAGTGAACGTTGGAAACGGGTTCTTGTGAACAAATTCAATACAACTTTGGGATAAATACTGATGATAAAATTATTAAACTGTCGGATTATATAAAAAATAGCGTTGAACGTGTTAGTATTATCACCTTGACTGATTACAGTAAGTAAATTAAGTATTAAATTATTTATTTGAGAGCTAATTTTTCATTTCAACGAAAAAATCACAGTGGTAATATCTCCACATTGAACGTGTTTTGGCTTAAAAAATATATAAAAAGAATATTAAGTGCATATATACAGTTTGCGAGCCATCATCGCCAATTTTAAACAATTTTTTTTAACTTTCTAATAGCCCAGTTAGTCGAGAATAGGGACACGATATCGAATCAAAAGCATCGATCTGGTACTCATTTAAAATATCGGTTAAAAAGAATCGCGAACCCGATAATATCGAAGCTAACCTACTCGATACTCAAAGTATCGGTATGGAAAGCGGTAATATTCTAGAAGGTGCAACCTTAAAATTTCCTCTAAAATAGTTAAAAGAGGTACCAATCGACGCGTTCTGACCTCTAGATTACGAATTCGAAATCGGAGATAAAAGATTTTTCCACATTTAAAATATATTTATTAAAGCGGTTTAAAGTTGCACCGTCTTCTAGAAAGTTAGCAAAAACGCAAGAAAACTGCATTCTGAGGCATACGCATATCGCTGTATTAGTGCTAGTTCCATGGTATAGTATGCCATGGCTGGTTCCAAAGTTTTGATTTTGACGTAAATCCTTTTCCAACTCATAAGAATAGTTCAAGCTGATTAAAAAAAATTATACAAGTTTATTAAGTTCTTGAAAACATTTTTTACAAAACAACAGGTGTATTTAATGCAATCACAGTTTTAAAAAAATATATTTGCCAAATACTTAGTATTTTGAAAAATAAACATCTTAAATAACATTAACAATTCATTTTCATTGAGATTATATCATCGGCCTCCTGCCAGAAACACGAATGTGAAAATTTGTTTAAGTGCGATGTCTGCTCTTCATCGGGTATATATTGATATAATAACCATGAATATTTGTATATATACTTATGTACATACACGCACATATTATGTATGTACCCTGCAAAAAATGTGCGATTAATCCCGAAAGAGATTTGTCCCGGATTGATCTCCTTCGAGAACAATCGGTCCACAATTAGTCCCCGATTGTTCCCGTACGGGTATAAATGTAGATTAATCGCTTTCATCCCGAACGGGTATAAATGTAGATTCCTTAAATGTAGAAATTTTACAAAAATATGCAATGTATTTAAAAAATTGTAGAACAACCGGTAAAACGAATTGAACACTCTTTCTTTTAATAACAATGATTAATAATAATTTTAACAAAATGTTGCCTATCCTATGAAAAAATCCTTTACATTACGCTCATATAATGCATACTCAAAACTTACAATTTTTTTATTTATTTATTGAGATTTTTTTTACAAAAGTAAAACATTATATAATCTTTATTTCAGGGACCCAAACAGTTATAACTTTTAAAATAAAAGACCTTGCAAAACAGTTATTTTTGGACTTTTTAATATATTTGAAACAAAAAAAAGTTATATCCGGACTTTTATTTTTTAAGTCCAAGAATAACTGTTATATCCGGACCTTTATTTTTTAAGTCCGAGAATAAAAGTTAAATCCGGACTTTTATCTTTTCCGGCCAAAATAAAAGTCCTTCTTAATAAAACACGAACGGCTTATGCGATTGGAATAAAATTGGTACCAATCGATTCGTATTGATTTCCAGAATCCAAAAATGTATACTTCTTCAACATTATATATTACTAATACTACGAATTTAGCATAAACAGACATACATCTATTTTCTCATATGGGCATGAATAAGTAATCTTCATGTCAGGATAACTCGGAAACTAGATCCGACACAGAAAACTGCAAATGATATTCGGAATTAGGAATGAAATTTACTTTAGAAAAGTCTTATTTCGTTCTTCGTGGCCAAAGTTTATCAAAAAGTGTTGATTTGAAATACCAAAAAAATGTAATCCGGACTTTTATTTTCCATGTCCAAGAATAAAAGTCCTTTCTAATAAAAAACGAACGGCTTATGCAATTTGAATAAGATTAGCACCAATCGATTCGTATTGATATCCAGAATCCAAAAATGTATACTTCTTCAACATTATATATTACTAATACTACGAATTTAGCATAAAAACACACACAACTATTCCTCATATACTACCAAGTGGCAAAATACATGGAACTGGTGTGCATTTCAACAGTTGATCAAAAAGAACTTTGGCCACGAGGAATGAAATAAGACTTTTCTAAAGTAAATTTCATTTCTAATTCCGAATATCATTTGCATTTGTCTGTGTCGGATCTAGTTTCCGAGTTATCCTGACATGAAGATTACTTATTCATGCCCATATGAGAAAATAGATGTATGTCTGTTTATACTAAATTCGTAGTATTAGTAATATATAATGTTGAAGAAGTATACATTTTTGGATTCTGGAAATCAATACGAATCGATTGGTACCAATTTTATTCCAATCGCATAAGCCGTTCGTTTTTTATTAAGAAGGACTTTTATTTTGGCCGGAAAAAATAAAAGTCCGGATTTAACTTTTATTCTCGGACTTAAAAAATAAAAGTCCGGATATAACAGTTATTCTTGGACTTAAAAAATAAAAGTCCGGATTTAACAGTTATAAGAGGACTTTTTCCCAAAAAGTTAGAAAAATAAAAAGGATGCATGATTGATCCTGTAAAGGTCCTGGAAGTCATTTTGGTGTCAAAGGTGTTCACTTAGCATCATTTTTTGGCCCGGACTTTTTTGACCTCCGAAAAAAAAATAACTGTTAAAATGGGTCCCTGCTTTATTTAAATATGTATGTATGAACATTTCCAATTTTTTAAAGATTGTTATTAAAAATTGCCTTGGCTAACAACTTGAAAAAATCTACATTTGTACCTGTTCGTGCTGAAAGCGATTGATCAACATTTGTACCAGGGCTGCACATTAACGTTATTTTTTATCAATAACCGAAAAAATATTTTGTTTTCAATTCAACTTTGAAAAATTTTAACGTTAAGTGCCGAACGAAAAAATACTGTTTTGATAATTATCAAAAAAAAATATGAAAAAAAATTTCGTTTTGTTGATTATCAAAAAACAAATATTGAAAAAATTTTGTTTCGGTAGCCAACAAAAAAAATTATCAAAAAAAAAAAATAACGTTAATAAAAATTCAAAGTAAAATGAAGCCGTAAGCCCGAAACAAATTTTTATTATTATTTTGTTTTTGATAATCAACGAAACAAAATAATTTTGATAATTTTTTTTTGATAATCAACGAAACGAAATAATTTCAATAATTTTTATTTGATATTCAACAAAACAAAATTTTTTTCTTAATTTTTATTTGATATTCAACAAAACAAAATATTTTTGTTGATATCGTTGTGCAGCCTTGATTTGTACCCATACGGGATGTGAGCGATTGATCTACATTTGTACCCGTTCGGGATGAAAGCGATTGATCTACATTTGTACCCGTTCGGTATGAAAGCGATTAATCTACATTGGTACCCGTTCGGGTATACAAGTTGAACAATTAGTCTCTTCATAGGACATGCTCGAACAAATGCGATCAATTCACTCCATATAAAGGGATGTAAAATTGTATTAGTCGCATGCTCCCTTGCGATTGATCTCGGACACGTCCCGGATAAATCGCATTTTTTGCAGGGTATGTTTACATAAGCATTTATACAAATATTAATTGTTATTACTTCAATATAAAGCCGATAAAGAGCAGACATCGCTCTTAAAAAAAATTTCATATTCGTGTTTCTGGTAGTAGGCCGACAATATGTATCCATCATTGAATTTTTTTGGAAATTTGAATTTAAATTATCGAAACAAAAAAATGATGAAACGCAAGTGGCAGAATATCTGTGCATTCCATGGAGGAACAATAAAGGAGAATGCATAACGACATACCTTCATACATAGTGGGGCCAGAAGTGTCATGCAAAGAGGAATGTAGAAGAATTTGACAGATGTTGCCCCTATGGAAATGCTAGGGTGCGTGTGTGTGTGGAATATGTCAACAAAAAAATGCGTGTGTCCGTGTGTATGTTATAAAGAGAAGCCATTGCGCATTATGATTTTTCTTCCGGACTTCTTCTTTCCACTTACGGCCAAACCAGAAGCTTACAAGAGGCAAATTTAAAATTTGTATTTCCATATATTTTATATTTTAAAAATAATTTATTTTATAGTTGTCAAATTGAAACAATTGTCAGAAAAAAGTGCCGAATGTAAAAAACCTATCGTAATACAAGCTGGCTCATTGGTTTTTAACCGCCTAGATGGTATTTCGTTGTTTTTTTTTTCCAACATAGCTTACTCCCTTGCACCAACACAAAACTGTAATTGACCACCTCTTTCACACAAAAAACCTTGTAGAATACCAGGAAAAAAGTAGTGTCATAGGGGTATTAATGGAAAACAGACCCTTTTTTGTTTATAACGTGTTTTTAGTAAAATGAGAAAGAAAAAAGATATTGACGATTTTTTCGCTGAAATGACGATTTTTTATTTGCGAACGTCAAATTATCGTATGAAAATGAAAAATTTATAATCCTATATATCCAGTTACCATTATTTCTAATGTGAAAATCAATAAACAGATTTGGGTAACTTCATACAACTTCATAAAAAAAACCTTACGAAGTAGCCCAAACCTGCAATTATTTCAGCACGTGGATCAGACCTATTTTTCAATATGTACCAGTGAAAATTACTCGTGCTTGTGCATTTTTCGGCACTATTTTGCGTTGCACAATTTTTTGGACAAATATGACACAATTTTAATTTTCCATCACTGAATGTACTCATTTGTTCGATACCGTGGTTGAAGTACTCGATACCAAAAAATATCGTCGCAAAAGAATCGAGTAAAAAGTATCGGTATCAAATGCAAAAAATATCGATTAGGTATCGTATCGTATCGAAATTCGTGTCCCTAGTCGAGAACGTGTGGTCCGCTCGCTGACGCAAACGCCCGTATGCTAGGGTTGGGCGATATATATCGATATATCAATATATCGATATTTTTAAAATAGTACAGCCGATAATATCGACGATATTTTGAATTACCGTGCATCGATAATCGATAATTTTTTGCCATTTCGAGCCAAATTCGATATTTTTCATACATTTCTGATTTGCTTTGAATCTAACACCAGAATATTTTTTAAGAAGTGGTATAACCATAATGTTCGGGTGCTTGAATTTACTCTACTTTCTTCTTCAAGCAATTCTTAATGATTTTTATGTTTATACTTCAGGATTCGTAGAATATCTGTAGACTCATCGAACTTTAACAACAAATATCTAGTAAACTATAAGTCTCCGGCAAGTTTGGATTTCTGTTTTGAGATCTGTGAGAGCACCTCTAACCCTGTGAAGAAGTGGTTTTTTGCGGGACGTGGTTCCTTAATGTAAAGGCGACCCTTTCGATATATTGATATATCGATGTTTTTACACGGCATAAATCGATGTTTTTTTAAATATCGATATAATATATATCGATATATTTTTCCAATTTGCCCATCCCTACCGTATGCAATTTTTAGGATTTTTGAGCCCGTAGCAATCAGCTGTTTTACTCACACATATTTACATATATATATAGTTTGTTTAAACTTTGGCAGGGTTGCCGTTTAGTCATTTTTGAACAAACAAGATTTTTACTAATCTTCAAAGTGTTATGCGGATTACTCTTCAATACACAACTGTGCATTATTTGTCAAATGACAAGAAAATACTAATTTAATCGTTTTTAAAGTTGTCGTTGACCACTTTTTTTTTATTAATTTAGTTACTTTTTTACGGCTTAGTTGGTAATTAAAACACATTTTTCTTGTAATTTTGTTGCTGCCCAATATATTTCCATCACACCTTGGTGATAGTTATCAAGGACTAAAACATAAAATAACAAAAAACACAGTCAGAACATTAAATTTACAATTGAAAATCCATAAAAAATTATATTGGGAAGCAACAAGATTCTCACAAAAATCTGTGTTTAATTAAGAAATCTGTACTGAGTTTCTGTAACTCATATCTTTTCTAGTATAAATATGTGGTGACAAAGTGTGGATCGTATTAGTGTGACATCACTTTAATTGATTTTGTTACAGAAACTCAGATTTATTGTGGCAATTTATAACTTTTTAATGTATAAAAATTGCAGAAGAAGACCACCAAGAGTTATCAATTAAGAAAATACCGCCACCATTGTGGATAAATACAATTTTTGCTTTAATTTTCAGTAATATCTTCATTTATTAGGTGTTCAATATCTCAAAATTTTTACATATTTTTACGAATAGTTACGAATTTATGTTCAATAACCCAAAAAATTCGCAAAAGAGAGCCAAATTGAGAGAGTAAGACCTCGAGAGAGTTGATAAACGCTGCAAGTAAAATTTTCATTTGCAACTACTAGCAGCTTTAAAAAAATAGAAGTGTCAAAAATATATGATCACAAAAATTTCAATTGGAAATATACAAACATTTTAAACGCAAATTTCTAATTGTGTACTAAATAAGTTAGCGCAAAAACGAATCTTGATGATGTTGTGGAATAGCCAATGTAGAATTTTGTTTTCCAAATTCAGTTATTTCCATTCATTTCCAATTTCAAAATTTCAATTACAACGTATCAGCTGTTTTCTTGCGAATGTTTAAGATTTTGTGTTCAATTACTTTGGTTGATAATTTTCTCTTTTTCTCGTTTTTACTCTTAATTTGACATTGACGCTCTTTTTGCAAATACTTGTAAGAAAAGTTGTTGAACAAATCTATTTTGTTTTTAATTTATATATATATATATATATTTATGTACATTTTGTTTGGGATTTAAAAAAAATTTATAAACGTTTTCTTTCCTTTCTTTTTAAAAATTAAAGTAATAATAAATGGTTCGTTTAAGTAGACATACTATTTTTTCCATGTGAACACATATATGTATATTCGATAACATTTTACAAACTTGTTGAGTAAGTTGTATAATGCTGTGAAAATTACTGTTTAAATATTTAATAACTAAAATGTTCAACTGGCAACCCTTCTACCTTGCAACCATGCGAGCGATCAGCTGACACATTTTTACGTAAAAAATCTAAATGATTTTGATTTCTGCGGTACGGGCTTCTGCGTCGTACGTCGTTGAATAATCGGTTACATACAAATCCCATTAAATAGGTTGGATCAGCTGACACGGTACACGGGTTTACGTTCTCGACTAACTGGGCTATAAGTGCTTCTGCGTACACGGCATGCCAATTCGGCGCCATTTTGCAAATGATGTTATAACATAAAGGTTCAGACATTGGTGACTTGTAAGTATTTCAGTATCGTTAACCTTATTAGCCGTGTTTCACATACGGTGATCCTAACCCAGATAAAAATTTTTGCATGTAAATGCAACAACAAAGATTTCAGCTCGATTAAACCAGATAAATTGCTGGTTCAATTTCTGATCCGCCCTGTTCGACATAGATAACTAGATACGAAACTCTTCATTTCGTGAGAGCGCTGTCAAAATGCGCATTTTTTATAACATTTTTCATTGGTGCCACTCTGTTCGAAAACTGAAAATGGGTATTTTACATATTAATTTCTGGGAATTTTTCGGCTTCCTTATGTTATTGAAGACTATAGCAATAATAAAATTTTGTTTATACCAAATTAAGATAAGGATATAACCACAAAAGTGATCGGGATAGTATGATTTTCCCACATTCCGAATATTCGTGTTCGAAACCCAATCTCAGACAAATTAAAAATAACACAAAAAGTGGTGAACGATAATACATGTAGTTGGGTGGTATTTTTTAAGAAATATTTTACTCTATTTTGCAATTCTATTAAAATGTGAATATATTAGAATTGAAATTTAATAATTTTTAACAGGATATATATATAAATCTACTGAAGAACGCTGCCCGCGTTCCATCTCATTAACATATTTTTTTATAATTTTAACTGAAACACAATTTTTTCCAGTTGAAACAATAAACTGCACTGCACTATACACGAGCAATACAATTACCTCGATATTTTTCATAATTCATTATTATTTCAACAAAATTTAACACACAAAACAAAAAATCTAAATCCACCAAATGCGCCTATTTGTTTTGGCGTGTTTTCCCTTCTGGCACCTGCAATTTGTACAAACAGCTGATCGGCCGGGTTTTCTGTTGTGTTGATGCTGGCAACAAAGCCACAGAAAACCCGTGGGAAAATCATAAAAGTGAGAGAGTAAAAAAGAGTTTCGTATCAAGTCATCTTTGCTGTTCGATTTGTTTTTTCCGTGCTGATTTGGCAGCACAGTGCTTTTTTGATTTGGCAGAACTGAAAAGTGACATTTGTGTATGTATACATATATATACATATACCCTGCAGTAAATTTGTTTCACTGCTAAATGATCATTGATTATTCTTTGTTGAATATTCATCACAATCGTTTTGCGTTGGTGCAAGCGTGCAAGCTATATTGAAAAAACCAAACGAAATATCATCTAGGCGGTTATAAACCCACGAGCCAGCTTGTATTTCGGTAGGTTTTTTGACATTCGGCAGCTTTTCTGACAAATTTTTCAATTTGACAACTATAAAACAAATTATATTTAAAATAAAAAATATATGGATATACAAATTTCAAATTTGCCTCTTGTAAGCTTCTGCTTTGGCCGTAAGGGGAAAGAAGAAGTCCGGAAGAAAAATTATACTGCGCACTGGCTTCTCCTTATAACATGGAATACATAGCTATCCCGCCATTTGAGTTTCATAATTTATTTCAGTAATTTAAATTCAAATTTCCAAAAAAAATAATTTTTGAAATAGTTATTTTCATTTAGGGCGCTTTCACATTACTCGGTGCGGTATCGGATCGACATTTTTGGTTTTTACCTAAAGTATACCGAAACCTTACTGACCACATGTATTCCAATTGGCACTTTCACATTAGTGTTGCATACATGAAATCGGAGCGGATTAATTTCGGTATACCGCAACGCGGTAAGACCGGTCAGTAAAATTTGAGGAATTACTGCATACTTTTTTGCTGCGTGATAAAAGAAGAAGAACAAAGTCAGTAAAAAAACTCGTTTCGGTAATAAATGTAGCAAGTTATAATGTCTTCGTCTTCGCTAGAAGACATTATTGTTATTATTGAGTGATTTGTTGAAGTTAAAAATTTTGTTTTGCAGATTTCGATGTTTGTTTTCCTATTTTCTGCCGATTACGCACCGAAAGTATTCCCACAAATGTGAAAAACACAGCAACGCGGCATCGTTTCGGTAAGCTGAAAATACCGAGCAAAAAATGTCGATCCGATGTCGTACCGAGTAATGTGAAAAGGCCCTTAGTTTGAAGTTTAAAGTCAATCAAATTGTTTTTGAGGCAGTATTTGTCTCTTTTCAACGTACAGAAGAATTGTTTTTGCGCTATTATAACTCTGACGAGTTTTATGGCCGAGCTTCTCTCCCAATTCGAGGTGTGCTCCTTTTGTTTTTCCTACCATTGGACAGTCATATAGGTATGAGGAAAGCAAACCATTTATTTGAAAAAATTCAGCAGCCTTTATATGAAAGCATTCACTGATGCCTCCTCATGATGAATTTCATCAGTGATTCATAAAGGATTCATTTCAGATTTTTACTGCTGGGTATATGTTTTATATGTTTCTTCTTCTTTTTAGTTCTTTGCAAGTGCAGCCAATTTTCATTATGAGCCGGATTGTTTCAGTAAAAATTTATCTTAACCCAGACCCAGATGCAATAACTGAAATGCCCCTATTGTAACTTTAGCCGTGTTTCACATACGGTGATCCTAACCCAGATAAAAATTTTTGCATGTAAATGCAACAACAAAGATTTCAGCTCGATTAAACCAGATAAATTGCTGGTTCAATTTTTGATCCGCCCTGTTCGATTTGTTTTTTCCGTGCTGATTTGGCAGCACAGTGCTTTTTTGATTTGGCAGAACTGAAAAGTGACATTTGTGTATGTATACATATATATACATATACCCTACAGTAAATTTGTTTCACTGCAAAATGACCGTTGATGATTCTTTGTTGAATATTCATCACTATCGTTTTGCGTTGGTGCAAGCGAGCAAGCTATATTGAAAAAACCAAACGAAATACCAGCTAGGCGGTTAAAAACCAACGAGCCAGCTTGTATTTCGGTAGGTTTTTTGACATTCGGCAGCTTTTCTGACAAAGTTTTCAATTTGACAACTATAAAACAAATTATATTTAAAATAAAAAATATATGGAAATACAAATTTCAAATTTGCCTCTTGTAAGCTTCTGCTTTGGCCGTAAGGGGAAAGAAGAAGTCCGGAAGGAAAATTATACTGCGCACTGGCTTCTCCTTATAACATGGAATACATAACTATCCCGCCATTTGAGTTTCATAATTTATTTCAGTAATTTAAATTCAAATTTCCAAAAAAATAATTTTTGAAATAGTTATTTTCATTTACTTTGAAGTTTAAAGTCAATCAAATTGTTTTTGAGGGAGTATTTGTCTCTTTTCAACGTACAGAATAATTGTTTTTGCGCTATTATAACTCTGACGAGTGTTATGGCCGAGCTTCTCTCCCAATTCGAGGTGTGCTCCTTTTGTTTTTCCTACCATTGGACAGTTTTATGCCGGCTCCGAACGGAGTCATATAGGCATTAGGAAAGCAAACCATTCATTTGAAAAAATTCAGCAGCCTTTATATGAAAGCATTCACTGATGCCTCCTCATGATGAATTTCATCAGTGATTCATAAAGGATTCATTTCAGATTTTTACTGCTGGGTATATGTTGTATATGTTTCTTCTTCTTTTTAGTTCTTTTCAAGTGCAGCCAATTTTCATTATGAGCTGGATTGTTTCAGTAAAAATTTATCTTAACCCAGACCCAGATGTAATAACTGAAATGCCCCTTTTATCGCTATCCATGTGAGCTGTTAGAGCCTATACACACTTGCGACTCAATCGATTTAGTCGAATGTTGATTTGCATGGGAATGTATGGAAGCATTCACACTACATTCAATTAGTCGTACAACTGAAACAGTTGGATATGCAGCCCAATTTCATTCCAACTGAAACAGTTGGACAACTGCTTGATCAACAAGGCGCCCTTCTACGTATTCACACTAGAGACAATTTAGTCGAACGACTACAACAACAACAGTGATATTCGTAGTGGAAAGAGTTGCCATGCTGACACCACTACTTTTATTTCACTTTTGGTAAATTGCAGAGATTGAATATTTCAATTAATATTTTCAAAATGTTAAAAAAAAAAACAAAAGGTATTAACTAGAATTATCTAACTAAGGATATTTACTTCCGTTTTCATGTGTTTCTTGATATTGTTGTTCTCTTCAAATATGTCATTAATCGCATTTTAAAATAGAAATAATGAAAATGAAATTGCATGGAAATTATTAAGGGTCTTCATCTAAAGTGATAAACTGCTGGTAAATGGGGTAAACTGATAAAATAATAATTGTGATAAATTATCTGTCAAAATTTGTATGAAAATATTTTTAAGCAAAGTTTATCACTTTACCGAACGATTTTCTTGCGTAAATTTATAAATTTCGGTAAAATTTAAGTCGGACACATTGTCAGTTTTACTTTTTCAATTCAAAAGAGGAAATTGTGCTTTCTTTCGGCATTTTAGTACGAATTATTAAAATAATTTTTACAAAAATGTGATGCATTTTTTGTTTATTTTATTGGGTTTTTTATTTATTAATCAAGTTGACATTGACAGCTGACAAGAGTTTAAACAATTATTTACCAAGGTGCGTTCATGTAAAAATGCGGATAAACTGATAAATTTTAACAATTTAATACTTTATCACTTTAGATGAAGACCACTATTAATGGCTAATTTTTACTATTTTTCCGTTTCTTGTACTTCTGTTCGTTTCGTTCTTTATGAGCATAATTCCTTCCGTTTTTCTCTTTTCATTTACTTGACAGCTAGTTGCTAGTTTAATAAGAAAGAAAGCTAAACAATGTATGCACTTTTTGTTTATTTTATTATTTTTTATTTATTAATCAAGTTGACAGATGACAAGAAGGTGCTTTCATGTAAGAATGTAGATAAAGTGATAAAAGCAATTTAATAATTCATCACTTTATACGAAGACCACTAATGTAAAATTTGCTGTGTAAAATGTGAACATTGGCAACACTATGTCATTGTCAATCACCCGACTATTTAGTCTCAAGTGTGAATAGCTGCCACCGATGCGACTAAATAGTTGGCGTAGTGTGAATACAACAGCCCAATTCGACCAAATCGATTGAGTCGCAAGTGTGTATAGGCTCTTAGTGGTGCCGTAAATCTGTAAACAGCTGACACTTGTCGAGGCAGATCTTGGAAGGTAGGCGCATAGGCGAATTAAGAAATTTCCCATGTATTTTGTTATTGTAATTGGCAGATTGTAATGTCAAAATAATATTTCTGCTTGTTAAAATCTGATTTCGCTTGGGACTCGCCCATTACTATTGGCCATGATGTGAATTCGCGTTGATTTTGATATTATAATCTACCTTTGTAAATAAAAAAAGAAGTTTCTGAATTCGCATATGCGCCTACCTTCCTATATCTGCTTTCACAAGTGTCAGCTGTTTACGGATTTAGGGTTGCTAACCAAAATCCAATTGGTCTGTAAGTTAACGATACAGCTACAGAATTACGATAAGGCACCAATGACTAGTAACACAGCTTGTCGTAAGGTTGGTTGAATCAGCTGTTTTATAAGGTTACAGATAAGTCACCAATGTCTGCACTTTAATGAAGTGCCCAGTTTAGTGATGGGCGAGTCCGAGATGTTTAGACAATCGAGAGAATCGCCATCGTTGCAAAATCACAATCGAGTCAAAAGTTGACTCGCTCCTCGACTACACAATCGAGATGTTTTTGCGATTGTTCCGAGTCAGCGAGTCGGAGGTTGTTTCGATGACATCTCTACTACACAACCGAGATGTTTTTGCGATTGTTCCGAGTCGTCGAGTCGGAGGTTGTTTCGATGACATCTCGACTACACAAGCGAGATGTTTTTGCGACTGTTCCGAGTCGGCGGGCCGGCAGTTGTTTTGATGATTTGTTTTAGTTGATAAAATAAACTGAATGAGTGTTGTTGATGAAGAAAGTAGGATTGTTAATGGAAGTGAGGCAAATACATATGTAAATAAATGAACCAAATTGAAAAATATGCTATATATAGACGCTGCATTTTTGCAATCACAATTAAAGAGTGTCGTGCTTAATAAATACAACTAATTATTTAAACATTAATAAATTTTCTGAAGTGAGACGCTTACGAAACAAATTAATTTTACGAGCAGTGACAACGGCAATAGATTTGTACCACTGTATACTTTTTTAAGCAATTTTGATATTCAAGCGGCAACAACAAATGTTATGTATTTTTTGCAGCGAGTCCGAAATGTAGGGTTGCTTTGAAAACGAGAGGAATCATTGGCGAGTCCGAGATATTTTAGCGATTGTTTCGACTGACGGCAATTTACGACTTGACTCGAATACGAATGAAAACCATCGAGACCATTCGAGATTTTTCAACAATCGAGAGAATCGAATAAAACATCTCGGACTCGCCCATCACTAATATGGTTTTCCAGCACTACAATTAAATGAAACTTTGTGGATTAAATTTTCAATAGTTTTGTGAATATATTTTTACAAATGGGAAGGTGCGCTATATGCAAAAAAGTTCAGCAACGAGCGTCGAAACCGTTCTTCCAAGTTCCAAGCGATGAAAATAAACGAATTTTGTGGGGTAGCAAATGCCGGAGGAGTTTTAATCCTAGAGACGTTGTGTGTGCTGACCATTTTTCTCCGGATGTTATGATTGGTGGTAATAAAAGGGCGAGATTGTTGCCAATTGCGATTCCTAGTGTCCAGTTGTTTGATACACCTTTGATCGAAGAACAGACATTGTTTCAGGAGCCAGCAGCAGCTGTTGAGGGCAGTGGTTCCACCAATTCGGAAAGCATTATGGATAGTGGAGCACAGGTGAAAGATGAATTGTAAGTTAAATTAAAGGAAACATACAAAATCATAACGAATTATGTTTTATAGGTACATATGTAATTTAAATCCAATATTATGTTATTTCTAATTTTATTAAGGATCAATGAAGCTCTATTTGATGAAAAACTTCAAAACATTGCTATTAAGGAAGAAATTTCTCTAACATATCATACAAAGGGCATACAAACCGACGGAATGTAAGTTCAAATCAGTTGCAAGCAAAAACATTGTAAAGCCAATTAAAATTTTTAATTTTTACCAACAGATCTGGAAATCGCATTAGTTGCGGATATGTTAAAACTGCGTCAACTGGATTGCACAAAAAGTTTTATCTCAGTTGCTTTTATTGTGATGCTGAATACCCAATCTCGCTTTGGTCTGAATTTTCAGATCATATTAGATACAAGCATGACGAATTGGAAAAAGATTACAATGAAAAACCTGTCAGCATAATTGGCGACGATTGGGACGACACACAGGTTTCAACTAATAAAAAGCCCACAGAAAATGAAATTTCAGGAATACATCTTGTTAATATAGAAATAGATAAGCCCAATAGTGCGCACGATAGTAATCAAGACGATTCAAATGTAAGTGAAATCGTTTTAAAGTATGTATGTACATAAGTATGTATTACGTGAAAAAAAAAAAAACATTTTTTAAATAATCTTGATCTACAGGAAATGCCAATGGATGATAAATCTTTAGACGAGGTAACTATAAAAAATTTATAAATATTTGGATAAACTTCTTTCCTGTAATTAATAATTTCTGCTATATTTTTACAGATATGCTTCGATAAAACCCCAGATAATATTCTAACTGATTTTTTGTGCGTTTTAAAGGGATTTCCTGGTCTGTGGGACAATCGTAATGTTTATCCCGAAAGATATGATAAAGAACTGCCAATCTTAATGGAAATAATGAAAATTAAGTGGGATCTAAATTTAAAGAAGGAAAATTTCAAAAAAAGCTTAGAGGACATAAAGACTTGGTTCTTCACCATAAGAGATGCAAGTGTAAAGAATGGGCATTGCATCTTGGAAAACGATAAGTTGAGAGAGTTTTATGAGCATTGCTCCGAATTTTTACCCTTTGGGTATTTAAGTAAATACACATTTAATTGTGATCTCTGTGCCAGCATATTTATAAGTCCCACTCTATTACAAACGCATAAATATCGTCAACATTTTGTTGGAAAACTACCATTTAGTTGCAACAAATGTGGCAAAGAATTCTGTTTAATCGATAATTTGTACAAGCATTTGGGAAAACATTCAATTAATAATCAAATAATTGAGGACAAAACGGATTTTGTATGTTATATATGCAATAGTAATTTTACATGTCCAAATGAATACAAAAGACATTTGGATATTCATCCGTATGGTGATCGCCAATTTGCTTGCGAGGAATGTGGACGTCGCTTTAAAGAGAATTATAAGAGAAATGCCCATCAGAAACAGCACAAACAAACCGATGGCTTTCAATGTGAACTTTGTCCAAAAAACTTGACAACTGCTGCTAGTTTACGATTTCATATGAAAATTCATAAAGGTATTTACGATTACGTCTGTGAATTATGTGGCAGGGGATTTGTCAGACGGACCCGTTATAACGAACATACTAACTTTGAGCATATGGATCATGGTGTTTGTAGAATATGTAATCGAAAATATAAAAGACGAACTCTACTCTTAAAACATTTAAAGAACTATCACAGACCATTTTTTGGCACAAACGAAGACTTGTCATTGCCCCCTAGTAAACATAGACTTCGTATTATACGTGATAAATATAGTAAGTACGGTAAGAGGGGTCCAAATCTTAAAAATAGAAAGCTTGAGTATATATACGATTCTGTGACACAAAGAAAACTCTTGAAATGTCCACTTTGTGATAACACCTATCAGCGTCATCGGAATGTTAAGCAGCATGCTTTAAAACAACATAATTTCGATATACGAACAATGAAAAGGGGAGTGCTAGACAGATCACAAGAACAGCAGCCATCACATTTCGAGGCTGTCGCTATAAATGAAAGTAAAATCGATAGTATGGATACCGGAGAAGGAGAGAGTGTGAAAAAAGAAGTCATCTTAGAATGCTCTGATGAAGAATTTGAAACACCTTTTTACGACACTATCGATGATATTATCGTTGAAGAAGACGAAGATGAAGATAATTATGAAAACCTACAAGAAAACTCATTGGAAATATTTCCAAATAATAGCTTCTAAATAAACTGCAAGCAATTCCCTATATGAAATGCTCACACCTAACGTTAGAAACGGGTGCTCATTAACAAATTCAATATAACTGGGATAAATACTGATGACAAAATTATTAAGCTGTCGGATTATATAAAAAAAAATAGTTGGCCATGTAACATTGCTACCTAATAAAAACTCGGACGCCAATTAATGCATACACGCAAATTTTCCACTTGCGTTGAACCGTAATTGGCTTACGTGCGTATACCGATAAAGAAATAGAAAAATATAGAAAATCTGAGAAAATCTTGTTATTTTGTAAATAATCGCCCACAATGCTTAGTTTCAACTGTCACTCAAAACGAAAGTTGTGAGTCGAGTTTGCTTAATACGCACACCGTTAAATTTCGGTTAACCTTATTATCGATCTCTCAAGAAACGCAAAAGTTCCATATAAAATTACGTACAAGAAATGGCCTAGAAATTTTTCTTGTGAAACTTTCTTGAGCGAGTATCGAACTCTAGAGTACACTTTTTTAATACTATTTTTCAACGTAATGCGAACACAGCAACATATGTGGGTTTTGCCAAGAAATACTATATCATCGAGCATTTATTTCTTAAGCTGATTCCACATAGAACTTTGTGTTGCGCTACCTGACACTTTCTGCGTGACAGCTGAGATTAAAATATCTGTATCTATATGAGGTTTCTCACATAACAAAAAGTGATGCAACGCCGAAGTTACGTAAAGCACAAAAGCTTATTCCACATAGAACTTTGTGTTGCGCTACGTAACACTTTCTGCGTGACAGCTGAGATTAAAGTACATGTATCTATATGAGGTTTCTCACATAACAAAAAGTAACGCAACGCCGAAGTTACATAAAGCACAAAGTTGCCCAAATCTCAACTTTTGGGGGCGTTGAAATTTTTTTTCAGTTTCACTTTAATTCAAATGTAAATAAACAAATTTAAATTTCACATAATTGAAAAATAATTTAATAGATTTTTATTTTCTTACATATTTACTTTTTTGTAAATAAAACGGAGAATGAAAGATTTTTCAGAAAACAAATATTTTTTGAGTGATGTTGCAGCGTTAATTGTGGCATAGTTTTTCAGTTTTGCGTTGTTTGACATAGAAAGCGGCGTAACGCAAAGCGGAAAAAGTTTTATGTGGAATCAGCTAAAGTTGCCCAAATCTCAACTTTTGAAGGCGCTTAAATTTTTTTTTTTTTTTGTAAATAAACAAATTTAAATTTCACACAATTGAAAAATAATTTAATAGATTTTTATTTTCTTATTTACTTTTTTGTAAATAAAGCGGAGAATGAGAGATTTTTCAGAAAATAAATATTTTTTGAGTGATGTTGCAGCGTTCATTGTGGCATAGGTTTTCACTTTTGCGTTGTTTGACATAGAAAGCGGCGTAACGCAAAGCGGAAAAAGTTTTATGTGGAATCATGGTGGAATAACCAGGTGACGTAAGTAGGCAGCTATTTCATTCTGTTTTCCTCTTTCTCCTGTCATTCGGCTCTTTGAAAATGAAATTCAAATGTTGTCCCCAGTTGTTCCCAAAAAAGTGTTGTTTTTATGTGTATTTTAGATGTATGTATTTTGGTAAAAATTTACAACAATAGTTGTCTTGTAACATTTTTATTTCCTTTCACAATATTATTATTTATGAAGAAAAAATCGTTAAAATTTCAATTTTCGCGCCATCATTTCAAAAATGCCAAAATCCAATGCTTCTTCAAATAGCAAGATTAAAGTTGCAAATAAAGCACGAAAGGGCACGAGACGAAACAATATTAAAAAGTGTCAAAAATTTTTACAGAGGAACAACTCCGAAAATTGTAATACCCGGATCACCATATCTGTTGGGATTGGATAGATATATTGAATGTCCAAACAATACACGCAGATACTAACGATTATAAATTTTACCAGATATTGAGTTCAATATATCCAGTTGAGTATGAATTATATCGTCGTTTTATGTTTGCCTTTTTTATACGAAACTCGCTGCGTTTTATATTTATTCGGTAAGTTGTACCGAATTCGGAAAAACGAAACCTGATACTAATGATTATAACTTTTACTAGATATTGAACTCAATATATTTAGTTAAATTTGAAATATATCGTCCTTTCAAGGCGTTTTATTTAAATTTTTATATTCATATTGGTGCAGTTCACCAATTTTTTTGTATCTCAAGAATGAATAAAAGCTTCTTAAGAATTGTAAATAATATACATATATAATATAAAATATAGTATTTTACCTTTAACAATAAGGCAAGGCAAATATATAAATAATTTACTCCTCTTTTGGACCAGATCCGGCCAATTTAGCCCTACATTTTTCCCCCTTTTCCCTATGGAAATGCAACCCTACCGTTTCAAAGAGCTTACTATTTGAGAATAGTGTCGCGCTGTTCTATTTATGTCACCTGTAATTATTACACCATGATGTGGAATCAGCTTTAAGAAAATAAAATTATAACTGACTTCATTGTGAACTAGCATGTTAGTCATATTCTTTCCACTCTTTATACAACTGTTGTCGCTTTGCTTTGCTTGCTTCAATTTCGAATTAATTAATTTTTTATCTGAATAAAATAAAATACTTAAAAAAAAAGAACTAGAAACATAAATTGAAACTCACTTCTCATAGCAGACCATTGTGAATGTAATAACATGGTTGCATTTCCCGTGATATTTTTCTCATGATATCACATATCACGGGTTGGGGTATGAGAAATTTGCCGAAGCTCCAAATTTGACAAGACGTGTATTTTGTTGTTGTGCTCGGCAAATTTATCACACTTATGTCATCTCGGCAAATTTGCCAGGCCAAAATAACAGAGAGAGAACAACCTTATTGAGACGGTAATGCCAGTAGGCGGAAATGTCAAATACGTCACGACCAATAAAGCCGCGAACAACCAAACAAACAGCTGTGCCAATTGCAAAAGGAAATGACGTATGAGGACCTGATACTTTTTTCTAAAGCTCAAATTAGTTATGCAGTAACAGTATCGTTATAAAACAGCTGATCAACCAACCTTATGGGAAACAATGTATTTGATTAGTGATTCGCTAGTCGGTAACGCTATCGGTAACAACCAATTGAATTTTGGTTTTCAGCCGTAACGCCAACCAGCTGATCGATTGTTTGTTTCAGTTGTTCACTGTCATTACCCAATAATAATGTCGTAGCAATCAAAAGAGAACACGCAATTAGCGTTAATACAAAATATGATAATTTCGCAACCTAAAAAACCAAAAGAAGAAGAGCGACTCTATTGCATGGCCACCTTTATTGGGCTATGATCACTGTTTACTGTTACTGCACCAATAATCGACCAAATTAATACCGATACTGTTACTATTATGGAAATAAAGATACTGCATAACTAATTGAACCCTAAAACCGAAAGAAATATGGCGGCCAGCGAACTGACATGACCTTTTAATTGGATCATGGGGATAGGCATGATCCAACTATAGAGGTCATCGCATGTTAAAGCGAATAGGCGATTACCGTTCGACGGCCGTTTACCAAAATATTAAAAAAAGAAAAAACGCCAGCGAACACATAAGCAATTTCTACGAATAACACGTGCAACAGTGTAAAATCAAAACAAAGGAGGAAGGAGGTTGAGCCATGGATATGCTTTATCCAAATAGAGGTTATATTACTTCCGTTTTTATGTGTGTTTTCTTTTAAAAATGTCAATGTGAAAGAGGAGAGAAAAAATTTTCCCAATTGGGTTTGTCTGACATTCGCACTTTTTAGTATGGAAATTGGTAAAAGTTCGCCCATGGTAATGGTAAGTGAGCTGACTTCTTCTTATCGTTTTTAACTCGCCGTGTACAGAATAATGTCAAACAAAGAAATATTTGACTTTGAGTTTGACATTCTGATGGACAAAAACTTAAAGCGAATCGAGGCGAATATTGCCGAATTCGCCCTGCCATTACCATAATGAATTTGTCTCGAGTCCACCACAGTAAATTGAAACTTTACCACATTGTTCCATAGAAATTTTCTACCATTTCACCCGCGGCCTATGTACATATATTTTTAGAATTTCTATAATTCACCACCCTGAGTGAAATAAGTTTCGAGCTGATTTCTTTATTTCGACGCCTGAGTAAAAGATCACCCTATTTCAAAAATTCTTTCAAAAACGCGCTATTTCAGAACTTGCATCAATAACGCCCTATTTCAGAGAAATATATCGCTAGCTTAGAGTGCAAATTGTGTAAGTCCTTTTTTCAAACTTTGTAGGAGAGACAAAAAACAAAAAAAAAAAAAATTCGAAATGAAAAAAAAAAAATTTCTGTTCATGTAAAATTTTGGACTTACACAATTTTCTTCGTTTTTTGGACTTACACAATTTGCGTATCACTGAATAATAACGAGTAGAAATATGACAAGTATCACAGACTTGTTTAGTGTGGTGTGCATTTGATTTTTCTAGCGTTCTACATAAAAATACACTTTTTCATAAAAATGGACTTACACAGATTGCACTCTAAGCTAGCGATATATGAAATTTTCTATGAACCAAATTTTGGGAGATTTTTTAACTCAGCCGTCGATTTGCTCTACTGGGTCTGCTGTTTTACTGTGACCAGTAATGCTATGGTTATGGTTACAATCTTGATTGCCAATCAAAATCGGAAACATTTCGTGATTGGTGAGAGGTGGTTACGCTTACATTGATGATTGGAGCGCACATACACAACATAACACATGATAATTACTGAGCACATACACAACATAACACATTATTACCCCCGAAACCTCGACTGCTGGCTGCCTGTTTCACACAGCAGATTTGCTGGATGTGAGAGTCCGAAAATTCTCTCACCGTCGGAGTGCACAACAACAATTTCACGGTGCTCGACCAGCAAGCGCACCATAAGGGCCTGGTTATGGTTACAATCTTGCTGGTCGAGCACCGTGAAATTGTTGTGCACTCCGACGGTGAGAGAATTTTCGGACTCTCACATCCAGCAAATCTGCTGTGTGAAACAGGCAGCCAGCAGTCGAGGTTTCGGGGGTAATAATGTGTTATGTTGTGTATGTGTTCAGTAATAATCATGTGTTATGTTGTGTATGTGCGCTACAATCATCAATGCAAGCATAACCACCTCTCACCAATCACGAAATGTTTCCGATTTTGATTGGCAATGTTGATTGGTACCATAACCACAGCATAAGCGAAAGAAGTAGAAGAAATTTTAATTTAAAGTAGGGATGGGCAAATTGGAAAAATATATCGATATATATTGTATCGATATTTAAAAAAACATCGATTTATGCCGTGTAAAAACATCGATATATCAATATATCGAAAGGGCTGGCTTCACATTAAGGAACCACGTCCCGCGAAAAACCACTTCTTCACGGGGCTAGAGGTGCTTAGAGACATAGTTTACTAGATATTTGTTGTTAAAGTTGGATGGATCTACAGATATTCTACGAATCCTGAAGAATAAACATAAAAATCATTAAGAATTGCTTGAAGAAGAAAGTAATGTAAATTCAAGCACCCGGACATTATGGTTATACCACTTCTTAAAAAATGTTCTGCTGTTAAATTCGAAGCGAATCAGAAATGTATGAAAAATATCGAATTTGGCTCGAAATGGCAAAAAATTATCGATTATCGATGCACGGTAGTTCAAAATATCGTCGATATTATCGGCTGTACTATTTTAAAAATATCGATATATTGATATATCGATATATATCGCCCAACCCTAATTTAAAGTACTTTGTTGTATGTAGAGTTCTAAGATTATTTTAATTATAGAAAAAAAGAAAAGTTCCTAGTAAAATAATGGTCAAATGTTCTTTATGTCATAAGAAAAAGCAAAGTGGATGCGGATCTTTCTTCCGTGTGCCTTGTAATGAATCACTACGCCAACGGTGGGTTAGCTCTTGCCGAGTGGAGCTTAAACGGAACGATTTTATTTGCTCGGAACACTTTAACCGTTCGCACATGATATGCGGAGGACAAAGATCCAAACTATTGCCTAAAGCGCTTCCACTACCTTTTGAGAATCCAGTAGTCGAAACCAGTGCCGATACCAATAACACGATGCCGCCGGCAGCAGCTATACCATTGCAGATTTCCAATATTGGCGTAGTACAAGAACCATTACAAAAACCAATTCTATACATACAGACACCATATACAACTTATAATATGGACAAAGAAGCAGTTTCTCCAAAATATCAGTCAAAGAGTATCCAAACTGATGGAATGTAAGTTGTAATCAATTGCAAACATAGTTAAACATTGCAAAACCAATTAAAACACTTAATTTTTTTTTATATAGCTTCGGAAATCGTGTAAGTTGCGGCTGGGTTAAAACTTCGCCCACTGAATTGCACAGAACTTTTCATCTCACTTGCTTTTATTGTGATGCAGAATATCCAATATCACTTTGGTCAGAATTTTCAGATCATATTTTATCCTGTCATGAATTGGAACAATTTTACAATGATGAACCCTATTTTAATTCAACTGCTAGTGACGACGAGATATACATTGAACAGAATGTGATTAGTAAAAAAGCAGTAGAAAATGAACATTCTGCAACAGATGTTATTAATGATGATAAAAATGAGTGCAGTATTTTGGAAAATAGCAATCTAAACGTTTCAAGTGTAAGTTAATTCAATGTAACACTGTTTGATATATGCGCCGCAATGACGAGGGCTTACAAAACCTGTCTATATACATAACGTCGGTGATACTGCAATACGTTCTATGTCACTTTTCACTTCCTCCTGAATACACCTAAATAACCTTTTTACACTTTTGTCAATCACATAGATTTTGCTTTTATATATACTATAAAAATGTAAACAACACCGCGAAAAGTGAAAATATATATAGTCAGGGCGACATAGCACGTTTTTCAGTATCACAAAATCTGTCTATATACATATCGTCGGTGATACTGCAATACGTTCATGTCACTTTTCACTTCTTCCTGAATACACCTAAATAACCTTTTTACACTTTTGTCATAGATTTTACTTTTATATATACTATAAAAATGTAAAAAACACCGCGAAAAGTGAAAATATATATAGTCACGGCAACATAGCACGTTTTTCAGTATCACCGACGATATGTAGAACTACGAATGTATGTACATATATATGCACATAAACAAATCCTGATTGCTTTTAACTTTTGTACAACAGCCTTTTATGGAGTAAATTTACTGTGAATCTTAGTGAAGCGCCATACAGAGAATTTGAGGTAATAGTCAACACACTTTAGTGCTCGTAGTGGTAGCTGTCCGCTATTTTCCATGTGTGTGAAGAATTCTGCACTTCAAGTAATTAATCATATTAATAAGAGCCAATTATTTGCTTCTGCTTTAGATTTCAGACCTTTTACTCATAAAATTTGAAATTTGTTTCATACAAATTAATGCTAAATTTTTAAAATCTTGAGTACATGTTTGGATTTTATTATTGATACGGCTCAATGTTTATCAAATGGATAAGTTAGATTAACTCTGATACAGCCCAATGTTTTTACATTATTCTCAATAATAGAACCGAGAACCGAGTATAGAGGCGGGTCTTGTTTTTCAACAATAACAGTGTAATAATTGTAAAATTATTTCTTTAACAGCAGAGAACAGCTAATGAAGAGACAATGGACGATAATGAACCTGTAGATCAGGTAATTACATATTAAAAAAAAAATACTAAATAAGTATGCATAATAGCATAGTATATAGTATATCATGAAATTATATTGCGTACATTGTTAGATATGTACATATGTATATATGTGTGTAACCATTTCAATTAAATTGATTATTTCTCATTTAACAGATAAATTTCGATGCAACGCCACATAATATTGTTACGGATTTATTGACCAACTTAAAGGGCTTCCCTAACTTATGGGACGATTCTAATTTGAATCTTGAAAAACACGATAAAGAACTTTCAAATTTAATGGATATAATGAAACTTAAATGGGACCTCAATTTAAAGAAGAATCATTTTAAAGAAAATTTGAAGGACATAAAAACGTGGTTCTTTAACATAAGGGAAGCAAGTGTAAAGAATGGACATTGTACCCTTGAAAGTGATAAGCTGAGGGAGTGTTATGAATATTGCGCCGAATTTTTACCTTTTGGTTTGTTAAACAAATACAAATTCCCTTGTGATCTTTGCAATAGTGTGTTCGCAAGTCCCACCCAATTGCAAACGCACAAATCCCGTCAACATCTTGTTGGAAAACTTCCATTCAGCTGTAATAAGTGTAACAAACAGTACGGTTTAATTGATAATTTGTATAAGCATTTGGTAAAACATACGTTAAAGAAGCAAATTGTTCAAGAAGAAAAAAACGATTTCTTATGCTATGTATGCAATCGTAATTTTACATGTTCAAACGAATACAAAATACACTTGGATCTTCATCCTCATGGTAATCGTCAATTTACATGCGATGAATGTGAACGCCGTTTTAAAGATATTTATTCGAAAAATGCCCATCAGAAGCAGCACAAGCAAACCACTGGTTTTCAATGTGAACTCTGTCCATTAAAATTGAAAACCGCTGCGACATTCCGACATCATATGAAAACTCACGAGGGTAATTACGATTATGTTTGTGAATTTTGTGGCAAGGCATTTGTGTGTCGTGATGATTGGACGGAACATCGCAAATTTGCGCATATGGGTCACGGTATTTGTAAAATATGTAATCGTGAATATAAAAAGCGATCTATACTCTTGACACATTTAAGGAGCTTGCACAGACCAACATTTGGTACAATCGAGGAATTGACAAGACGCAATCGTACATTTGAAAGAAGTAAAATAAATTTAAAAGCTAGAAAGTTTGAGTATATTTACGATCCTGCTACACAAAGAAATCGCCTCAAATGTCCAGTTTGTGATAAAACATTTCTACAACATCGAAATGTCGGTGAGCATGCTTTCAAAGTACACAATTTCGATATACGAACTATGAAAAGGGGCATACCAGCTGGTCGATCACAAGAGCAACAGCGCGCATCACATTCCGAAACTATTAATGAGAACATCGCAGAAGAAGAAAACGAAACGGCAGAAGAGCCAATTTCAGAATGTTCCGATGCCATCGTTGAAACTCCTAATTACGAGACGAATAATAATAATGCCATTATTGAGGCAAACGAAGTAGCAGATATTGACACAAATTTAACGGCCAGTACATTTCCTATACCTACAAATATGAGCTTTTCTTATTCAACGCCAAGCAATTTCCTAGGTGGCATGTACGTGCCACCAATGTTGCAAATGGTAGCACCTTTAATGCCTAAACCAGATGGTTGTGAAAATAAGGAATACAACTTTATATTAAATACTGGTGGTACCATCATTAATTTTGCGGACTATTAAATATATGAGGGTACAATTGAATACATTTTTCGATTATTAATGTTTGTGGCCGCTGTGGTGTAGTGGGTGGAGAATCGCCTGTCATACCAAAGGTCTCTGGTTTTAAACCCAGTCCAGACAAACACCAACAGAATGTTTCTATTTAATCATAACTCAACTATTGGGTTTTTAAAAATGACGTTCCCCCTTGCAGTGGGCGGCATACCCACTGAGTGTATTTTTGCCTCGAAAACTGCTTCTAAAAAATGGATTCACAGTTCGGAGCCAGTAAAAAACTGTAGGACCACCCAATTAGTAGGAAAAAAATTAAGGACACGCCTTGAATTGGAAATAGATGCTGAAAACTCGTTAGAGTTACATATAGCAGCGCCATTGTATTATTATTACTAAGTTATGTATATACAAACATATACATATGACGAAATAAAATTTATTGTATTGCATTATTTTGTATGAATAATAAACACTCTAAGCAATAATTAAAATATTTTTGTTTTACCATTGAAGCAACGAAGCATGTCATTGAAATGCAACCCTGCCTTTCTACTGTATGCCTTTGCATAAAATTATATATTGGATGTACAATCGCAATTCCCCTATACTTATTAAATGAACGTATCTCATGAAGAGCCACGCCTAGTATCGTCAAGTGCGATTAAATTCGTTTCGAAATTCATAGAGACAACGGTATCAACAAGAATTTAGATAACAAAATGGCAGCGCAGCAGTGCAGCCAACTTCGCTGAAATCATCCGCTGTCACAACTCGTTACGTTAACCTCACATATGGCAACTCTGCAAGGAAAGAACCAATCACAGCGGGCGATTAACGAATGTCAACGGGAAATGGATAGAACCAAGACCAATCTATATACAGGTCGTCTTATGTGAAAGAAAATAGGTGATTACAGTTAGACGGCCGTTTTCAAATATGTGAAAAGTAGAGAAAACGCCAGCGAACACACAACCGAACATACAAACACACAACCGAACACACAAGCTATTTCTACGTAAAACACGCGCAAGAATGCAAAATCAAAACAAAAGACGATAGTTTGACATAAGCTACAAACTCGCCGACGAAGAGCTACTCTCCCTTGCATGGACCTCTATAGTTAGATTATGGATAGAACGAGTGGTAAAATAAAAATCCCAGTTGATTGTAAAATACAAAAAAAAGTAGATGGACAGCTGAAGTGCTAAATTTATTTGAAACTTTTTTCAAAAAAATGTTTAAAAATTTGTAGTAATGAAGTTGCAATAAATGTAACAATAACAACGTGGGTTTTGCGAGTTCGTATAAAGCACAATGTGTATAGAAGTGAATTGAAGTTTTGATAAGAAACAAACGCGCGTTTTTGTGTATTTGAGGTCTTGTGGTGCGTTGCTGCAAATTATTTCTACTCGCAGGAAAAGTTTTGCGGAATTTTTAGTTGCACATATTTTGCATAAGTGTGCTTATGATACTTTAGTTTAAGAGCTATCGAAGTGGTAAAGATTGAGTGCACTTCCGGGTTGATCGTTTATTTATTGTAATCACTTTGGTTCTAGCCACCAGCAGTACCAACAGTAGTTTCTGTGAGGCACCGTGCACATCCTACACTGCTCTTACATGCATGTTTTTTCAACAAAATTACATACATATAGTAGATACATAAATTAATTACGTGATCATGTTAACTATTCAATTAATCGTATGCCTAAATCTATTTAATTCAAGAAGCTTGTAAAAAGTTTGTGCAAAAAGTACAAGTGGAATTTATAAAAACCGGAGGAACAGAATTAAAAGAGCTTTTGCAACATTATGGATACAACAAGTACGAGTATCGGTAAGATATTTATTGTTTTTTATACATTTCCATGCCATCGCCGCTCAATAATTTTGCATTTCAAATTGAATTTTCAATCTAGCTTGTGGCGTACACAACATATACGTATGCATACATATGTACATTCATTGACACATATATGTATGCGTACGTGCGCATGATACAAACAAACAAGGTAGTTCCATTTCACTTTGACATTGTCATTTTTGATTATAATATGGATTTTTGACGGCTTGTTTTAAGTCAAAAATTTAGGATAGCGTTGCCCAATCAAAATTTTTTGGCTGAGGATATATTTGAACAAAATATTGGGTATTTTAAATGAAATGGTGTTTTTCACATATACTAATCAACAAAACAAATAAAAGACAACAATCAGCCGATGTAATGAATATATTTTAACATTTTAAAAAATTAAAAAAAAAAGATTTCCAAAGAAAATAAAAAATAGGTTATTCATAAAAAATAAAATAGAGATATGCAGTTATTAAAGTCGAAAAATATTATCAAAACGTCCATTATATTTCATTATTTGAAAACTGTTCGATTTTTTATGAATAAGGTAAGAGTTCTTGATTTTCTTTATATCGTCGCTATAGAAGAAAAAATACGCAAAGTGTTTTGTTGAGGAAGAAAGACGCAAACTTTTTTTTTTTTTTTCAAAGAAAGACGCATTAAAAATATTTTTCGAAAGAAAGACTTTATTTTTTTTGATAACGAAGGAAGACGCTTTATTTTTTTTACTATAAAGAAAGAAGCATTTAAATATTTTTTAGGAAAGAAAGATGTATTCGATTTTTTATTTTTCTTTGTCAATATTAATGCATATGCGTCTTTCTTCGCAGTTAATAATGCTAATGCGTCTTTCTTCGTCGAAATATTTTATAATGCGTCTCTGTTCGTCGAAATATCTTTAATGTGTCTATCTTCGTCGACATGTTTTGTAAAGCGTCTTTCTTCCCCGACATATTTTTAATGCGCCTTTTTTCGTCGACAAATTACTGGCATGCGTCTTTCTTCTTCCGGATCGACGATATATATAAATACATATTTGGTTTCAATGTTTTATACAAGAATATTTCCACATTTAAAAAATATATTTATTAAGAAAATTGTTTAGCAGTTATATAAGAATGTAAATTTAATTTAAATTTTTATGTTGCAGTTTTCCTTAGATTTTACTTACGTTACTAATTTTATTTTCCTTTATTTTATTATTTACCTAATTCTGAAATAGATTCTTCGCAAAAAAAAAATCTTTTTACTAACTTTTCATCTAAATTAAATATTTTATTTACTAATAAATTTTGCATATAACTAGAGCCCTAGATACCCGGGTATCGAGCAATTCGATCTGATCGTTTTTGTTTGAAGCCCGTTTGTTGTTCAAATGCCCGTACAAACATACGGGTAATGAACAAACAAACAACTGTTCGAGCATTTGAACAACAATTGTTCGGGCTACCCGAAAATGTTCAAAAAAAATCGAGAGCTCTACATATAACCATGCCAACAACCGCACTTGTTTTTTCGGTTACAAGTACATATGTAAGTCGTGCAAATATTCATAATTTCTAAACCACTGAAATTTTTCAATGAAATTCACAGGAGGTGTAGTGGGAATTTAGTATGTACTATATTCCACAAACTTGCCGCAACTTATTTTAAGAATAAATCTTATTTTTTATATAATTATTTGTGATCTGATATTATGAAGAATTTAATACGTAAATATACGTATTTATATATATATCAATATTCAAATTAAAAAAATTCGTTTTGTTGCAATCGATACCATGGTTACCATGGAAATAAAAAATAACATAAATGGAGGATTTTTAGCACTGAGTATGGCAGCACGAAATGTCATAATCCATATAATTGTCAGGTGGTTAATATGGCGACAAAAATTTGACGTTTACACTACCTTCTTTCTTGTATCATGTACGTGCGTACTTCCAACTTTGTTTTGAATTTGAAATTAAAAATTTGCTACCTAAAACCCTTATAATATAATTAAAATAATTTATCGATGAAGGAAATATGCACATAAATTATATTTCCTTTCATTGTGCTACAAATAAAAATTTGTTTGGAACTGCAAATTTGCTGGTTATCGTCATGGGGTGGCCTGTGGGCAGCACAAAACTTTGAGCTGTCAGATTGGACGCAACGAATTGGATTGTTAAATTTTAATGGGTACACCATGCCACAACCATATATGTAGTTGCTTAAGCATTATGTACGGGGTTTATGGATTATTCAAACATTTAAATCATATATTTCTACAGCTATTCCAACGTAATTAGCAGTACAGTAGGTGGACATCGAGATGCCTCCAAAAATATAAATTTCCCTTATAAGGGAAATTTTTGTAGTACAAGTGCTGCCAGCTCGTTTTTTTACGTAACAAGCCCTGCTAGAATTGTGTGACCGAAACTGCTAACACTATTACAAAAATATAATATTGCCAACACATTTGCACTCGTATGTGTTCTATCCAAGTTCAAAACCAATGAGATAGATAAGGATAGAATGGAATTTGAAAATACACATACGCGAACGTGATGAATGAAACGGTCACAAAAGTTACCGACGCCCTTAAGAATGTGATAGCAAATATCCCAAAACTTTTGGTCATGCCTGCCGGTCATATGACCGGTCAAATGACCTGCACAGTTCTTGCAGGGAAGGTGAACGTAAAGAGAGGAGTATTTCACCATGAATTTGGAATGTCAAAGAATGAGGGAAATGTGATAAGGTGGGCATAGGCTCTATTCAATAACAAAAATCTATTAAGAAGTTTTCCTAAAAAATGATAGTTCTTCATATGAATATTACACTTTTTAGGAAAAATTCGTTTGTTATTGAACACAGGTATAGGTTTTATGTCGAATGAAGGTATCCCTGCTAGAATTGTGTGACCGAAAGTACTAACACAATTACAAAATTTGAATGTTACCAACACATTCGCAATCGTCTGTGTTTCTTTTGTTTTTTTTTATTCCCAATATTTGGGAATGTGCGAGCAGTCAGTCCAATCACACTATATGCCTTTCGTTTGCACTTCTGTGAAAATGTCAACAATGATAGAAACAGAACAAACGAAATTGAAGAGAAAGGATAAAAGTATCGATAAACAAAAGAAAAATTACAGTGCGTACAAATCGATATATCGATACTAACTAGCCAATTCATGGCTAGAAGAAATTTTAAACGGTGATTTGGGAATTCGATTAAAATGTTTTTATTCGTAAACATATATTGCAGAATCGTTAAAAAATTGAAGAAATATTTTGCGCAAATATTTTTTACTTTTGCGTATAAAATAAACACAATCTTTTTAAAAAGTTGAAGAATATTTATTCCAATGGAAGAGGCATAAACAATCGTAAAATGCACGAAATTTGTTTACATGTAAATTGAATATTGTGATTTATATCAATATGATAATGCTTTTACATTCGAGATATATTAAGTGTTAGTAATGAGCTAACTCTGATGTCACTATTAAAAGGTAATTAATCTGACAATTTCCTTTTTTCAATTCTGTCCACCATTGCAGAAATCATATTTCGTCATGATCAAAATTGACACAAGCACCACAATGTTAATAAAAAAAAGTAGAAAAAAGTTAGTAATCAGCTGTTTAGTAAGTTAATCTGTATAAATTAGCATTGGTGAATATGTAGTTAATAATACTCAGATTAGAACGATAGCTTTTCCATGTAATTCTGTACTTTGTGTTATCAATTCTTATTAGTACGAGTTAATGAACGGCAAAGTAAAAAGAAAATGGACTCCAGCGAATAAACGAGGTTTGTATACATTTTTGCAGCCATTTTTTATTATTATATACACAATTACATATTTCAGAAAAAAGTTATCGGAATGATTGAAAAACGCTGTCGAAAATCTCCAATCGATAAATCGATATAATTATCGTACACGAAATTCATCTCTACTCACATCACATGTTTGTGTTCGTTGTGAAAAAAAGGTGAAGTATTTCAGGAAATTTATATTTTATTTATAAAATTACATATAAATATATAAAAAAAATGAAAAGGAAAACCCTTTACAACAATTTAAGTGCGGAGAAGAAAAATTGTGAAAGAAGTGGTGCGGCTTATGCAAGGTTGCCTCAATTCGCGGAGTCGGATTGGGGCGAGCACAATATCCCCGGGAGTGCAGACATTTCCGGCGCGGGCTTTTCTGGTGCAGACATTTCTAGCGCGGAAAGCTCAACAGCAGAAAATTCATTTTCCGACAACGATTTCCCGTCGGAAAATGTAATAGAAATGTCGATAGAAGAAAAGTGCGAGGCAATAAAAAATTGGGCCATTGAAACTGGCACTTCGCAGACGGCTTTGAGTAAACTGCTAATTGTTTTGAAAAATATTGGTGTTTGTGGTTTACCATTATGTGCAAAAACTCTTCTCCAAGTAAATAAGGCGAAAGCCCAAATTCAAGCAATTCCTGGCGGAGAGTTTTCGTATATTGGCATTCAAAAGCACTTTGAATCCGATTCGTTTTCTTTTTTGAATGAAAAAAATGAGATATTAATTGATGTCGGGATAGATGGCTTAAAATTATTTAAAAGTTCCAAAAGAGTTTTGTGGCCGATCTTGGGTTCAATTGTTGGATTTCCTAATAAAAGACCCTTTACCATTGCCTGCTTCTCAGGAAAACGTAAGCCAGATAACGTAAATGATTTTATGAAAGATTTCTGCGAAGAAGTAGTTTATTTAAGAGAAAATGGCTTAAAAGTTGGGGTGCTTAACCCAACATTCAAAAAATTTGATATTCGTATTTTTACTTGTGATACCCCAGCGCGTGCTTTTATAACAAGTATTCAAGGTCACAATGGGAAATATAGTTGCCCTAAATGTAACCAAATTGGCAACTTTGACGAGAAAAGGACCTATTTTTCTAAAGAAATGGGCGATTTGCGGTCAGATGCTTCCTTTAAAAATAGAGTCGATAAAGCCCATCATAGCGTAAAATTTAGGAAGCAACCAAATATATTAGAAGTTACAGATTTTGGAATGGTGTCCCAATTCCCCTTGGATCCTATGCACCTGGTCGACTTGGGTGTCACGAAGAAACTTATTGATCTGTTAATTAAGAAATGGGATGTCGCTATGATGAATAAACGGTTAGAAGTTGTTTCGAATTGGGTGCCATCCGAATTCGGAAGGGTGTGTAGGAATTTTGACGATATCGGGCATTGGAAATCCACCGAATATCGACAATTTTTGCTGTATTCGGGTATATTTGTGTTAAAAAATATTGTTGATGACAATGATTTTTACCATTTTCTCTTGTTGCATGCCAGTATACGAATTCTCTCTTGTGAAAAGTCGTACAAAACAGAAACGAATGTTGCAAAAGATTTCTTAAAAGACTTTGTTAATGAATTTGGAAAAATACATGGCGATCATTTAGTTAGTTTTAACGTTCACGGTCTTCTACATTTACCGGATTGTGCCAAAGACTTGGGTCCATTAGATTCTTTTTCCGCATATAAATTTGAAAATGCAATGCAAAGTATAAAAAAGATTATAAAGAGCCCGACTAATATATTGCAACAATTGTTCTTAAGACTCGAAGAGAGAAAACATTTAGAAGATAATAGTTTAAATTTCGGTAAATTTTTAATTGATGTTAAAAAAGATAAAGACTCTTTTTGTTTTAGTGAAATTTGCGGACCTTTCAAAGTAATAGAATCGCGATTAGAATCAGGGGAAGAGATATTAATTGGCTATAATTTTAAAGAAATAAATAATTACTTCGAATACCCACTTGAATCATTTCCTTCTCTCGGAATTTTACTTGCCAGTGAACTAAATAATGACAAAATTAAAATTCCTTTAAATTCCGTACAATATAAATATTTTGCTATTCCATTTGAAAATAAATTTATCTTAGTTCCCATTCTACACCACCTCTTCCACGATTTTTCTCACTAACATTTTAAATTTTTTATTTCAATAATATTTTTTTTTTTTTATTATTTGTCTTATACTACAAATTTTTTTTATTTATTCTATTTAACAGCAAATGGACCGGTCACAAATTAAAAATATTATTTTGGGGGATGGAGAACGGCCCACCACATCAGCGATGGCGAGAAAGCGAGCAAAGCTATCTAAAAATTTCAATTCTGCTTCGCAACAGGGTAAATTTTTATTATGTTTAATATTTTTTTTTAATTCTAACTAATAAAAGTTTTTTTAGTATTCCCGTTGCAAATAGTTGAGTCCGTTCCAGAGGTGGTCACGTTCGGCAAAGGTAAAATAAAATCAATGTGTTATATAGATAAATTTATTAAAATGTATAGTGTTAAAATAATTTAACGGTTTTATTTATTCTTTAATGTTACAGGCGAAGAAATGCTCCACAAAATTTTTGAAAAGCTTTGCAACATAGAGGTTCGGCTCGAGAAAATTGAAAAGTTCGACGATAATGTATGTAATTTTTAGTGCTTTGTTTTTATATATCGTCAGCCTCCTGCCAGAAACACGAATGTGAAAATTTTTGTAAGTGCGATGTCTGCTCTTTATCGGGTATATATTGATATAATAACAACATATATTTGTATATATGCTTATGTACATAAACGTACATATAACGTATATGTGTTTACACAAGCATATGTATGTTAAAATTTGTACTATGATCAGGTTAATATACGTATATCCAATAAAGACCAGGCATCGCACTTAAAAAAATTTTCACATTCGCTTTTTTAGCAGGAGACTGACGATTATATTGTAGAAAATGTATGAAATTTTTTACTATATTGCCCATTTTATTTATATTCTATTGTATCTCTATAATTTTAGACGATCCCAAAGACTGACACATTGGCTCACCATAAAGTCATGCGTGAGACGAAGGTGATGGTGAAGAAAATGCACAAAATGGTGTCAAAAATAAGCGGCGAAAGCGGTGAAGATTTCCACCAGGAAATTGAATGTCTGTTGCCCTTAACATCCATCGACGCAATTTTTGATATAGAGGAAAGGCTGAAAGAAAAAGAGTTCGAGGACGCAATCGTAAGTATACTTTTTGAGCTCCTAATGCATTTTATTTAATGTATTTTTTTATTCGAACATAACTATTTGCGTTTAATCAACAATTATTCTTTATAGGAATCGTACCTGTACCTTCTCAAAGGCGGAAACGCACAAATTGGTGATGTAATAAAGAGAGTTTTTACGGATGATGCGTTGCTACTTTTTAACTGGGATGGCCGGGCCAACAAAAAGGCGCTGAAAAAACTGCAGTTAGTGGACAAAATTCTTTTTGGTAATTTTTCCAATATCGTTGAATTTACTCGACCTATTGGGTTTTTATTCCTTTCCGCAGACATTTTCAAGCTTGAAGGTAGAATTACTTTCGAAAAGGAAGTTAAGAGGGCAGTTGAGCTAGGACACCATCGGGCAAAACAAAAAAAGTATTTAAACAAATTAAACACGACGATTTAACGTATTTTTATTTTTATATATTTTTTTGTTTTTTTGTTGGTGCCTTTGAGTATGCCCACACGGAGAAAACTGTATTGATGTCACATCCATATACATATATTGATAATCCTGTCTGTTCAATGGATGTCATGCTATCGATGTCATATCCATATAATATAATATTTTTTGGGAATATGACACCCATTATGTGCATATAACAACCGCAGTTTATGCATAAGATGGGACACCAATATATTTTTCTCCGTGCAGGTCAGATTGAATTGAATTAATTTTTATTTTTTTGTTAGCTATACTTAATTCAGGTAATGCTTTGAATTATTTAATTTTAAGTTAAACTAAATGACCAAAAAATGGAATGTAAACACCTAATTTGCCTTATTTTAACTTAATATAATTAATAATTTAATTATTTTATTTAATGAATGATCTCAATTTATGTTTGTATTTTAAAAAATAAAAAAAAATACATATTTTTAAAAATAATATTATTGTTCAATAATTATTTTAATGGTAAAGCAACGTAAGTATATCTGGTCATTTTCTAGTAATCATATGACCCGAATGTGACTAGTCATATGACCGGTCATATGATCGGTCGAATGACTGATCAAATGACTTGTCATATGACTGATCAAATGACTTGTCATATGACTGATCTAATGACTTGTCATATGACTGATCAAATGACTTGTCATATGACTGATCTAATGACTTGTCATATGACTGATCTAATGACTTGTCATATGACTGATCAAATGACTTGTCATATGACTGATCAAATGACTTGTCATATGACCGGTCAAATGACCTGCCATGTGACTGGTCACATGACTAGTCAAGTGACCAGCAGCTGTGACGGGTGTGAGCGAGACATCTATATAGTTCGTTATCTTTAGTCAAGTGCAAAACCAATGAGATAGAATAGGATAGAATAGAATTGGAAAATACACATACAGGAACGTGATGAATGAAACGGTCACAAAAGTTCCCGATGCTCTTAAGAATGTGATAGGAAATATCCCAAAACTTTTGGTCATGCCTGCGGGTCATATGACCGGACAAATGACCTGCACATTTCTTGCAGGGTATATTATTCATGATTGCCGCTGGTAATTAATTACCAAATTATGTTATTTTCATCGCCGTTGGTTGGTAACCATCACATGTTTTTGGTTAATTTTTTTCAAATTTTTTTGTACTTAATTTTGGTATACAAGAAAATATAGAAATGCTTATCCGACAATTGATATATTTTGTTTCGATACGCATACATGCATATGTTAGGCCATGGCAAGAGAGGGAGCCACCGGGGCTAGGTTAATTTCATTCACCTCACAACGGTCACATTTTTACTCGCTGCGTACTTTTCTATTGATTCACATCCGGCCAAAGATAAGTTATAAACTTGTACTTTATAGTTTGCACTGTGCTGGGATTCTGTAACTTATTTTGCGACCGATAGTCGCAAAATCTACCGACACAAAAATTTCGCTCGATACCTCTGCGTTGATTATCGGAAACAACTGTCAAAATATACTATAGAATTCGGCCGAAAAATCGTACAGAATAGCATAATCGCAAAACTGATCGCAAATTTACGATCTGAAAATTCTCGCAAATTGGTTACAGAATAGGCCACTAAAAAAGAAACTGCGAGAAGAAATAATTTAATGAAGCGTTTATTGTGTTTTAAAAAATATTAAAGCGGAATATAAAGTCACAACTTCTAATAATAATACATATATTTCCTTGCGATACTGCCTAAATGATATTTTACACAAGAAAATTTCTTGACTATTTCTTACAAAAATACGATAAAAGACCCTGAATATGGTGCCAATTGTCTCCAAACTTGATAAGGAATCACGGAAAATTGTTCCACAGTACAACACATTCTTACACTGTCGGAAAATCAAGAAAACGTAAAGTAATTTCTTCAGCTTTTAGCATTTCTTGCTTTATGCAAACAAATTTCCTACTGGGTATATATTACGAAAAACGTGTCACAGAGATGGCGCTGTATACTATACTTTTTTGACATTCGCTTATTGACAATATTTTTGGGGTTAGTTTTACGCAATTGACTTTTACACGGAATACAAGGCGGCGTGAAATTTTCGTGGTATTTTCTTAAATAATCAAAGAAAAAATCTTTTCTGTGAGTATGGGAATAATTCGAAAGTTCAAAAAATACTTATAAACAATGAAACTTTATTTTTAGAAAAGTATTTGAAGAAACATTTGCAACTTAACACAACAATGTCTGCTGTTTTTGCGGTACGTCAATCAAGTGCATTTGGTGTTGCATGGGTCGGTGCTGTTGGGCGGTGCAGTGCCAATCGGCGTGCTTTCAGCACCGCTGGACGTTTGATACGTTGCACCAGAGGTTCGGCTGCGGCAATTGCACGTTTACCCCTACAGCGTTTGCCAACACTTTCGGCTGCCAATACAATATTTCATAATTATCAACGAACATATGCAAGTGAGAAAAAAGTATTCGAGCGCAGCAAACCCCATTGTAATGTAGGCACGATCGGTCATGTGGATCATGGCAAGACCACTTTGACTGCAGCTATTACTAAAGTATTAGCCGAAAAGGAATTGGCCGAGAGCAAAAAATATAATGAAATCGATAATGCACCAGAGGAAAAGGCACGCGGCATTACCATAAATGTAGCGCATGTAGAATACCAGACCGAACAACGTCACTATGGACACACAGATTGTCCCGGCCATGCTGATTATATTAAAAACATGATCACCGGTACCGCGCAGATGGATGGCGCCATATTGGTTGTTGCTGCCACAGATGGTGCTATGCCACAGACGCGTGAACATTTGCTCTTAGCCAAACAAATTGGTATAAATCATATTGTTGTGTTTATTAATAAGGTTGATGCTGCCGATCAAGAAATGGTAGACTTGGTGGAGATGGAAATACGTGAACTTATGTCCGAAATGGGTTACGATGGGGATAATATACCTGTGGTGAAAGGTTCAGCATTATGCGCATTAGAGGGACGTAATCCGGAAATTGGTGCCGAAGCTATAATGAAGCTTTTAACTGAAGTTGATAGCTTTATACCAACGCCAGTGCGTGATCTAGATAAACCATTTTTGTTGCCTGTTGAAAATGTGTATTCAATTCCTGGTCGTGGAACCGTGGTTACTGGTCGCTTAGAGCGCGGTGTGGTCAAAAAGGGTAACGATTGTGAATTCGTTGGGTACAATAAAGTAATCAAATCAACAGTAACTGGTGTTGAGATGTTCCATCAGATATTGAATGAGGCGCAGGCTGGAGATCAATTGGGTGCATTGGTGCGTGGTGTTAAACGTGAAGACATTAAGCGCGGCATGGTAATGGCGAAACCAGGCACTGTTAAAGCATTAGATCATTTGGAAGCACAAGTCTATATACTATCAAAAGAGGAGGGTGGTCGGCCAAAGCCTTTCATGTCCTATATACAATTGCAAATGTTCTCACGTACATGGGACTGTGCGGTACAAGTGCAGATACCCGATAAGGAGATGGTGATGCCTGGCGAAGATACTAAATTGATTTTGCGTCTCATACGTCCCATGGTCTTGGAGCAAGGTCAACGTTTCACATTGCGTGATGGTCATTTAACTTTGGGTACGGGGGTTGTAACCAAAGTTTTACCGGCTTTAACTGAAGGCGAACGCTCGTCATTGACGGAGGGCAAAAAGGCGCGTGAGAAGAAGATGGCTGAAAAGAAGTAATCTATTAAAATTTCATGCTTTTGTTAGAAGAAAGTTTTCTCTAATTATTTTTTAGTTTTATATACTACTTATGTATAAATATTGCGCTATGTATTTTTAATTGTAATTTGGCAAATCGAAATTCAAGCGACAGAGTGCTGTAGCACTTGCATATCGGTCTTGCATTATAAAGTATGAAGTTTTAAAATGTGCATTTTAATGCCATGCAATCAATTGATTTTTGAATAAAAAAAAGTCATGCTTAAATAAAAAATATACATAAATATATATAAAAAAAAAAAACAAACAAAGAATTTGTATTTATGATGGCATCTGTAAGTATGTATGTATCCTACAGGAACAATCACGTTCGCAAATCCGACGAATTCGCATTCATAAGTACTACATAGAACGACATTGATTTAAAAAAGTCCAAGCACTGGTTGCACTTCTAAGTTCGTATGCAAAACGTGTTTACATTTAAAACAACAATAAGAACGACGGTCGACTTCTCGTTGCCAATGCATTCCATTATACACAATTAGTGAAACATTCTGGATCTACATACATACATAGATATATGAATATATCCGGGATAGCTTTCCGTAATTTGATATCGAAGGGAGCGACAGCGTTTTGCTTTCTGTATTTCGATAGGAAGACTTTCTTATAATATGCATTTGAAGACGTGCACCGATAGCCTTTTTATCTGTTAAAAGTTGTTTTATGCAGGGACCGTAACGATTATCATTTTTATAAAAAAAATAATTTTTAATCGTTATAATTTGATTTTTATTTTTTCGATGAAATTTGATCGATATTTTATGATTTTTATTTTTTCGATCAAAAATAATTGTTATTACTGGATTTCAATTTTTCCGATGAAACTTGATCGATATTTTATGATTTTTATTTTTTCGATCAAAAATAATTTTTATTATTGGATTTAAATTTTTCCGATCATAATAAACTCTAAAAACTTGTTCTTTTTTGCAAAATATTGATTAAAGTTGATCGGAAAAATTTAAATCCAATTATAACAATTATTTTTGATCGAAAAAATAAAAATCATCAAGTTTCATCGGAAAAATTTAAATCCAATAATAAAAATTATTTTTGATCGAAAAAATAAAAATCGTAAATAATGGTTATCTAAAAATTTAAAAAATAAAAATCTTTAGAATAAAGATGAGCTCATATTTGGATAGAATGTGCTAAAATCATTGTATCGGCATACTTGCATTTTATTGTTAACGAAGTTTTCATAATGATTTTTTCATCCGAAGAAATGAAAATAATGATTAAAATTGGTCCCTGGTTTTATGGCTTTTAAACAAATTAATAAAAACTCGTTCAGCTTACAAAAATACCAAATTTTGAGGTTATGTATGTACATTTTTCTGCGGTTGACATCTTCGATGAGGCAAAACGATAGCTAAGTTGATGTAACCGTTAATATCGACAATTCCATACACCACGACGATAATTACGGAAAACTACACTCGGAACTTCTGAACAACAACAACAAAATAGCCGTTATTTTCTATTAGACTTTTTTACGCCAATTTAATACCTTTTTTTCGCTCTTCCTTTCATAGCATATTCTAAAGTGGCCATAGATGACTTCAAGTGAATATCCGTTACATTTTTTTTAAATCATTTTCAAAGTAAAAATTTTTAGGTTAGGTTAAACAATTT
Organism: Urophora cardui; assembly: GCA_960531455.1. Lineage (NCBI taxonomy): Eukaryota > Metazoa > Arthropoda > Insecta > Diptera > Tephritidae > Urophora > Urophora cardui. The sequence continues at coordinate 23,869,388 of OY482670.1, read as the reverse complement.
TCCAAGGTTAGGTAACTGTACATTTCAAGTATTTAATAATAGCACTACATACTATATACATACATATTTATTATGCATTGACTTATCTTCCGTATTCCACTTTACAGATACGCTCAATGATACGGCTCCCATGCCAGAGCTGAGCTTTGAGGATCTGTTAGATGATTCGCCAGTGAAAAAGTCAATGGGCATAGTTGATGATGACGATCCTTTGGGGTTAGATGATGATAATTTACAGCATACGAAGAATAATGAGACATTGAATACACCAGGGCCCAAGAAACCACCACAACAACAACAACAGCATATAAAGTTAGCTGTTACATCAGCAACAACCACAGCACCACGTACAATGGCCAGCAGCGTGACAGAAAATTCTATTAAAAGAACAACTGTAAATGCAACAAATGCAATTAAAAATGTAACAACAACAGTAGCAGCAGCAGCAGTAGCGCCAAATTTACTCAACAGCAAAAATCTTCTACCAAAGTCAGTCAGCGGCGCCGGCGGCAGTCAAATGATGAAAATGCCAACAAAAAGCACTGTGACAGGAACAGCCGCCACGACAGGCACGACAATCTCTATTGCGGGTGCAACGGCTACAACCACGATGGGTGGTAAAACGGCTATAAGGACTGCAAACGGTCAAATATTGTATATACAAAAGAAACCGATAAGCGCTGGCGCTGCCGGCAGTGGCAGTGGAGGTGGTGGAGCGACGCTAAGCGGATCACGGTTAACAATCTCAACGCAGCATAATACAGCGACTGCCAGCGCAGCTGGTGGTGGTGGTGGTGGTAACAATAAACCTGTTGCTATTAAATTAATGCGTACATCCGCTGGAACTTTGGTGCCCTTCAAAACAAACGCTACCACGAATAATGCAACAGCGACGACGGCGACAGTGCTCGGAGCAAAGAAATCTCTTACGTTATCGCCAAAAGTGGCGTCAAAATTTGGCATGACGTCGGCGGCGTCGCTGCAATCTGGTCAGACGCGCATTATATCAACTGCGGGAGGACAGGTTTTGATACAGACGACAACTAATAGATCGACTGCTGGAGCAGCAACAACAACAACCACGATAAATCCAACAGCAACGTCTACAACCACTTATCGTGTGCAACAGGCTGGAAGCGGCGTAGGCGGAGCCGGAGGCAGCTCAGCTGCTGCGACTGCTAACGCTAACGCTAAAGGCGCTGCCACCGCGGCTGGACCACATAAAATTGTGGTACAAACAGCGAATGGTAAACAAATTGTCGTATCAAATCAGCACCTATTTAAGCTCTCACCGAAACCACCAACGAGTTCGAGTTCGTCAGCAGCAGCTACATCAGCAACAAACGCCAGTGGTACGTCCTCTGTAACGGCACGTCAAATGCAAACCTTACAATTGCCCGGAAAGTCTGTACAATATTTGCGTGCTGCTACAACTACAACATCCGCAGCAGCAGCAGCAGCAGGTCATGCGGCAACAAGCAGTGCGTCTGTGGCGTCGTCGGCGGGCGAACAAAAAGCCGCCGTTAGCAGCAATGCTACTGCATCGACAATCAAAATTTTGAATGCTAGCGGTGCGCCGTCTAAATTTACCGTTGTGCGACCGGGTGCCACAGGTACAACCAAAATCATTCTGACGCAATCACCAAAGAAAGAAGGCAGCGGCGGTGTTGGTGTGCCGGTAACATTTTCACCAATTACCTCTAAAGTGGTAAGTGGTTTGAATGAAAAACGTTTAAAAAAATACATAAATGCTCTTATAATTTTAATTTTAATTACATACATATTAATGCATAACAAAAATTCTTAATTTAGTTTAGCTCTTTTTTTATAACTTTTTTTTTTTCTTTTATAGCAAAAAACAATTGTCACAGTGCCACCGTTGCGCCCTTTCAGCAGCGATGTACAACGTAATTCAAATGCTAGCAATTCTAACTCCACCACAGCGCTTAGCCAAACTGCAAGTACTTCCTCTGGCACCAACAGCGGACAACTGGTCAGCAGCAATATGAGCAACAGTCAAACATTTACAAGAAATTATACGACGAGCACAGCTAACACTAACACCAATATAACAACAACAACAACAATTAATCCTTTGATGCGTAAACATAAAATCTCTGATCTCAATTCGGAGCTGAAACGCATAACAGCAACACTAACCACCACAGCAAGCGGCAGCAGTACTGCAGCATCGACAACATCAACGATGGATGATGGTGGACCACCGGAATTGAAAAAGTTAGCGGCTGGCGGTCGTATTGTAATGTTGCCGCGTTCCATGTTACACGCCCCGGGTGGCGGTCAAATGCGCACGGTCACCGTTCAAACGAATGCTGGTAGTGCAGTGGATGCTGCTGGGAAAAATGGACGTCAATCGCCAACGCATAAAGTAACATTTCATCAATTACAACAACAACAACAACAGCAACAGCAAATGCATGTTATGTACAAGAGCAACAACAACAATGAAATTAGCGGCCAGCAGAAATCGTTGTTGGTTGCTGGTGCTAGTGGTGCTGGTGGCAGCAAGATGCACGCGTTGAACGCGCAACAACAACAACAACAAAACCAGCAACCACAACAACAAATGTTAAAAATCAAAAGAGAGCTGCAGGTAGATCAACATCAACAACACCAACACCCACAACAACAATTGGACCTACGCGGCGCTACTAAATTGTTTATGCTTGCAACAGAGGCGGCTATGAACAGCACCACTAGTAACAACAATAAAAACAACAGCAATAGCAATAAAAACGATGATATGAGTCTAATTAATTTGAAAATCAAATTGGAGCCTGGCTTGGAAGATAATACCACACAACAACAAGATATCAAACCAACCATAGGCGATTTGTTGGCGGCGGATGGTGGAATAAGACGAAAGCATTGCAATTGCAGTAAATCACAATGCTTGAAGCTGTACTGTGATTGTTTTGCCAATGGCGAATTTTGTCAGGATTGCACATGCAAAGATTGTTGTAATAATTTGCTATATGAAGATATGCGGCAACGGGCAATCAAAAACTGCTTGGATCGTAATCCGAGTGCATTCAAGTGAGTACCTAGTTAATTTTTAACATAAAAAAAGGGTGGGGGGTGAGAGTTCTCATCCGAGGATTTAGTTTGGTTTTTAACGTGGGCTGTGTTTCAAGTCTAACGCTCAATCCGCACTTTATTGGACCCGGCCAAAACCATTTAGACGGTTAGGTGTTAATTAGGAAAAGCTAGTTTATTCCTAAAATGTACGGCGAAAATGTTTACAATTAGATTTTAACAACTACTTCGAATACTACTTTAGATAGATAGATAATCCTAAACCGTTAAGTTAATTTTTTAAAGTCTACCCTAATGTATTATTAGGGTGGCCCCAAATGTATGGAGAGGAATTTTATAGCATATTTCCTCAACCTCAACCTTTAGGTCGATGCTAATATAGTCCCAGATGCCACATATAAATTTTTGTCCGGATCGTCAACGCTTAAGGGGTGTCGCCCAGGTTATCTGAACTTTGACCACTTTGAAATAGCCCTTAACCGTCTCCGATCAGCAACAAAATTTGTATGCGCTCTCTTTGGGTACAGCAGTAACGATTTTGGGTATTAGATTTAAAAAAATTAATATAAATTTTTTGTGTCTTCATATGGTAATCAGAACTTTGACCACAGTGCAGCACAGTGGGACCAAAATTTATACATACATACATATGTGGTATCTTTGAGCGTGCTGTTACCGATGTGGGGGGGGGGGGCGGTTAGACCGAAGAATATCGTTAATTTGATTTTAAGGACCAGCCCAAGGCGAATTCGGCAATATTCGCCTCGATTCGCTTTAAATTTTTGTCCAGCAGAATGTCAAACTCAAAGTCAAATTTTTCTTTGTTTGACATTCTCCTGTATTCTTCTGTACACGGCGAGTTAAAAACGAGAAGAAGAAGAAGTCAGCTGTTCACGTACCATTACCAATGAATGAATTTGCCTTGGACCAGCCTAATACATATATGTATGTACATATGTAACGCATATCAGTAGTTTAAAAAAAATATCAAAAAAGCAAAACCAGAAGTAATATTAAGCTTACTTTCCAATACTACTTTTCCACCACCATTCCTTATGTTTTATGTTCACACAAAACACTTGTGCCGAATTTAAAAAAAAAACAACTTGAATTTCAAATTTCATTGAAAACATAGTAGGCGTTGCATAGTTGCGGCTGCTGAAAAGCAAAAAGCAAAAAAAAAAAAAACAAAACATAAATCAGAGCGCGCAATTCATCAATCAATTTAACGAAAACAACAATCAATCCAACAAAACAAAAATTTCTTTAAAACAAAAAAAAAAAATATATTTCTTTCAATCAACATTTCCTCAGACCTAAAATTACCACGTCACAGGAACAAGGCGACATGCGACACAACAAAGGCTGCAATTGTAAACGCTCCGGCTGCTTGAAGAACTATTGCGAATGTTACGAGGCGAAAATACCCTGCTCCTCCAATTGCAAATGCATTGGTAAGTAGATTTGATGATTTGTTTTTCTCATTTTATACCGAAATGCTATGCAATTTATGTATGTATGTATGTATGTATGTATTTTCAATTCAATTATATGCACATTTGTATTTTAATTTTTTTAGGTTGTCGAAATATTGAGGAACGTCCCGATCTTGACATGGATCCAATCGATCCGAAAATTTTGGCCACCATTGCCAACGCTTCACTATCGGTGGCCGATGCTCAAAAGCGCAGCTATGATAAGGCCAACAGCAACAATACTGCCGGCAATGACAAATTCTACTACAAGGACGCGGCCAAAGCTTTAGCTATAGGCAGTGATTTATTGGCTGGTTTGGCCGGTGGCAGCGGTAGTTTGGTTGGCAGTAGTTGCAGTGGCAGTAATGGTGGTAACGCCGCTGCTGGCGCCAGCGCCACCGCTACATCGTCCGAGAAGCCGCAATGTAATTTCATAACACAAGAAGTGGTAGATGCTACCATACAATGTATGATCTCGCAGGCGGACGAATGTGAAAAGAACGGTTTGCCGACGTATCAAACCGAAAAAATGGTTATGGAAGAGATGGGACGTTGTTTGGTTGAGATCATTGATTTTTCCATACGCAATACTGATTCGAGTTTTGCGCAAGATTAAGCGGAAATTTAAGACAGAAGAAGAAGTTGTAAGGACGATGAAATAGTGTCACTGTTCAATGAGGAGAAAACGCGTTTAACCAATGGATTGGAAAGGAGATGAGGAACGGCATGAATTGATTTAAGTTTGTTAATATACTAAAATATACATATGTATGTACATACATTTGTACATATGCGTTGTATTTGCATGCATATATGTAAATCAAAAGAAATTTTTTTCATGATCAAATACATACATATACCTATACATACATACATATATATATACTAAATATGCTAAACATGTTCATATATATAAAATAAAATTGCACACAGTCACTGAAGTGTACGTATGCGCATACATACAAACCAATGTTTTTATAAATTCAAAATCTAAGTTTACGCCCATTTTTCGCTGCTTAATAAAAATATAATATAAACAAATTTCAACTACTCATGTAATATTCGCAGCTTATTAGACATTTTTTAAATTTTTAGTACATGTGTGACTTATAAACTGCCAGGCATATGCTTTAGAGAATTAAGTATTTTATTTTAGTACGTACTAACAACTTTTAGTGGATTTTATTACATAACTTTGTGGTATTTTTTTTTTTTTTGTTATTTCATCAAACTTTAGTACTTTCTAGCACATACTACCGCTTTTAGCAAATTTTAACACGTATTATTCAAAAAAAGTATCAAAAAATTATGTAATAAAATCCACTAAAAGTAGTTAGAAGCGGTAATAGGTACTCAAATAAAATACTTAATTTTCTAAAGTATGGGTATGTCCAAAAACGCAGCATGAAATGCAAAAGCCGCAGTAATTATTTTTTTGATGATTGTGATGAGCGACGCTTCATGCAAAATTTACGTTTATGAACGCTCTGCTTGTACTACAAAAGCAGGTTGCGCTTCAAACTGAGTTTCTGAACATAGCCTATATGACTGGCAGTTGTTAGTCACACATGTACTAAAAATTAAAAAAAAAAAGGCTAATAAGCTGCGAATATTACATGAGTAGTTTAAATTTTGCATGCATGCCGTTTTATAGCGTATTGTTTCTACTAAAAATGTACGAAAATTTACCAGGCATGTACTAAAAAGTTCTAAACTTTCTAAAGTTACACAAAAACGTGGACTTTTTCCAAACAATACTTGTCAAAGCAAATTATCAACAAATTCTGCAGTAGCGTTTTTGATTTTGAATATTATAAAAAAAAAAGAAGTAACCTTATCATGACCATATCTGTAGTCACAACTCATAACGATCAAACTCGAGATAGAAAATGCGTACTAAAATTTGTTTTTTGTGGCCGATTTTTTGCAACAAAACGAAGTATATTTATGAAACCGTTATCGATTATAAAACTTCAAAACCATTTTTCAAAGAGAAATATCTAAATTTTAGATTCTAAAATATTTCCCTTTAATTATGTTTTGTTTATCAAAATTGCAAGCAAACATATTTTTAGTACACATTTCTAATCGTGACTTAGGTCGTTATCACTTGTGACAGATATGTACATATATCGTCGTTTAAAGTGCATTTTTGCGTAAGAGGTATTTTCATTTTCGCGTAGCGGACATTGGTTGAACTTTACAGGAGAGCAAAAAAACTGTTTCATTTCACAACCGTTACTTCTTTCTGCGTACAAACTTAAATTTAAATAGTTACGTAGATCAGTTTGTTAGCTAAAACATCAACTTAGTGTAAAAAAAGAAACAAATTGAATTATTAGGACTCTTTTTTTCATGTGCGGTTGTGCAATTTTTATTTGGCACAAAAATCATGCACAAGCGGTTATGAAATGGCAAAATGTTCAATATAAATTCTTTTTTTTAGTATTTTATAAAGAAAAAAAGTAACAAAACTTAAACTTATATTAAATTTAATGCTAAAATTAATATTTTTAATTAAGAAAACTTAATTTTGTTTACACATTGCCGGAGAAGTCGTAAGGTAAATGTGGTAAATTGTCATAAAAGCTATGACAATCGTAGGGCATCACTCGTTTTAAGTGTTTCAAATCTTGATATTTACTTTTTGTAATTTTGAGGTGACTGTTGTGGATTGGATTAGGAACATCCGTGTTCTATCTGGTTTATAACCTGACTTGAATGTCTTATAAATTTTCGCATAAGAATCATGGCCTACAAAAAATATGTTTTTATCGCAATGTAATACATTAATTTTTATACACAGCTGTAATAGTACACAGATTTAAATATTTTTTTATGAAATTTCGTATACAGGTTCCTATCCAGACTGGGACGGTTGAAAATGGGCGAAATCGGACCATGACCACGCCCACTTTTATATATGGGTATTACAAAGGAGCCCAATAAAAACATTTTTAGCGATATCTTCGTCAATTATAAAGATAATTCAATGAAATTTTGTGGCACAAGTACCACGATAGATAGAAAACCATAAACAGAAAAATTTTGGAAAATGGGCGTGGCACCGCCTCTTATTAGACAAAGGAATCTACGAGATTTCGGAGCCCATAATTCGACAAATAATTGAGATATTATGACGAAAATTGGTGGACTTATTTCTACCACTTGCGGTAGTATATGTTCAAAATTTTAGCGAAATCAGTTTATAACCACGCCTACTTTTTAGTAAAAATATTTCTCGAATGCCCTTCAGAAATTTGTAACGTGACATCTCTGTAACTAAAAGTCATAAAGGGATGAAATTTTATAATAACAAGAATATTTATACGAATTTTCAAAATGGGCGTGGCTGCGCCCACTTTATGCGGCACGGGCTTTATATAAATTGCACCGTGTTTCCAGCAAACGTAAAAAAACTATGAAAGCTTATAATATTTGGCTCCACTCGAACTGAGGCTTCCTTTCTTGTTTTGTTTTTTAATTTTTGATACCTTTAGTCATAATTTGGTTGGGAAAATTGTAAAGAAAAAACGTAGTATCAGAGCTTACCAATTAGCAACTTCATTTAATTTGTTTAAAATAATACCTGCTTGATATTTACCTGACATTATTTGTTTAAAATATTTAACTTTTGCTCCCTTTCATATAAATTCGCCATTTAATTTATTTATCTAATAACATATAACTTCGCTTGTATGAATGAACTGAAATCATACGCGGTAATGCTGCCAAATTTTAACAATACTCTTCATAAGCGATTATGAAATTTACTGTTATTATGCGTTTTTGTTGTTAGAATTGCAAAGTTTTGGTATGGGTCGATAGAGCTGAGCGTCGGGAACTCAGGGTTGGAAAATCTCATTTTTGGCAAAAATGTCCCTTACTCGAAAATGAAAATACCTCTTACGCAAAAATGCACTTTAAACGACGATATGTATGTATGTGCGACTTTTATCACTAAGGCTTTGTTCAGAAACTCAGTTTGAAGCGCGTTATGATTTTGTAGTACAAGCAGAGCGTTCATAAACGTAAATTTTGCATGCAGCGTCGCTCATCACAATCATCAAAAAAATAATTACTGCCGCTGTTTCGCTTCATGCTGCGTTTCTGAACATACCCTAACTGTGCAAATTCGTCTATATATAGATAGGAAATCGCGTTTTTTTTTTTTGCTTAACTAATGCTATTCTAATTACATACATACATAATATATTATATATAAGCTTAGTCCAATTTAGCGTTAAGCGCATTTGATAACGTGCGATTTTCTTTTCATGTCTTTGAAGAAAATTTTACTAACAATCCAACTCTCAATCAGTTTTGATTACTGCCTGATCCTGCATGTCTTTTCAATTTTAGAGTGTAAGAAATTGAGTTATGCTAGAGACACACATCGTAGTATAGTAGAAATATTGCGATCTATACCACATATGATATTATAATATTCATACCATATGTGTGTCTGAGGCATTAAATAGTTGTGAAACACAAGAAAAGCTAATTAATTAATTTTTATTAAGTTCGAAAAGTAAAAAAAAAATATTAAGTAAATTTTTGTTATTTTTAATAATTTTCTTTAAGTTAAACATAGCATGTTTGTACGCATGAACGTACCTGCATATCCAAATAAACATACATACATACAATAGTTTATTTTTATGTTGATGTTTTTCTTGAAAAGCCGCGCTTTATACAACTTTTTTTTTTTATTTTAAGCTACAAATGTAGTATGTATCTATATAATGTGTCTACAACTTTTTTATATACATATTTAATATCTGCACATACACACAAACATATGCATACTTGAATGTTTTTAAGTTTAACGTGAAACGCTATATTTTTTTTCTATATATATCAACCATTTTACCCTTAACTCAGTGGGCTGCTTTTTTTTTGTTGACGTATTGACTAAGCAAAAAGTTTAATGCTTGAATAGGAACTTCTAATATGCTTATAGATACATAAATATCTAATTTTTCCTTTGTAAACATAAAGGGAACTTATGAACTTAGTAAACAGCTAGTTTCGAAACCTTAAAAATTAATTATCAATTATGCAAAATATAATCAGATTTGCAGTTGAATAAGAAGGCTGTGCTTAAATTGGGCTAAGTAAAAGTTAAGTACTAAAAAGTTGAATCAAACCTTAGCACGAAGTTTTTAAAACATTTTGAGCACAAATTTTTAGTACTAACTTTTTAAAGCATTTTTAGTACTATTTTAGAAATAACTTTTTAGTACAATCTTTTAGTACTGACTCTTTAGAATTAATTTGTTAATACTAACTTTTTAGTAATAACTTGTTAATACTAAATCTTTATTACTAACTTGTTAATACCAGCTTTTAGTACTAACTTTTTAGTACTACGTTGTCAATACTAATTTTTTCGTACTAACTTGTTATTACTAATTTCTTAGTACTAACTTGTTAGTACATACTAGCTTTTAACTAAAAATTTTTAGTACTATGTATTTAATACTAACTTCGAGTACTAAATTTTTTGTACCAAATTGTTTATCATTCAATTTTTATACAGCCAAATTTTCTGTTCAACTGCAAGTCTTATTAACTTTTGTAAAATTAATATTTAACTTTTAAAAATTAAAATTATACATACATACACATGTACTAATTAGCGTACGCTGCTCGATGAGCGTGTAAAAAATAAGTAACATCAATATTAAACAAGATTGTATACAAAACGATGTAATGAAAACGAACGATTAATTTAAACGTTATTAATTTACAAAGTAACATCTGCAAAGAAAAAAAAAAAAAATAAAATAAAATTAACAAAAAAATAAGAAATTTTCAACATAAATAAATGTTATATAATACTAGTTTGTAAGTGACGCAATTGTATAACTTGACCCATTGTAAATAAAGCTAACTATATTATAATAAAATAAATAAATAAAAAAAAAAATAATCGTTTTTATTGCTTGTCAAATTAGCTTTTAGGGACCTTAGAAGTGCTCATCAAGATAAAAGCGCACTAACATGGCTTTCATTTCTATTTTTTCTCACCACATTGACCAAGCGCCCAATACTTTTCCAAAGTCCATTTTTTAGCAGTATGGTGGAGAGAAGTGGCGTACGCTTTATACAAGCCGAAAAGCCTGGCTTGCCTAAATATTATCGTTCATTTCATAATACGAATTTCTTTCAAATACGGTTATTTTAGACTTGAAATGTGTTTATTATTTAAGTAATTCAGTTTTAGCTGTAATCGTACATGATTACAACTACTATGGTGATATCGTTAGCCCATCAACAATATTCATGTGTATTTTGTTTAAGCAGCCAATCACAGCGAATAAATCAAAAAATCAGCTAGCCTCTTGGCCCAACTTGGGTTAGCTGAGCACGCTAATACAGGCTATGTTCAGAAACGCAGCATGAAACGCAACAGCGACAGTAATTATTTTGTTGATGATTGTAATGAGCGACGCTTCATGCAAAATTTACGTTTATGAACGCTCTGCTTCTACTACAAAAGCAGGTTGCGCTTCAAATTGAGTTTCTGAACAAAGCCACAGTTCCATACTTGGGCTTTTATGAGCATCATCCTTTGTTTTAAGTTTTTGGAGTTCCTTAAACCACTTACTATAATACTTACCTCGAGAAAGAAAAAAAAACTCGCCCCACCGACTTCCCAACTCTCCAATGAAAACATCAATATATTTTTTTTTTTTTTTTGTTTTGTTTTTGTAGTGGGCGTAGCTCGTTTATTCACCAACAATTTGAATTATGTAACTTGTACATTTGTACATTGTATCTGCAAGATTTTCGTATCATTATGAATTAGTACAATAAATATCGTGTTTTATGTATTTTTTATGTGTGTATGTATACTGTAGTTCACACATAGCTTTTTTCTTCTAATTTTAATTACTAAATATATATACTTTATTTTTATTTTTATAATTATTATGCTTAGATATATGTACATATGCATATACATATGCAGAAATAATGTACATATTTCTTTTAATTATTTATTTTTTAATATATATTTTTTTAAATATGCATACATAAATATATGTAAATTTCAATGAATTTTTAATGTTTTAATTACATTATAAATTTGGTTTCTCTCATAGTGATATATAAATATAATATGCACATATATTAGTTATACGCCTTAAGCAAATTTTTTTTGATTTCAAACACCAAAATTCTTTATTTATTTAAACTATTTTTTTGCTGGTTTTTTATTGTGAAATTTTGTTTTCTGCCTTTTGAATCTTATGCTCAATGCTAAATAATTTTAGGAATAGTTTATTTAATACGCTTTTTTGGATTTGGTTTTATATAAAGCCATGACTATGAAAAAAAATTAAATCAGTATTGAGAAAACAATTTACTTTATTTGGCTCCTTTTTTAATAAATCAAGACATACATAATTGAAAGCATTTTTTTTGATAATTCTATATGCATGCGCAATTTCTAAAGGTCACAAAGAGCTTTGGAGAAACTGTTACGTACATACATATTTGTATATTATTATATATTTTGTATTTAATTATATAAACTTGTGAGTAACATACAGAGAAAAAATTTTTAGCCTTTTTGTTTAAATATTTTTTTTAATTACCGCTTATTACTATATTTATTATGCCAGTTATATATTAATACACAATTAAGTATATATGCATGTATATGATTTTTAAGAGTATATTTTCTTACCTGGCGCAATAACCTATGTACATACATACATATTTACTTTGGCATCTCTTTTACTTGCACAAAATCTGTGGTGTGTTTCTTGTAGTTTTAATTTTATGTCATTTTTAACTCTAAATTTTCATTATTTATGCGAATAAGTTTTCATGTATGTATTTATATTTTAGTTATGTATGTAAGCTAAGTGGCTTAAATATTAGTTTATAATAATATTTTACAGTGTTTGACCCCATACCAGCTTTTTATGAAATGCTTTACATAACACAATTTATACATTATTATTTTTTTTTAAATATGTATACGTTTATATATCGACGGCTGAGACAATTATTCAAAAACGCCATATTTCAGAGAAATATATATGGAATTTTCTCTCAAACAGGGCGTTTTTGAAGCAAAATCTGAAATAGGACGTTATTGAAACAATTTTTCAAATAGGGCGTTCTTGAAGCAAAATCTGAAATAGGACGTTATTGAAACTATTTTTCAAATAGGGCGTTTTTGAAATAATTTTTGAAATAGGGCGATCTTATTCTCAGCCGTCGATATGTATGCTGATATTTTAAATGTAATCTGCTTTTATTATTTGAAGAAGGAAAAATGTTAAATTTTTTTTTATTTTCTTTTAATTTTTTTTTAATTTTTTTAAATTTTTTTTTTTATTTTCTTGAATTTTTTAAGCGCGCCAAAATAGCTAAATTATGCCAAAAAAAAATCTAGCAAAAAAACTTTTCAGAAACCTACGCATTTTCAACTTTTATGCTTTTTCATTTTTCTGCTGCGTGTTCTCAAATCCATTTAAAGCCTTTCTAAATATATTCTATATGGTTTTTCTTTTGACACGCCTTTTTAAATTTGAAGCTGCTGTTTTGTATAATAAATATATTATTATCTACCTAATTCACAAAAATACACAGCGTTTAGGACACATTTAGCTAAGCGTATGCTACTACTTTCAAAAGCATTTTTTTTTCATATTTCTTTTAATAACACCTTTCATTGAACAACAATTTTATGAATATTTTGTTGGAATTTTAGTATGAATAGCTATATACATTTTTTTTAACTCATCTAAGCTCAAAAATACCGAACAGTTATTTAAATACTTGCCTAACGGCCTGCACATGAAACGTATTTCACCACACACATATGCATTTGCGCTCAGAAACTACACCTTTTTCAGTTTATATTCAGAAAGTTACAATTTATATTCAGAAAATTACAATTGATATTCAGAAAGTTACAATTCATATTCAGAATTTCCATTTCATATTCAGAAAGTTGAAATTCATATTCAGAATTTCCATTTCATATTCAGAAAATTACAATTGATATTCAGAAAGTTACAGTTTATATTCAGAAATTTAAAATTGATATTCAGAAAAATATAATTGATATTCAGAAATTCCATTTGATATTCAGAAAGTTGCAGTTAATATTCGGAAAATTACAATTGATATTCAGAAAGTTACAATTGATATTCAGAAAGTTACAATTCATATTCAGATAGTTAAAATTCATATTCAGAATGTTCATTTCATATTCAGAAAGTTACAATTGATATTCAAAAAATTAAAATTCATATTCAGAAAATTACAATTGATATTCAGAAAATTACAATTGATATTCAGAAAATTAAAATTGATATTCAGAAAATTAAAATTGATATTCAGAAAATTACAATTGATATTCAGAAAATAAAATGTAAATGTAATTTTTATATTGTACATATACATATGTGCTGCTCATGGCAATTCCCCAGCTCTGCGCAATATGCAGAACTTCAATTGATGGTAAGTATTTGAAACTTGAGCAAGGTTTTTCAGAACCTTTTTTAACAATTCATTTTTTTTTCTTTTTTTCCAGACACCGAAGATATTGAAAGGAGCACTTACAAGTCTTACTCCTTGATGGACAGGGAGCGCATTGTCAATGCCGCTAACAAAGGGGAAGATTAGCTAACCCTAGCCAAATCGCTGGGCATCGCCTACAAAACGGCCTACACTTGGGCTGTAAGTGGAAGACTGGAAAAACAAAGTGTCTTACCCTCCGCCAAATACTTAACATTTTTTTTTACACTTTCTACATACATACATATGTATATTGTTACTATGTAAATATTTTGCGTTGTATGAGAATAAAGAAATACAATGTTCGTTGACGTGTTTATTTGTGGAAAGGTTTTTCATTTCTGACTCTCCTTCACCCCGGGACTGTCTTCTTCATCCTCTTCCTTTCCCTCCAGGTCCAATCAGATTTTCCAAAAGTCCGACATATGTACATAAAGCCTGCATTCATGTGAAGCTATACAATGCATCCAACATGTTAGATTTTCCTTGAATACAACTTATAAAAAAATACCTGAACAACTTTCTGAATATCAATTTTAATTTTCTGAATATCAATTGTAATTTTCTGAATATGAATTTTAATTTTCTGAATATCAACTTTAATTTTCTGAATATCAATTTCAATTTTCTGAATATCAATTGTAATTTTCTGAATATCAATTGTAATTTTCTGAAAATGAATTGTAACTTTCTGAATATGAAATGAAGCTTCTGAATATGAATTGTAACTTTCTGAATATGAAATGTAAATTTCTGAATATCAATTGTAATTTTCTGAATATGAAATGGAAATTCTGAATATAAACTGTAACTTTCTGAATATTAACTGTAATTTTCTGAATATTAATTTTAATTTTCTGAATATCAATTGTAGTTTTCTGAATATCAATTGTAATTTTCTGAATATGAACTGCAACTTTCTGAATATGAAATGGAAATTCTGAATATGAATTGTAATTTTCTGAATATGAAATGGAAATTCTGAATATGAATTTTAATTTTCTGAATATCAATTGCAACTTTCTGAATATAAACTGAAAAAGGTGTAGAACTCTGTGTTACCCTGTTTTAAGCTTTTGATTTGAAATGTTGCTGTTATTTGACAACTAGTCTGTACATGCATGTGTGCGCGCATGTTCATTTAATTTAAAAAGTACGCATATTTTCTGTGTATACTATTACTTTGCATTTGGTTATTAAATTTTTTTTAAATTCCATTTCGCTTCCATTTAAACTATTTTCCTTTACTTAGTTTAATTCTTTTTAAATCCCTAAGTGATTGCATTTGGCAATTCTTTGCTGCTTCAAAAATTTAAAGTGCGTTTAGTATAAACTTGATTTCTACAGGCGTAAGCTGAATTTTTTTAAAGTTTGCGTGCTAAATTGCGCATAGACATATATATATATATATATATATATATATATATATATATATATATATATATATATATATAAATATAGTACTGTTGTTACTGTTATTTGAGAGCATGCACATCTAAACTACTAAAATAATAAATATGCATTATATTACATACTATGTTTTTTGACTACAAATTCAATCAACAAGCATTTCAGCTATGCTTTATATACAATTCGCATAACTGCTTTTATACTTGTGGTTGACTACATAATGTTTGCTTTTTAACTTTCCATTGTTGCCAACGTTTTTTTTAGCTATACAACGTGCCTTTTTTATACATGTTATAAATATATTATATTTAAAAAAAGCAATCAAAATTAGATTATTTTTTTGCCTAAGTACAATTTCACTAGCATCTACATACATATAAACATTTACTTGGCGGAAAATTGCTTCAACTACATTTATTTAATTATTGCATTTAACACTTGTTCGTATTACCTTTATATTTTACCTTAACTGCGTATACATATATACATACATATGTATTTTTCAATAACATTGAGCTTAAAGTGCGCACAAATGGTTTGTCTTTCAAGTAAATTTACTTTTAATGTTGTTAATGATAATTGTTGTACAACCGTAAACTGTTATGATAAGAATTGAAAATAAATAAAGTACAATATGCATCAAAGAGTGTGTTTTTATTGGGCTAATGTGCCGTACTCTGTCAGTAGACCTGACGGAAACAGCTGTAACAGCTTTAACTCACAAACAAAAATATATTTTTAATTGAAATTGCGCCCTTTAACTAACGCTAGCTACTGATGACCGACGAATAGAGAAAAGAAAATATAAACGCACACATATGTACCTCTTAAATTTTTCTAACAAATAACACAAATATTAATCTAATTTACTAGACTATTTTGCCCCTTAGGAAAAAAGTAACCCCATTTTAAATGTACATTAATTTAAATTTTCGTTCCCAGCTGCACAACATTTACTTCATAACAGTAACATATACATAAAATGCGGTTTTACGTTCTTTTTTTCTTAAGAACAACGCGTAGAAAAGCTTGCAGCCATTCAAGCCTTTCGCGTGGTGCACCATTTTGTTGACCAAATGTCTTAAAAATAATAGAAAAACAAAAATATAAAAATAAATTTTTTAGAACTTCGTTAAAAAGTAGTGGAAGTTTATTGACTGATGGTAGATAATTTTCGAATTTCTAAAAGCTCTGTTTTATATAGAGTTGTTTAATAACATATACATATAAAATTAAAAAAATTTAGAAATTTGCTTAAATAAGCTTTTATAGCTTTAGCTGTTTCTGAATATTAATATTAATAAGAATAGTGTGACTATTGAAGTTTACGGTTTTTTTACTGAAGCCTTTGATTCGTAGGAAAAACAATAGTTAAGGAGCACACCTCAAATTGGAAGAGAAGCTCGGCCATAAAACTCGTGAGAGTTATAATAGCGCCAGTTTATTATTATTATTATTACATTGGTCGATGGACACTTATAAAAAACGTCTGCTAAGAAAACTACATAAAGGTTGTGGTATTTTAAAAATATATGTCTATTTATATGTAAGTTCAAAGTGATTCTCCTAATGTAGACAATTCTGCTAGAAGAATCATTTAAGATGCTAGTTTTATTAGCAAAATTTCTTACTGAAGTTCTAAAAAATAAATATAAAATTTTACAATTTGTGTGCACTTATAACTTTTATATCCAACTGCATTAAGTAAATAAAAGTTATATGTATTCTACATTCTAAGCTCACATTTTCTACCACTAATTTGTAACATAAACTTCTACATACATATGTTATTATTTCATACACATATGTACTAAATATTTAGTTATTATTTGCAGAAATAGTTTGCCTGCTAAATATGTAAATATGTACTTACTAAGAATTCCCTTTTAGTGTCAGATAACTTGTGTGTGCTAAGTATTTTATAATACATTTTACAAATATGTATGTATTTGCTAAATAAACATTGATTAGTGCATTAATATTACATATTTATGATATTTTATAATTTTTAATAATCATATTTCCTGTCTATTTTAAATACATATGTATATGAAAAATATCTGATCTTTTTCTCCTACATATTGACGAGTCTGTTAGTTATTGCGTATTTGCTTTTCTATCAAATGTTGCGCAACGTGTATAGCATGCTTAACTGTTCTGTTACTGTTTGGCGTTGCCATAATGGAATGTGTTGCTTCCGGTTTAAAGCACCGTATACATCTACATAAATCTTGGATATTTGAAAGCTATACAATTATGGGTCAACTCATTGCATTTCTAACAAATTTCCGTTTGTGAGGTTGGATTAAAAGGTTCAAAGCAAAAATGTTCATTTCAAGCCTTTTTTTTTGGCGAATGTGCTTTGTTATAAAAATAACAAAATACGTAAAACAGTTACAGGAAAGAGCAAGTTGCAAAGTGAATGATTTTTGTTGGAAATTTGACATCTTCTGCAGATATTAATTTTAACTTTTCATTTGATTTCGCAGACTCGCTTAATGCTAAAGAGACTCGCTTATTTCATATCAATTTACTTCATTTCCTAAATATTGAAAGAAAAAACTTTCGCTTTACCTTTTTTTCTTAAAATTATAAAAGTATGTTCTTTTATGGTTATTTTTCTTTTGTTTTAATCAATTTAACTTTTTAATATTATTACGTATATTTGTATGTATGTAATAAATAATGTATGCTATGTAATTCATTTAACTCTTATACATATATTATTATATATTCAACATTTATTTATGACTAGCGCTTGTTTTTTGAATTGATTTGTTTAAAGAAGGTTCAAGTGCGCCCCGCCAAATTTACGTTTTGAAATTCTTCATCTTCTAGTATATATTCACCATAAAACAAAACGGCGATGAGGTTCGCGTGTATTTTTTGTTTCTTCTTTTTGTTTTGAGGCGCCTTTTACTTGTTTAGTACCACTTGATGTTTCACCCAAATTTCTGTAAATGTGTTTTAATTATGAGTTTTCGAAGAGTCAAAATCTTTCGAAAGTGTACAAATTCAAATAACGATTCAAAATAAACAAAAAATCCAACGTTTAATTTGCGGCAATTTTACACAATTTGCAGAAAAAATTTATATAAGTAAACGAAAATAATTTCGACCGTTTTAATTTATCTTTCGTGGACATTGAAAAACTGTGTGACGTTTAGCAGCGTCGAAAGCAATGCATAGCATCGGTTAGAGTAATCGCAGCAGTTGCAGCAGCAGTAGTAATAGACAGCAACGTTTGCATTATAGTCCAACTCTAATGCACCGTATGCGAATGCGTGTGCGTATGCGCATCTAAACGTTTTCTTGCGTTCGGCCCTGACTGCTCCAGTGTATGCGCATGGTTGCGTCTGTCAATTACACTACATATATACAATTCCCGACATTGTTATTTTTGAAAATACATATTTTACCAATTCGCGAAAGATTCAATAAAATGTATAATGGATGACGATTTAGAATTGATATTAATTATGATAGGAAGTATTATTGCCGCATATACGGAATACTTTAAAATTATTAAAAAAAAAAACGTACCACTGGGGTATGTGATTTGTAATTGGAAAGGGAAGTTAGTGTTTTTTTTTAATTTGATGAAAACCCGTGAAGTGGATCAATTCCAAATTAATAATATATAATAATAATAATAATACCTGGCGCGAGTTTCTCTCCCAATTCGAGAAGTGCTCCTTTTGTTTTTCCTAATTGGGTGGACCTACAGTTTTATGCCGGCTGCAAACGGCGAATGCATTTTTTGTGAGAAGCTTTTTCATGGCAGATATATACTCGGAGGGTAAGCCGCCCACTGCCGAAAGGTAACCGCTATTTCGAAAAACCCAATAATTGGGTTTTAATTAATTAGAAAAATTTTTTTTTGGAGTTTGTCCGGACGGGGGTTAGAACCCGAGACCGCTGGTATAGCAGGCTAGTACTCTACCCATTGCACCACAGCGGCCACATTGCAAAATTGCTATCCGTCGATTTTTATGTATTGTAAGAATTACAGTTGCTTTGCCTTAAAATATCAGACTTTGAAAATTTTGGCTTATACAAATATATGCACAACCTCTGAAATCTGAGAACTCCCTATTCAAAATAAAACTCATTTCACTTAATTATTTTTTTACAGTTGAACTTATTTAAGTTTCAATTGTGTATTTGCACACGGGTAACTACATATGTATATGTATTTTAAATTCATGTACTATGTACATGGGTATGCAGATAGTAATTAACATATAATTAATAATTATTAATCATTTCTAAATATATTTAAAACCCCATTTAATTAACTTTTCTGCAGGCAAACAAACTTTCACTACTTCATTTTAAATCAATTTAACGAAATTTTTACCAGAAAATATGTATACCGATGTAGCAACCAACTTAATATTGGTTGCGAAACGCATAGAACACGCATAGAAGTAGAAAATTTTCAACTTAGCTGCATTCGAATGCGTGTTCGAAATCATCTTCGAATTTTCTATGCGTGTGGTGCATTTACATCCGTGCCACTGGAGTTTGCCTCATTTAAACACAGGTATGCAACACGGCTGTCAGTGACACGCACACGCATACGCATCTGCATACGGTTCATTAGAGTTGCACTATTAGCCACACAACAGCGCTTGCCAAAAGCAAGTTGCCGTTAAGAACAACTGTCAATAATATATCAACGAGCACTCGCACAGTTTGTTTTGAAAATTGACTCGTTAATTTTTTACAAAAATTTGTAAATATTTATTTGATCTACAAAATTTCTCAAACAAAAAAATAATCATCCTTTAAATTGGCAATGACTTTTAATCGTGGCAGAAACATTTGTAAGTTAAAATAAATGTGTAACTGCAAGAATTAATTGCATTTTTCCATCATCGAAATTTTGCTTTCGTTTACGCACACAGATACTTCGGGCGATTTTTATCAATATCCAAATCCAATACAACAAATAAAATTACAAAAAAATCGACGACAAAGATCCGATCCCTTTGAACGTGATCCATTCAAAATTCAATCGTATAATTTCCACTACGCCGAACGTCCATCATATCCGCTACCGCATTTCGGCAATCAACGCTCAGCAACAAAAGCGAGCAAAGGCTTTGAAACATTTTTCTACAATTATGACTTCTCTACTACCGTGCATGACAAAGAGAATCTTGCAGCAAACAACTTTTGTGAATATCGGTATGATAGCGCATCGTCGCCCCGTTATATGTCCGCTGGACAAAGTTACGATCAGCGACCACTATGTAAAACAGCGCGCTCCACTGCAAATCGAGAATATATGCGAGCATTCGCCGCCGCTCATTTCGGAACAAAGACAATATCAAAGACGACGACTGCAAGTCCTACCAGCTACTTTGGGCGGGCAGGACATTGCAGCAATCGTAAGTCGATTGAACGCGGTGGCCGGCGGTTGCTCGTTGAAAACATTGGTGGCGGCGGCGGCGGCAGCGGCTGCCGAGTTGGCTGCGACAACGAACGTTCCCACAACATCTATGGCAGGCAAGAGCGCGCTGACAGGCGTAGTGCGTGGAGGGATGCTGCTAATTTCCGTGAATTGTCAAGCTCAATAGCATCACCATCTAAATATAATGCACGCGAAGAACCTGCACAGAAAATGCAACGCCAGGCTTCCACGCATCATCGGAAAAGTGCAACGCTGCAGAAGACAGAAGCAGACAGCAGTTCTGGCTGTCAAATTAATATCAATATCAAAAGTTTAGACTCAACACAATTGGCTGATAATATTGTCATTAAAATAGAAGCCGATAATGGTAAGCCAAGCTGCAGTGAAACTACCGCGCACACCGAGCAATCAGCTGTGTTTATTGGTGGGCTAAATAATTTAAATAACAGCAAAGAAAGCACGCACAATCACAGCAAAGATATCGCTTATGCCAACTCTGATGTGAATTGTAATTTAGATATTAAGCCGTCTCCACTGGCACCAATGGTGCGCAATTGCACTTCCGCAAATTTTTCGATTGACAAACGACTATCCAAATTTGAAATGATGCCGGCGGCTAAAATCAAAAATACAGTTCGTAAATGCGCACAGCAGCAACGCAGATACACGCCACGCAGCTCTTCGCATTGCCGCATACCAGTGACGTCGTCGTCAAATGTACGTGCCCAGGGCTTTAACAACCCACCCAACAACGACGCAAACAGAACTGAAAAAATTCAAAATATTGACAGGCAAATGCCGCAGGAAGAACGCATGCCCAGCATTGTGCCATGGTGTTTGAATGCAACTGTATGTCAAGCCGGCCTTTATGGTAGCTCAAACGTCAATGCAGCAGAAAGTAAACGATCATTGCGCACACAGCGCTCCTGCACCTTAAGTAAACACATGCGGCCATCATACGATGCCGCCACCAATACGCTCAGCGAAATGTGGAAAATGCGTCGTCAAGCAGTGATGCAGGCTGACTACACGTCACGGCCGCCACAACAACATAATTCCGCAAAAGCCGCAAGTCCATTGCAAAAAAGACACAGAGCGGAAAATATTGCTGGCGAAGTTAGTGCCAGCCGCATGCAGCGAATGGCATGGCGCACCCATCAAAAATCGCCGTCGCAAAAGAGCTTGCCATCACAGCATTCGTTGTGTAGTCTTAGGATTAGCAAAAGTACTTTGCAATCACAGGCTATGAGCTCTCAAGCTGAGCTCTACAATTCACCTTCACCAAGAATTATGCATAGCAGCAAATCGCGTATAAGAACAGAGGAGTTCGGTGTTAGACGACCAGCGTCTGTTTGTCAAAGTCATTTAAGTACTAAGACCACACCGCTCAATATCAATATAAATGTGTTTGCGGATAAATTGAAATTATTGCGCGTTTAAAGCGGTTTGGGCATTATGATCACGTTTCCAGCAATTCAAATGGATTACAATGAGCGATAATATAACCCAGCAGAGTAGTTGTGGCTTTGAGGTACAGCTGCACACTTAAAAAGTGTTTCGTTTATCGATGAGACGCCTTTTAGATGTTCAGTTGGATCGCAAGTTACCTTGCAGTGGTTCTATTATTCTGTTATCTATGAAGTTTTGCTGGATATTCAAATGTCGAGACAAAATTTAATGCTAAAAAATTTTGCCGGAAAAAAGTACCAACGCTCCGAAAAAAATGACTTTTTCAGGCTGGTAGAGGGGCTCTCACAGATCGCTGTTTTATTTGGTAAATTTTGCAACTTTAACAACAAATATTTCGTAAACTATAAGCGTACAGCCAGAGACTGAATTTTTCACTTTTTGAAAGTACATACTTTCTTGCATCGTCTGGCTGTACCCTAAGTCTCCGGCAAGTTTTGATTTTAGTTTTGAGATCTATGAGAGCCCCTCTAACCCATAGAAAAAGTAATTTTTCTTAGGGCGTGGTTCTTTAATGTAAAGCCGGACCGCTTGCTGTACCAATGCAGACTAATCTACCAAATCGTAAATAGATTTTTGTATATTTTTTCTTTTGTAATCTCTTCAAACAAATTCCATAAACGCTAAATATACAACATCAGCCTTTATTGAAATATTATTATAAAAATTATATGTAAATAAAACTAACTTTTTTAAACTACTTGGCTAAAAAAACTTGTTATATTTTATTGTTGCAAATATTGCGCATTGAAAAGGTTATTTTTCTTTCAGATATCAGCCCCTTTGTTATTTTGAACTTTTATTTTTATGAAAAATCACAATTAAACCACATTAATTTCAGTTACTAAATCGTGCAGTACACCTTCTTTGCTGGGAGTAAGCATATGACATATTTTAGTAAACAATTTTCTTTTAAATAAATTAAACTCAAATTAAACTAAAATAGTCTATAAAACACAGAAAAAAGAATCGCTAAAATAGAAAGAAAATTAGAAAGAAATATAAATGATTAATTAATGAGCTCAAATCACGAAAAAAATAAGATAAACGCCGTTACTGCTGTTGATGGTTGGTCAGCGATAATTATCGATTATAATCGACAATCTTTTGTTTGCAACGATAATCTCGCTACATGGCCATTAGCATGTTGACTATTAAGAAATGTTTACAAGTTTGAGCAATTGATAAGCAAAAAAAAAAGAAGAGAAATAAAAATATAAATATAAAAAAATCATAAGCTCAGTTTTTTTTTTTAATTTTTGTGGTGCTTTTGCAACCAGTTGCTTTTAGTAATTTTTATAATTTTTTTTGGCAACAAAGCTGCATTTTTTATAAGATTTTAAATTTTGCTAAAGAACATACATACATATTTATGTTTTTAGTTTTATGTTAAAAAAAAACGATATAAAAAGAAATTACTGCAATTATTGCTTCCAAGAGTGTGAAGTAGATATTTTTCTTTAAATAAATTAATGTATATTGTATGTAAATATGTACATATATGCCATTAATTTGGCTAGCTTTTCAGTTACATATTTATGTATGTAGGTGGGTTGCAATCCGTTAATTTTCATATAAATATATGAATCTATTCCGTTATTTTTTTCAATTAAATATTTTTGTGTTGTTTTGTTTTTTTAATTTTTTTTTTTTTTGTTTGGAAGCAATAACTTTTCATATGATATTTCTGATATTTTTGGTTGTTTTTATATCCTCTTCAAATCTTCCTTCCACACTCCTCACCTACGCGTGTGTGAAATATACTCTTACTTGCTTTATTTGTCAATCCTTTCAAGTTGCAGCGTTGCGTTGATTTTTGATATCCGTTTAATCGATTATTCCTCGTCATCGTAATTTTGATAAGTGACATAACGCACCGCCGAACGTTCACCAATGATTAATGACTGTTGTGTTGGATATGGTGGATGTTTGTGTGTGCGAGGGGTAAAGAGAGAAATATACATGATGGGTGAGTGAAATTATTTGAAAAGTGCCGAAAAGGGGAAATTAAACTGCATTTTTGTAATAAGCACAGTGTGACTAGGGATGGCAAAAAAAATTTAATAATCGATTAACCGTTTTTTAGGTTAATCGAAATGGTTCGATTATTAATCGCGAATAATCGTAGGCAACTGATTATAACCGTTTTTCGATTACAATTATTGATAAATTAATACGTAGTACCCCAAGAGGACAAACAAGCTAATTTTTTATACATACTATGTATGTGTGTTCGTTTTTATTATAATAATAAAAAATCGTCATTTCAGCGAAAAATATTTTGTTGCTATCTCATCTTTACAAAAAACACGTTATAAACAAAAAAAGTGTCGGCTTTCCACTGAGAAAGCGCACCACGAAAAAAATTACTTTTTCAGGGGCTCTCAGATATCTCAAAACTTGCAGGAAGTTTACAGTTTACGAGATAATTGTCGTTAAGGTTGGATGGGTCCATAGATATTACCCCAGAAAGAGAATTATGTCGGCTGAGGATTATGTTTTTAAAGCGCGGCTGAAGGCCGCCAACGCAAAATGTTGTTCTACACACATACATATATGCATTTGCTCGTTTTAATACGTGCTTTTATCTCGGCAATAGATCGCAGTTTTCGTGTTTTGTTTGGTAAATTTCAAAATTTTAACAACAAATATCTTGTAAACAACAAGCCTCCGGAAATTTTTGATTTCAGTTCCAAGTCCTGTGAGAGCTCCTCTACCCCCCGGAAATAGTCATTCATTTCGGGGCGTTGTTCCTTAATGGGAAATTTTCCCAAAAACAATTTTAAAGAGGTACGAATTCATACAAATTCGTATATAAATGAAATCATATTTAACAAGTAAGGAAGCCTAAGTTCGAGAGGAATCGAACATTAGATACTCAGCTGTATGCTTTCATTGTTTGTTTGCGTTTGATGGAAACACGGTCTAGGTACTTTTTATATAAAGCAAGTGCTGCATAAAGTGGGCGTAGCCGCGCCCATTTTCAAAATTTTTATCAGTCATCCAACTAAGCATATGAATATTATTCTTTGTGCAAAATTTCATTCCTTTATCACATCTAGTTACAAAGATGTCACGTTACAAATTACCAAAGGGCGTTCCAGAAATATCTTTGTTAAAAAGTAGGCGTGGTCATAAACCGATTTCAATAAATTTTTGCGCGTCTATTAACACAAGTCATAAAAGTGTATAAACCAAGTTTCGTCATAATATCACAATTATTTGTCGAGTTATAGGCTAAGAAATCTCGTATATTCCTTTGTCTAAAAAGAGGTGGTGCCACGCCCATTTTCCCAAAATTTGTCTATTTTTTGTTTCCGGTCTATTGTGGAACTCTTGCCACAAAATTTCAATGAATTATCTTTATATTTGACAAAGATATCGCTTAAAATGTTTTTATTAGGCCACTTTATAATACCCATATATAAAAGTGGGCGTGGTCGTCAACCGATTTCGCTAAAATTTTCAGCATGTATTACCACAAGTAATAAAAGTGTACACACCAAGTTTCGACATTATATATCAATTATTTGTCGAGTTATGGGCTCAGAAATCTCGTATATTCCAGCTTCTAAAAAGAGGCGGTGCCACGCCCATTTTCCAAAATTTTTGTGTTTTGGTTGTATGTCCGCAGGTGGACTCCTGGCATAAAATTTCAATGATATATCTTTATATTTGACAGAGATATCGCTTAAATGTTTTTATTACGTCACTTTATAATACCCATATATAAAAGTGGGCGTGGCCGTCAACCGATTTTGATAATTTTTCGTCCAAACATTTGCCTAAGTAAGTATATCACGCGTACCAAATTTCATCGACATATCTTCAACAGTTTCTGAGTTATGACTCATAAAGCTTTCAATGTTTGCTCCTCAATAAGTGGGCGTGGCACCGCCCATTTTTCAAAATTCCATCAAATTTCTTCTTAGGGGCCTGAGCTCAACACGTGGGTAAAATTTCATCACTCTAGCTATATTAGTGACTGAGATACCAAATTTCCGATTTTTTCTATATAGGAAAAGTGGGCGTGGTCATGGTCCGATTTCGCCCATTTTCAATACCAGCCGTCCCAGTCTCGATACCAACTTGCATTTCAAATTTCATCAAAATATCTCAATTTTTGCGCGAGTTAGAGTGTTTACAGACGGACGGACAGACGGACGGACGGACAGACGGACGGACGGACAGACGGACGGACGGACCTGGCTCAATCGATTTCTCTTTTCACCCTGATCATTTTGATATATATAAGTCTATATCTATCTCGATTATTTCATTCTGTTACAATCCACCGTTATGTGATTAAAACTATAATACTCTGTGTACTAGTACAGCTGAGTATAAAAAAGCTGTGCACATTTATCTACACACTGCGCTTACTTATATGATAAAATAAATAAATAACATCATCAATCATTCATTAATACTAATTCATAACATTTTGCCTTGAAAAATAATTTACAAACTCACTCGAATGAAAAGGCGGTAATTCTCAACTTCGATTATTTCCTTTCGATTATTTTCGACTTGAGAGGAAAAAGGTTAATCGAAAAAATAATCAAAAGAAAAAAACCGATACATTTTAACCGTTAACCGAAAGAAAATAACCGATTATAATCGTTTTTCCGGTTATAGTTGCCATCCCTAAGTGTGACAAAAGCAAGTAATTTGCCTGTAAAGTAAGGGCAAAAATAAAGTCTGAAAAAAAAATATTTTCCAGTGCGCAAAAATTAATAAAAAGTAGTAAAGAAGCAAAACAAAAAAAAAAAAAATAAAAAATAAAAAAATACACTGAAAAAAAATATTTTTTTATATTTTATAATAATATATTTTATTTTATTTATTTAATATGATAATAGCATGACTTATTCAGTAACATAAATGAAAAATATGTATATTTTTATTGCATACATATTTACAAAATTATGTTTAGAAGACACCAAACAAAAATAAAAATTTCGACTTAAAACTAAAGAAAAGTAAATTTATATGTATGTATATATAAAAAAATTAAAGTATATACAAACAGACCTGTTAAATTCTAATTAAAATTAATAATGATGATTTTTGTGGAATTTTTAATTTTAATTATTATTTTAATTGCCTTACATTAATCGGCAAATTAATAATCAATTAAATTAAAAAATTGTAAAACATAATCAT
Source organism: Urophora cardui (assembly GCA_960531455.1). Taxonomy (NCBI): domain Eukaryota; kingdom Metazoa; phylum Arthropoda; class Insecta; order Diptera; family Tephritidae; genus Urophora; species Urophora cardui. Next base: position 23,841,851 of record OY482670.1, on the reverse strand, counting down.
GATTAATAGCCATCAAAAAAATAATCGGAAATATGTAATCAAATAATCACATCATTTTTTTTAATCGCATGATTATTTTTAATTGCTCGATTATTTTTAATTGCACGATTATTTTTAATTACATGATTGTTTTTAATTGCTTGATTATTTTTAATTGCACGATTGTTTTAATTGCTCGATTATTTTTAATCGCATGATTATTTTTAATTGCTCGATTATTTTTAATTGCACGAATATTTTGAATTGCATGATTATTTTTAATTGCTTGATTATTTTTAATTGCACGATTATTTTTAATTGCTCGATTATTTTCAATTGTGCGATTATTTCTTTAAATATGATTATTTTCAATTATTTTTGAAAATAGGTGAAGCTGTGTTTGGTCAACTAATATTTATGAGTATAGGTAACTGAAAAAAAGACAAAATAATGATATTTAGAGAAATAATCGTACAATTGAAAATAATGGAGCAATTAAAAATAATCATGAAATTAAAAATAATCATGCAATTAAAATTAATTAATCGATTAGTTAATGTATTTTTTTTTTAATTTAATTAACTTTTAATGATTAAAAAGGTGAAAATAATCATACTTAATCATTAAAGAGTTACAAAAACAACAAGCTTTAACTAATAACCATTAAAATTTTTAATCATTAAATAACAGGTCTGTTTACAAGTGCATATGTACGTAAGTATGTATGTACATACATATGTATATATAAAAATACAAATTGCAAATAACTGAAAAATCAATTTTTTTTATTCTAAATTTAAGTAAATTAACAAAAAAAACATATTAACAAACAGCACATGGCATTTGTAACACAAACGAGGCGAAGAGCAAGTTAGAGTTAAATGTGTAAATAAAAAAAAAAACTTTAGCAAATCAAAGCCTTTCACTTTCAAAAGCCTCATTCGCCACGCCCACAACGCTTGTACTCGCTACATTTTTCGCATTCGCATTCGTTTCGGCATTCGCCAACACCCCCGCATCAACGCACGCACTACCGTTCGCTGCCGCTGCCGGTGTTGGCAGTACCGAAAGCGATGTGCCAACAACATTTACATCATCATCAGCGTTACCAACCTTTTTCTCTTCCCTCGTTGGCGGATTTTTCAACAGCGTGAGTAGCGGTGCATATATAAAGCACAACACCGCAATACCCACCAACATCCATTCGAAACCGATCGATTTGACGAGCGTGCCGCTAAGCGCCGGACCCACGGCGAAACCCATGCAAAAGGCGACATCACCCAAAGCATAAACACTGCCATAAACTGCCGAATGACGTATGTCAACGAGATAGCCCAGTTCGGGCATCATTGACGAATCGACCATGCCAATGGCGAAACCCAAGCCGGCATTGGGTAGAATGAGATGTGTAATCGAAGTGGCCATGGGTATCTGTGGATGAGAAGATCGATGATGGTTTTTTGAGGAGTTACAGCGTTGCCATTAACTGACTGTATAGTTGTCAACTAACTCACCATAATCAAACAACCGCCAATGATAATCAAACCCAAACAAGCGGCAAACCAGCGTCCAATCTTATGTCCCAATGGGCCGAAGAGATTCGTGCCGATTAGATAACTAATAGAGGCTGGCAGAAAGGCAACACCTTGCTCCCAACGCGTAGCGCCCATATTATCAACCATCCATAGTGGCAACGATGGTTCCAACATGGCAATGCCCATGTTAGCGAAGGTTATAGAACCTAGAAGTGTTGGAGGATTAAAAAGAAAATTAAGCATATGAAATTTAGCTAATAAGAGTGTACTCAGATATCATTTCCCCTCTGCCTTACCTGCTGCAATCAATATATACGGATCACTGATTAACGCCTTCAACGATGGCGGCTCCGTTTCGGCGCGCTGTATGGACGGTTGCAACATGAACAGCTGTAGCAGACCATCACCCAAAGCCAATGCGGAAAGTACCAGAAATGCAGCCGATTTGCCAACAAATTCATACATAACACCACCGAATGGTGGACCGATGAGTACGCCCAACGCCAGACCGCCTAATGCTACGCCCATTGCATTGCCACGCTCTTTATCGTCGGTATAACGATCGGCCAACATGCCCATGCCTGAAACGGAGGAACATGAGGAGCCGATACCTTGTAAGGCGCGCGCCACGAATAAAACCGAATAGGAACGACCGAAGGCGAAGACTGTTGATGTATATATGGATAAGTGGAATGCAAAAGAATTGAGTTAGTAGATGGTACATATGTATGACGAGCTCAGTGCAAAAATGAGACATGTATTTTTTCTCAGAGCAAAAACGAACTATCGTATAGACAAAAAACGCGAAAACTCGAAGCGCAAAATATGCCGGCAAAACATTTTAGTTCGTTTTTGTCCTCTTTTTTTTTAGGGAAGAAATGTTTTTGAAAGCTTTTCATACTTACTCAGTGTCGATATGAACATAATAACGAAGCCGGCGAACATGGGAATGCTATAGCCAATTCTGCGTGGAAGATAGGAAAGAGAGTGGGAGGAAGAGAGTGTTAGAGAGGGTGAAAATGTTTTAGAAAAGGCACGAGAAGAACTAAGTATCTAATTCCAGTGCTTTCAAAAGAAAATATATTAGAAGAAACTCTACTTTTCTTAACTTACTTATGCGTCAAAGGTCCAACGATTGGATTTACTAAAAGCTGCACGAAAGCCTTCGACGCAAACAAAATGCCCACCTCCACGGTTTCGCCAACCAGCTCATTGTGCCGCTCCTCCAAACCACGATACAATGTTAAGTTTTCTGGAAGGTAAAAGAGATAGTAAAGAAACGAGACAAACATCCGTTACTGCTGATTATCGATATTTTTTACAGATGCTGTAATTTCAACATATTAAAATTAGCATGGTAGATTGTTAACTAAAGGGTGCACTAAATGCCATTATAATTGATTCAGTTATTTGTTAAATAAAGTATTTATGTGTGTACATCAGGGACTGTAACGGTTATGAGTTATATCCAAAAAGTTGATTTTTAATCATTATTTGCTGAGTTTTATTTTCTGCTCACAAAATAAAAGTTATTTCTTGAGCTTTAGTTTTCCATCAGAAAATAAAAGTTATTTTTTGAGTTTTATTTTTCCCTCAAAAAAAAAAGTTATTTTTTGAGTTTTATTTTTCTGTCAGAAAATAAAAGTTATTTTTTGAGTTTTATTTTTCGATCAGAAAATAAAAGTTATTTTCTGAGTTTTATTTTTTTGCTCAGAAAATAAAAGTTATTTTTTGAGTTTTATTTTTCCCTCAGAAAATAAAAGTTATTTTTTGAGTTTTATTTTTCGATCAGAAAATAAAAGTTATTTTTTGAGTTTAATTTTTTTGCTCAGAGAGATTTTGGCATATAAATGGTAAAATAGATAAAAAAAAAAATAATTTTTTTATTTATAAACTTTACCTACGTGTTAATGTGGCAAAATCGAAAGCTGCAGCTAAAATTAAACTGAAGAAACTTTTATTCTCTGAGCAAAAAGATAAAACTCAAAAAATAACTTTTATTTGCTGATCGAAAAATAAAACTCAAACAATAACTTTTATTTTCTGAGGGAAAAATAAAACTCGGAAAATAACTTTTATTTTCTGATCGATAAATAAAACTCGGAAAATAACTTTTATTTTCTGATCGATAAATAAAACTCAAAAAATAACTTTTATTTTCTGATCGAAAAATAAAACGCAAAAAATAACTTTTTTTTCTGAGCAGAAAATAAAACTCAGAAAATAATGATTAAAAATCAATTTTTTTATAAAAATCGAAAAAATAAAAGTTAATGCACCTAGAGATAGTCTGCGTTACGGTGATTACATCTGTGTACTTCTTTTGCGTTTAGCATTTCTCCTTCAGTATGATTTTTTAGTCAAAATTTAAAAAATAACGATTATTTGCAATCCCTGGTGTACATACATCGATGTGTAAATTATTTCTGTTTATTCACCTTCTGGACTCAACGTTGGCACAGCTACTGTTGATAGCAGCTCTCCATTTGGGCCGCATGGCGATTGCGTGGGTGGTGGTGGTGTATGCGTGGTGAGCGGAGTGCGCGGGTAGCTGTCAAGCGGTGCATCCGGATGTCGTATATCGTACAGGAACTCGGGTATTATAGGAACTGTAAAGTAAAAAAAAAAGAAGTGCAAAAAGTGAGTGCAAAAGAAGTAGAGCGAGAGAAAATAAAAATTAGAATAAGGCAAAATTATGTGTAAATGTATTAGTGTGCGACCAAAAAAGGATGTTGCTGGCAACTTTAAATGTTGGTCGACAGGATGTTGTCAATTAAGTTAATATTTTATAGAAATGTGTTTATGTATGTACGTACATATTTTTATATACACATTTTACTACCTACTCAGTCTTCTTCTGCACATTGTGTGCATGTTAACTTAAAGCAATTTGCAAACAATTAAGCGAGGCGACACAAAGTTTGTGAGGCTGGTGGATTGCTTGGCGAGAATTTTAATGGGCTTAAAAGCTGTTAATGGTCGCTTTAAATTGTGTAGACAAGTTGTAAATTAATTGCCAACATTGTTTTTATTTGTTTTTTTTTTTTGGCTTTCTCTCGTTTTTTAACACCTCTTTTTTTTTTACAAAATGCTACTCTTGTTAGGTAGCCTGTTATGCTGTCACTTGCTGTTGGCCGACCTTGCGTAGACGAAAGCAATTTCAACACAGCAATCTAATTAAGCTAAGCGCACAGTGTTGATTAAGGTGGGTGCGTTGTTGCATTGTGGTGAGCTTCCACAAGTTTATTAAAGGGGTTTCAGTAATATTGACTTTTTTTTAAGTTTTTAATTACTGAAAATATTGCTAACAAAGTTTAACTTCAACAAGTAAGGAAGCCTAAGTTCGAGTGCAATCGAACATTAGATACTCAGCTGTATGCTTTCATTGTTTGTTTGCGTTTGTTCGATATAGGGTGTATTTTATATGAAACGAGTGCTGCATAAACAGGGCGCAGCCACGCCCATTTTCAAAATTTATATCAATCATCCAAATAAGCATACAAATATTATTGTTAGTGCAAAATTTCATCCCTCTATGACTTTTAGTTACAAAGACTTCACGTTACAAATTCCAAAAGGGTGTTCCAGAAATATCTTTGTTAAAAAGTAGGCGTGGTCATAAACCGATTTCAATACATTTTTGCGTGTCTATTAACACATGTTATAAAAGTGTATAAACCAAGTTTCGTCATAATATCTCAATTATTTGTCGAGTTAAAGGCTAAGAAATCTCATATATCCCTTTGTCTAAAAAGAGGCGGTGCCACGCCCATTTTCCAAACTTTTTTATTTTTTGTTTCCGGTCTATTGTAAAACTCATGTCACAAAATTTCAATGAATTATCTTTATATTTCACATAGATATCGCTTAAAATGGTTTTATTAGGTCACTTTATAATACACATATATAAAAGTGGGCGCGGTCGTCAACCGATTTTGGTAATTTTTCGTCCACACATTTGGCTAAGTAAATATATCACGCGTACCAGATTTCATCGATATATCTTTAACGGTTTCTGAGTTATGGCTTATTAAACTTTCAATATTCGCTCCTTAATAAGTGGGCGTGGCACCGCCCATTTTCCAAAATTTTTGTAGTTTTTGTTTTATGTCCATAGTTGGACTCCTGCCACAAAATCTCAGTGATTGATCTTTATATTTGACAGAGATATCGCTTAAAATGTTTTTATTAGGCCCCCTTATATTTCCTATATATAAAAGTGGGCGTGGCCGTCAACCGATTTTGATAATTTTTCGCCAAAACATTTGACTAAGTAATTATATTACGCGTACCGAATTTCATCGATATATCTTCAACGGTTTCTGAGTTATGACTCATAAAACTTTCAATGTCTGCCCCTTAATAAGTGGGCGTGGCACCGCCCATATTCCAAAATTTTTGTGTTTTTTGTTTTATGTCCATAGTTGGACTCATGCGACAAAATTTCAATGATAGATCTTTATATTTGACAGAGATATCGCTTAAAATGGTTTTATTAGGTCACTTTATAATACACATATATAAAAGTGGGCGTGGCCGAAAACCGATTTTGATAATTTTTCGTCAAAACATTTGTCTATGTAAGCAAATTACGCGTACCAAATTTCATCGATATATCTTCAACGGTTTCTGAGTTATGACATATAAAACTTTCAATGTTTGACCCTTAATAAGTGGGCGTGGCACCGCCCATTTTCCAAAACTTCATCAAATTTCTTCATAAGGGCCCGAGCTCAATACGTGGGTAAAATTTTAAAACTCTAGCTATATTAGTGGCTGAGATACCAAATTTCCGATTTTTTCTATATAGGAAAAGTGGGCGTGGTCATGGTCCGATTTCGCCCATTTTCAATACCAACCGTCCCAGTCTCGATACCAACTTGCGTTCCAAATTTCATCAAAATATCTCAATTTTTGCGCGAGTTAGAGTGTTTACAGACGGACGGACGGACGGACGGACGGACAGACGGACGGACGGACGGACGGACGGACGGACGGACGGACGGACGGACATGGCTCAATCGATTTCTCTTTTCACCCTGATCATTTTGATATATATAAGTCTATATCTATCTCGATTATTTCATTCTGTTACAATCCACCGTTATGTGATTAAAACTATAATACTCTGTGTACTAGTACAGCTGAGTATAAAAAAAAAAAAAAAAATCGATACAGTTACTGTGGTGAGTGAATTATTTGGATGTTGGTAAACAAATTTGAATGTTCCATGTCGGAATCGTAATTTGGCGTTAGGTCGGTCGCGCGTTGATCGCATTGTGTATGGAGAACAGTGACTTGACTCTGGGATGTGTGTAAAACAGGTCGAACAGCTGTGCTCAGCTGATTTTGAAGTTGTAGTTATTGCCCAATTACGATCGTGAATGCAATATAAGTTGCTCTTCTTCTTTCTGTTTTGTAGGTTGTTAATTTTACATTCTTGCACATGTTATTCGTGGAATAGCTGGCGTTTACGCTATCACCGGGAATTGCGTTTTAGGAACTCAGCCTTAAATTCTTTTCGGAATTATGAATTGGTTTTTTCAATTCCCAATTCCGGAATTGCGTTTCTGTCTTGATTGCTACGACCTTTTCATTATGGTCCCTTTTCTTACAACAACCACATCCGGCCGCCATACCAATCTGTACCCCCGGAAGTCGCCGCCATACCAATCTGTCCCCGATTTTGACATTTTTCGATGACTTATCGTCTTTTTTTTATCGAATTTCGACTACGCATCCCAGAGCCATTTCACTGTATGCTATACACTATGGTTGATCGTACCTCAAAGCCGCTTCACACTGATATTCGATATTAGATGTTGGATTGTAAACATGTTCACTGCCACTAATATATTTTGTTGAATTTTTTCATAAATTTCATAATTTTTCATCAAAAAAAAAAAAAAAACAATTTTAATTTACATTTTTTAATGTCAAACGCCCGACTTAGTAGAGAAATGTTCAACTCAGGCGTTATACAGGATTGCAATGAACATACTATATTTAAAAAATTTTACGATCAAACGCTTGAGGTCACAATGCGATATGCTCCATATATTTCCATACATTTCTACTCACTTGTCAGAAGCGCGACCGACCGAACGCCAAATTTCGATTCGGGCATCAATCGCTTTGGTATGATTTTTTGAGCATTATGAACGATAGTGGGAGTGAGATATATATGACGGTTCTCTTGTCTCCTCCTGTTAAAGAAAGTTCAACGAGCTGGTGCTTTCCTCACAGGGGCGATTAGATCATGTCCCACAGAGGCTATGAATGTGATTTGCAATATTCCGCCAAGGACATCTCAGTGTGCGCCGATGTCGCGGGAGTTGGGAGTCTGGAAGGTCGTATTCTGCTCAACAGACATCAACATTTTTCAGCGAATAAAGATCCAGCGGCTCCGCTGGGCAAGTCGTGTCTTGAGAATGGAAGAAGGTGCTCCGGCCAAGAAAGTATTTTTGTCGAAACCCGCTGAACGCAGAGGAAAGGGGAGACCTCCGCTGCATTGGGAAGATCAGGTGGACAGTAATGCTGACTCCCTAGGTATTCCCAAAAGGCGCCATGCTGCACAAAACAGAAATAGCTGGCGTGCTATGTAGGACTCGGCCAAAATCGTCTAGACGGTTACGTACGAATTAAGTAAGTAAGTAAGTTACCGACTCCGACATCAATACGAAAACAGACTAAATTTCGCCTACGAAAGTCTTCGATACCAACTATGAGATTGGGGATATGGTAACATGGCTCAGATAAGCGATATATCAGTTTTCATGGACGGCTCAAAAATGGCATGCGGAGTGGGATTGGTTATCATCGCAATTTAACCGGACACTTGCAATAAATATAATAATAAATAAGGCTCCCGGACACGGCGAGCGTTTTTCAATCAGAAGTTTTCGCGATACAGGAGGCCTTCAAGATGCCACTTGCAACGGAAAGTACCGATGTCGGAAAAATCATAGCAATTTTCTCGGATAGTCAGCCGGTTCTGGAAGCTGTGGTATCTGCAACGGTTGCATCAGGCCTGGTTGGGCAGCGCAGGGAGTGTGTAATGGTCTTAGCAAGTCGACATAGCGCTCTCTGATCTGGGTGCGGGAGCTCCGCACCATTAAGCGAAACGAAATGGCTGATGACATCACGGAGTCCGGGAGGTTCATGCGCCCTTGTGCTTCATCAAAGGCCGAGCCACTTGGCACAAGTTCAAGGAGGCTACAACCAGATGTAAGCGGTTGCAGACCTGCAGGGCCATGCTAATGTTCTTCGCACTGCCTACACTGAATGAAATTTCTTGGCGAGCCTTTCAGGGACAACCTCTCGGAACTCAAGAACATTAGGCTTGAGCGGTTTCCTAGATACCTAAACTCAATAGGATGGATCCCTATATCCGTAGGGCCTGCCGTGGTTACTGAATTGATATTCTCTTTTACTTTATTCTTCTGGTTCTGGTTCTTTAGTCACGCGTCATGGCATCAAAATGGTGCTTTGGCGCTAATTGGAGTCTGCGGGACTCGCCACTCAAACCAACCAACCAGCGGCGTTTGTAAGCTTGCAATGACAAGAACTTCCCATATCAAGTAGTCAGAGGTGACGTGCTCATAAAGGCCTACGGAAGTAATTTGCTAGCTTTGTTTAATTTATAGAACTACACCACCTAAGACCACAAACAATCATGAGCAATTATCCAATTGCTTCCGTGTTCGTAAAACAATAAAAAATGTTGTACAGATGTCATATAAATACATGGCGATGGGATTTCGTTTTATGCTAAAAACATCAAATCCAAAAAGACGCCAATTATATTTGTACAAGCCACATTTCCGCAAGTTGGTCTGTTTATTCAGCCACCAGACAATCATTTACACTCGGCCTAAGGGGTGACTGTCGACGCCTGTTTGGCAGCTGACGGCACTTGCTTCGGTGTATGAGTTGATGGGGGATTGTATTTATGTATGTAAAGTGGCGTAGGTCGGAAGTAGGTCGTTATAAACTTTTGCAAAATTGAATTGTTGTTATTTAGTTGCTACTTGAGTGCAGGGTTGCATTGTTGTTGCAATCACTATGGTGCACTACATAACGGTAATATGCGGTTGTAATATTGCTTTTTAGTTTCAAGTGTATGATATGACGCCTAAGGAAGCAGACAGCGAACAATTAATGCACATGCGGTGCACCTGAGTTGTATTCACATGTAATTTGTTATTGGCTCGTGCCAACTGTACTGTTCGTACTTACATAACTGACTTCGAATATGTGGATAATAGATTGAAATGTTTATACAACTCATAAACACAATTTTCCCATGCACGTCATATTGTTAAGTAGATACTTAAGTGGTTGTTGCGATAGCAGCAAATTATCTATTTACATACATAATGTATGCATGGATGTACATACCCTGCAGGGAACTCAGTAACTAGTGAGCAAAGTTTCTAGTTCCGAACTGGCGAAAAGGTGTCAAAAATGAACTAGATCAATTGTAGTTAGACCCTCACCAGTTCAGAAGGAGTGAATTGGGTGACCATTATAAGATACACTTTGATTTGTATGCAATTTCGAAGTGACAAAAATCCTATGAAAATTTTTCGTTCGTTCAGTTGCCGTCGGTTTTGTATATTTCTGCAATTCTCAGATGTTTAGTGAAGCATTTTATATAAAGAGTTTTCTATGTATGAAATGAAATGTTCCCCTAATTATGCTTTTCCGATCACTCAGGCTTATTTTTAATGTTTTATTTTATTACTTTTTAATTATTATTGCAAATTTTTATTAAATAAATAAATAAAAAAAATATTAGTTAAAGAAAAATTATCATCCACCTTGACACCGACAGGATTCGAACCCGCGCCCCTCAGATTGAAAAGCACATGCGTTAGCCAGTGGGCCATCGCGCCATTTGCATGAAGTGTGTCAAAGGCTGCACTTAACCCTTTCGACCCCGCTCATAAACCAGCAGTTGTAAAAATTTTTTTTTCATAATTTCCGTGCTTATTAGGCTAAATTGAAAGTTGCTTATAAGCAACTTTGGGCCGTTGAGGAAACATTTCATGCCATTGGGTAATTAAAACAAATGAACGATCATTAAGTTTTAACTCTTTATTTTATAAGAATATTAAGTATGATATGACAAGAAACAATTTTTACTTGTGTTGGAACATAGATGTATGCCACATTTCGCACATTTTGATAGTGGTGTTGCAATTTTACAGTGGCGGCATCGGCCTTTTTCTCCCCATATTACCCAATGTAGGCTCCCATCATATCTTTTGAAATTTGGCGGATCGTGAACTAATTTACGGCGCTTAGGATTGGAGATGGATGCACAATCAGATGACGGAGATGATGGTGTGGTATCGACTTGGTACTGTTCCGATATATTTTCACTTGGTCGACCTCTTTTTCGTTGTACTGAGCTGGTTGATGCGGCATTTAGCAACTCATTTGCTATCTCCATTTGAAATTTGATAAGTGGCATGTGTTTTGCGTTCGGCTCAACGATCTTCAGGTCCTTACGATACAAAAGCCAAGAATTTGTTACGGCCGTTCCTAAAGCCCAGTAAAGTATTCGCATGTACCATTTAATGGACCGATGATTAATTTTGTAAAGCTCCATTAGCATGTCAGACAGATCCACCCCTCCCATATGTTTGTTATATTCTGACACAATGGCTGGCCTCTTTACATCAATAAATTGTTTTTGTTTTGCGCTCCAACGACGACAGTTACCAATTGGTTCATCCCCAACAAATGAAGATAATAATTGGACCGCTTTATTGTCCAACCATCGAACTGTGGCAATCCCATAGTTCCCTTCGCACTTCATATCATACGATCCTCGGCCCAATTTCTTCAAATCAGCTTCGGATTTCATATCGCAGTTACCCATACGATTTTTTCTGACAGTGCCGATACAAAATATACCCATCTCTTTCAAGCTTACAAGCAGACTTACCGAAGTAAACCAGTTGTCGAAATACAGCTTGTAGTTTTTGAATTTCGGGACCGAGGATGCCAAATACATGACGATATCAGATGATATGCCAAGTCCATATGATGGGCAAGTTCCATCGCCTACATAAAGAGCGAAGTCGTATATTATACCCGATGAACCTGCTCGGGTAAACATTTTCATTCCCCATTTATGGGGTTTAGCTGGGTTATATTGTTTCAGTGCTGATGCTCCTAAAAAGGGCGATTCAAAAATATTAATTTTTGCCATTGTAAGAATATTAACTCACCTTTGTACGCTATTATTTGCTCGTCAATGCTTTGATGTTCTTCCTGAGGTAAACTGTTGAGCTTGTCTTTCAGCATTGACAAAATTGGACGAATTTTGTACAGTTTATCATAGTTAGCATCCCCTTTTTTTGGTTGCTTCGATTTGTCAGAGAAATGTAAGAATTTATTTTTTCAAATTTGTTGCGGGGCATCGAATCCGTTATTGCAGTCAGCTTTAGTTCTTGGGACCATGCCATTTTGAAATTTGGAAGCTTAATCACTCCCAAATATAACAAAACACCAAAATATCGGTAAATATCCTCTTTAGTACATTTTAGTTCAGTGCCGGACTCCTGCAGTGCATACAGGTTAGTCTCTTTTACGATCAGTTCTATGACTGCTTCATCAAAAAATGAGCTGAAGTATTGTATTGGGCTTTTAACCAGTTGAGAATCCTCTAGAGGCTTTTCGAAATGGGTATTTGGTATATCAAATGACGTCCTTCTCCACCGCAATGTTGCCAAATCGATTTTTTCAGCGATAAATGTTTCGGACCTCTCTGGATAATCTTCACCACGTTCTTCGCTGTCGATATTTTCTAATAAATTCAGCTGGATTTCCTCAACTTCACCTAAATTATCTTCCAAATCGTTTACTAAAGCTTCCTCTTCGTCAACTTCGCATTCTTCATCAGAAGATGCATCCCAGTCAAATGCTAGAACTGCAGCTATATCCGCTTCACAGAGACCTTTACGTTTGCTCATCTTTTTTTTTACTACCACCGTTGCCCAAAGTTGCTTATAAGCAACTTGAGTAGAAAAAAAAATATCAGTCAAAATAATGCAACTTTTTCTCAAATATTACATTACTTACTTTTTATAGAACTTTATAGCTTTGAAACGGCGTACTTATTTTTTTCAAATTCTATTTCGAATATATTTTTATTTAATTTTTAATTTTGCTCTACAATTTAGACACGCGCATTCCACCTGACTTCCAACTAAATGAACCTTGACAGTTATTTTTATCGCAGCACAACCGAAACTTTTTTAGTATTTTTCTTTTCTTGGAACTACAAGTCATTCATTTCATGCAAGCGTTTAACCCTTTCAACCCGTTTGGTTAGAAAAAAACGGTGCTGAAGATCGAAGTTGCTTATAAGCAACTTTGGGGTCGAAAGGGTTAAGCGGCAGATGTCAAACTGTAGAATTTGTAGGTACTTGTAGCTAGTTCAGAACTATCGAAATTGTGCCAACACACGAGCTAATGCAAACTGTAGAATTTAGTACTAGTTCGGAACTATCGAAAATGTAGTGCAGAGATTGACAATTGACACCGCCTAGGACATCACCGTGTTAAATTCGCCAGTTGATAACATGCAAAAGAGATTTAGCTCGCACTAGTAGTATCGAAAAATGCACTAGAAGCGACCTAATTCGGAACTAGAGATTTTCCCTATAGGGTACATACTCGTACATACATACGTACATAAATCATTATTCATGTTTCTTGAGCAATTCAGTAAATATTGAAATGTGGTTTCGATAGGATTCTTTCATCACTGCATAAACAATCGCTAGGGGGATAGGTAAATATACGAAAAATCCTTAGGAAAGGCTCTTATGAGAAATACATAGAAACATACATACATTCATATGTACTACTGGTGTGGAAGTTATACGGACTTGGAAGTTCTCTGGAAGGGGAAGTACTGGATAGAAGAAAACTAAAATCGGTGCTCTAGGGTGACATATACATATATGAATATTTAGCGCTAAATACATATGTTGCATGATATAAACAACAAACTGTCAGTCAATTTCAATATATTACGAACGTACATACTCAAAGAGCGCTCGCGAGATATGGTTTGCCGATGACCGAATCCATGGACACGACATATGGCTGGGATCCGGTACAGCTCTTTCCGCGCAAATTTGCTAAATAAAAGAGTGTCGCTCAGTGGTCTCATATGGTTATCTGAATTTTGACCACTGTGCGACACACTTTAACAATCTCCGATCGGGACCAATATTTATATGTGGTATCTTTGACCGTGCTGTTACCGATGCAGGGGATGAGACTGAAGAAAATGGATGATTTGATTTTTAAGGGACACCCTAATGTACATACAATAGTGTTTCGAGATAGGAACTATTGGGCCAAGGGTCCTCCGGTATCGTACAATGCTAACCACCTCTACACCGATGAATCTAAACCTAATAATAGGGTGGGAGGAGAAATCTATTTGGTCGATGGGGTGGCGCTAAAAATATAATTTCGCTTATCTGATCAGCGCAGTGTCTTCTCGGCGGAGATAGCAGCGATTTAGGAGACGTTTGAGTCCTTGGAAGCAAGAAAAATCGAGTGTAAAGACGTTAACAACTTCTCAGACAGCCAGGCTACACTGAAAAAAGCTTGCACAGTAAAAAATGATAGTTTACTTCTAATATCATTTGGTACTTAATTTAATCATTTCTGGAATTAAATATGAATTTTAATGCCAAAAAGTCTTATTTTAAAACTATGAGAAGTTTTACAGTTTTATTCATACCAAAATGGTTTAAAAACAAATCTTAAAAAATATAAAAAAATGTCTCTCTCTCAATTATATTACCATCAAAGTATTTTTGGTTTGAAATCAAAACCAAAAAAATATTAGAGAAAAAAAATATCAGAAAAAAGACAACAAATTAATAAAAAATTTTTCTGATAGTGAAATAAGAAGAACAAATTAAACTTATTAAAAGCGCAAAGCGAATTCTGCATGCCTGATAAAACAATTGTATGAAGTAAGTAATACAGGAGATTGGTTAAATATTATGAGGGTAAAATTTATTTTATTTTTTCAGTCATAGAGCAGTTGGGGTTCTAAATACATCAATATTACTGCAAGACCGCGACGGTGCCGAGTTTTTTGCCAGCTGTTTTTTATTGAAGGTAGTAACTTTTTTGCCGCTGGCCGCTGTGGTGCAGTGGGGAGAGTGCTCGTGTGCTATACCAGAGGTCTCGGGTTCTAACCCCAGTCCGGACAAATACCAAAAAAAATTCTAATTAAATAAAACCCAATTATTGGGTTTTTATAAATAGCGGCCACCTCTCAGCAGTGGGCGGTATACCCTCACAATGTATTTCTGCCATGAAAAGCTTCTCAAAAAAATGCATTCGCCGTTCGGAGCCGGCATAAAACTGTAGGTCCCTCCAATTAGAAAGAAAAACAAAAGGAGCACACCTCGAATTAGGAGAGAAGCTCGGCCATAAAACTCGTCAGCAAAGAATTTAACTATGTATGTATGTATGTACATATGTCTTACAATGCTACAAACGGATTTTCAAAAGTATTTAATTAAAAAATTTTAAACCATTTGCAGCTCATTTTATTTAGGGCCGATTTCATAATCAAATTAAAAGTTCCTTTAAATTATAAAGGAGCCTTTAATTTGCTGATCGATTTCATAAAGTCTTTTAGAAGATAAAAGTTCCTTTAAAGTTAAATACCCAAAATGGGCATTTAAGTTATTTAAAGGTTTCTTTTGCCAGAAAAGATTTCATTTCTGCAGTCTGTCAAAATCAAGTATCAAAAATTTATTAAAATTTTTGAACCGATTTTGTTTGTTATTTTGTTTGTTGAGTCCTATAATGCAATATTCATCTTCTTCCTCTTTTGTGATGTTGGATGACCGCTTCCTATTTTTTCTGCACTGGGTTTCCAAGTTATGCTTTTTTGTTCTTTTTTTTCAAATAAAATTAAAGCCACAATCAAAAAATTTATTTATTTTCAGAAAAAAAATATCAAATTTCAATATTTTTAAATTTATGACAATCATTTGACGTTAAAGGAGCCTTTTAATATTATATTATTATGAAATCACTCCCACTTTAAAGAGCATTTAAATGGCTCTTTAACTGAAAAGGCTCCTTTAACAAAAGCAGCTTTAAGAATTTCATTATGAAATCGGCCCTTACTCTAAAATGTTTTTGTCAATATCGTGTGAGTAATAAAATAAATTATTGTATTTATGGTAGAATAAGCTATAATTAACCTTTGTTGTAATATTATCGCAAATAAAATGAATATACCTACATACATATCCCTTAACCAAAAATTTAACTTTATTTTATTTTTAGCATTACGTTCGTAAATGTTTAAACTGTTCCAGCAAGCCATCCCCAGTATAAACAATATTAACAATTATTCCATTCATCATTAATCTTTGGAATATACATAAGTACATATGTAAGTTTATTTGTGGGATTGTTAACTTGTTGAGCAGTGTATGACTGGAAATCATATGAGGGTTTATTTTTAAATACAGAAAAGTATACAATTTATTCCAATTTTGGGATAGATTTAATACCAAAAATATTCTAAAAATAATCAAAATTTGGTTTTGATTTAATTCCAAGAAGGTGTTAATTTGACACCAAGAACAATTTCTGTCTCTCAATATTCTCTTATTTTTTTTAAACCAGAATGGTTTTCATTTTATACTTTTTGGCATTGTTATATATAAATACCAAAATGGTATTAAAATTAAACTAAAATTTTTACTGTGTGGGTTTGTCATATGTAAATACAGAACTGTGGGAAATTGCTACAGATCTCTAAAGGGGACGGCTGGGCAGTTTGCCATTTACCTTGCATGGCTGCCTAGACACTGTAACGTATCGGGAGACGAGATGGCAGACGAGCTTGCTAGGGAGGGCACATCCGCTCCACTTTCAATGTTGTCGAAGGAATTAGATATGCCGCTCACTACCAGCAAGCACTCACACTGAAAGAGTTGTACTTCAAAGAAGCAAATTGCAGTTGGTATGGTCTGAGTACTTGCAACCATACTAGGCTATTTTGGACTAACTGGAACGCCAGACGGACAAAGAAGGTACTCGCATTCGGAAGGTGCGAGCCTGCACTAGTGACAGCGCTAATAACAGACCATACAATCCTTGAGAAGCCTGCAGAATGGCTGAATGCTCCATATGGCGATTGCTGTGCGGCTTGTGAGGACGAAGAGGAGTCCGAAACAGTTCTACACTTGCTGTGCGATTGCCCAGCACTAGGAAGGGGGGTAAGAATTTAGGAGCCTACATACCAATTTAGGGATCCAGGGGATCTGGCTATAACGGAATTTGGGAAAATTCTAACATTTGTGGAACCCACACGATGGCTCGAGTAGGGGTTTCTGCGGATCTACGTGGTATGACAATGGGAACTTTGGGGCCTAAGTATGCTAGCAGACCCACTGCAAGCTAACCTAACCTATGTATGTATGTGCCACGATCGATTTAGGGACAAATTCTTATTTTTTAACCATTCTTTTATGCATACGCATTTCAAAATTAAGGAAAACTCTTTAATTTAACTCCTCTTTCGACTATTTACAATTGAATATTTCCCGTTACTTGCAAGTCTTTCAGCGTATGCTTGTTCTAGGTTGAAATTTTCATTGCAATTCGCGTGACAGAAACATTTTTACCACACAAAAAAAAATCAAAAAAAAAGTGAGAACAACAAAAAAAAAGCAAATGAAAAGTAACATTAAAATCGGCCGCGCGGTCGCTAAGAAATAACAAACTTTTGCGGGAAGAACCAACAACGAATGGTGGGAGAAAAAACAAAAAACAACAAGGAAAAACCAACGACTTAGTAAGGCGATTTCACAGAGTGAAATCAAGTCGACAACATAAGCTGATTTATTTAGTTGGTGCTTCAACTGCTTGTGGTTGCTGGTGCCGATATGTCAGAGACGCTGTCGATGTCGACGTCGCGGCCGATGGTGCAAGCGTATTCGTAAACTCACAGTAATAGACCAAGAGCCCGTGACTGCCAGACCTTCGTCATTTTATAAAGGCTGAAACTTTCTCAGCGCATAGCTCCAACGCAACTATGAATGATGGTGCAATATGAAATTTGGGTCCGGGGACCTTTAGGAGATATTAGGCCCCAAAGTGGCCAAAAATCACACCTTACTTTCGTCATTTTATAATGGCTGAAATTTGGATATATCACTAAGGAGACTCTAAAAAGACGATATCTCTTCAGCCAGACACTTTCCATGGGGATAAACCCCTGCCAGACACCCCTAAAAACTCGAAAAATGACACCTTACTTTCGTCATTTTATAATGGCTGAAATTTGGATATATCACTAAGGAGACTCTAAAAAGACGATATCTCTTCAGCCAGACACTTTCCATGGGGATAAACCCCTGCCAGACACCCCTAAAAACTCGAAAAATGACACCTTACTTTCGTCATTTTATAATGGCTGAAATTTGGATATATCACTAAGGAGACTCTAAAAAGACGATATCTCTTCAGCCAGACACTTTCCATGGGGATAAACTCCTGCCAGACACCCCTAAAAACTCGAAAAATTACACCTTACTTTCGTCATTTTATAAACTGAGCTAAATGAGCTGAAACTTACCGCTCATATTCGTACATATGTACATATGCATGTATGTACGAAAATGTTTATGTATATATGTATGTACATATGTACACACATATATGTATATATACATATATATATATATATGCACCCATTTACACATCCTTGCAAAATCGTTTGATTATATATCCATTTGAAGTAGTTTGGAGTACTTACAAAGTGATCATTAACATTGCTCCAAATAACCGACCAATTAATGTACACCCAGAAAAAAAATCGTGTGAAATCAACCAAAAATCAACAAATTTTGTGGTTAATTTTTTTCAACACGATGCTTAATGTATGCCATCCTGTAAACGTGTAAATTTAACACTACTGTCAAGTGTCAGTTTAGCACGATTATAACTGTAGAATTAACACTAAAATCTTTAAAAAATTTACATGATCTAATGTTGATTTAACATGATTTTTTAGTTAAATTAACACGAAATGGCCGTGTTAAATTAACAATAACATCTTTTTGACTTTATCTTAAATTTATTGTTAAATAAACCAGATGTTGGTTGATTTTATAAATTAAAAAGTATATTTTTATTAAATTAAATAATATTTATGTATATGTATAACATTCGCTAAGCTAGTTATAAATGTACACTTATTGTCAAGGAAGCGGCATCTCAAGATGCTCTTAGACTGCGAGAGTTGGGACTCCGGAAGGAGCGTACGAGCGTTTTTCAATCCGAAGTTTTCGCTATACAGAAAGCCTGCAAGGCTCTACTGGAAACGGAAAGTGCCGGTGTCGGAAACAGGATAGCATTTTACTGCGATAGTAAGGCGGCTCTGAGGGCCGCTTCTCCTTGTTAGTAATGGGTAAAAATTAGAGGCTTGTGGCAAACATTGAATGATCATTGTTTAAAATACTCTATTAGGAGGAAAAAGAAAATATTTTAGGTCAAACACTTTTAGAAAACAAAAATGCAATCCTCTTTTAACTCACATGTAAGCCGAAAATATTAGCTCATTAATTCAAAACCGCAAAACTTTATTTTTATTTAAAAAAAAAATTAAATAAATAAATAATATTCCTCTTGCACGAACAGAAGAACTTCAAAGCTTGGAAAACAAAATTGTCTTTGTTTCAAAATTGTTTTGACATTCTTTTTTTAACACTTTTTGGAGATTGTATTTATACTATCGTCATGTTAAATAAAACAGATTCCGAATGACATTTAGGAATAAAATTTTATATTTGAATCATCTTGTATATTTTAAAATTGCTTCATGTTTTATCAACAATAAAATTTGGTTGAATTTACCAAAATTTCTGATGACGTTTATAAATTAAAAGTCACGTTTCACACATCGTGTAATTTGAAAAAAATTGTTGCTGTTCTACGTGTAAAGATCGGTCGTGTTAATTTTACACGAATCGTGTTGATGTTTCTTTTTCTGAGTGTATTTACATCGGCTCGTAGCTAGTTGAATACTGTAACGGATACGAAATTTTTCTCTTTTTGAGATATTAAATATTAAGTTTCTTTAATTTAATTTTTAAATTAATCGCCCATATGTACTCCAATGCAACGACATTGCCATGTTAATTGGACCATATTTTTTGTATGAAATCTTGTAGTAGGTACATGGAATACGCCGTTGGTCCATAGCGAGTACTCTACAGGTAAATGAATGGAGTACTTGGAGTTTTTGCAGGGAAATGTATGTACATATGTACTTACATATGTATATACATATGTATCTGAAAAGATACATATATGTATATGTACATCCACACATATCTTGTATGTCCATTGGGGTGATCCAAAGTGTATGCAGAAAATAAAGTTCCCCCTAAATCCGCGGATCAACCCGCATTTCATGCGACTGTACTACGCAGATCTATATCGAAAATTTTGCCTTTTAGGTATATTCAAGTTTAAAGGTCGCGCAAATGCCTCCAAATTGCCCTCTCCTTTTACATCATCATTTCTTAGGCTTTATTTTTTTTTTTACCACCTTAATGTACATACAACATCCCAAATTTTAGCTTTTATAAAATGATGAAAGTAAGGTGTCATATCTGTACATGTGTTAAATTCAAATTGATTCGGGATGCCCGCGGGATCACTTGCTGTAAAACAAAGCCATGATATGCGCCCATTAGCGGTAAAATACTAATATCTGTCCCGAAATTCAATGCAATTCCTCTCTGACAAAAAAACCTCACAGCTACCTAAACAGAGGATTATTTGAGTTACAAAATAATACAAACAGATACATATATATATATGTATATGTATGTAGGTGTGTATGCATGTCTTTCAAATATGTATGTACATTAATGTGGTAAAAAAAAAATAAAGCCTAAGAAATGATGATGTAAAAGGAGAGGGCAATTTGGAGGCATTTGCGCGACCTTTAAATTTGAATATACCTAAAAGGCAAAATTTTCGATATAGATCTGCGTAGTACAGTCGCATGAAATGCGGGTTGATCCGCGGATTTAGGGAGAACTTTATTTTCTGCATACACTTTGGATCACCCCAATGGACATACAACATATGTGTGGATGTACATATACATACATATATGTATCTTTTCAGATACATATGTATATACATATATAAGTACATATGCACATACATTTCCCTGCAAAAACTCCAAGTACTCCATTCATTTACCTGTAGAGTACTCGCTATGGACCAACGGCGTATTCCATGTACCTACTACAAGATTTCATACAAAAAATATGGTCCAATTAACATGGCAATGTCGTTGCATTGGAATACATATGGGCGATTAATTTAAAAATTAAATTAAAGAAACTTAATATTTAATATCTCAAAAAGAGAAAAATTTCGTATCCGTTACAGTATTCAACTAGCTACGAGCCGATGTAAATACATTAATTGGTCGGTTATTTGGAGCAATGTTAATGATCACTTTGTAAGTACTCCAAACTACTTCAAATGGATATATAATCAAACGATTTTGCAAGGATGTGTAAATGGGTGCATATATATATATATATATGTATATATATACATATATGTGTGTACATATGTACATATATACATAAACATTTTCGTACATACATGCATATGTACATATGTACGAATATGAGCGGTAAGTTTCAGCTCATTTAGCTCAGTTTAAAAAATGACGAAAGTAAGGTGTAATTTTTCGAGTTTTTAGGGGTGTCTGGCAGGGGTTTATCCCCATGGAAAGTGTCTGGCTGAAGAGATATCGTCTTTTTAGAGTCTCCTAAGTGATATATCCAGATTTCAGCCATTATAAAATGACGAAAGTAAGGTGTCATTTTTGGCCACTTTGGGGCCTAATATCTCCTAAAGGTCCCCGGACCCAAATTTCATATTGTACCATCATTCATAGTTGCGTTGGAGGTATGCGCTGAGAAAGTTTCAGCCTTTATAAAATGACGAA
Organism: Urophora cardui; assembly: GCA_960531455.1. Lineage (NCBI taxonomy): Eukaryota > Metazoa > Arthropoda > Insecta > Diptera > Tephritidae > Urophora > Urophora cardui. The sequence continues at coordinate 23,820,281 of OY482670.1, read as the reverse complement.
GGTCTGGCAGTCACGGGCTCTCGCTCTATAAAAGCAAAGACATCGAAAAGCAGTAGGAGCAAGCAACGAGCGAGTAAAAGCAACACTTAGCGAGTAGTCAGGCACAACGCTGTCTCGCCGTGTCTACTCTGCTGTGTGTTGTCTCGTTGTGTGTGACTGTTTTGGCAGATTTTACTGCTTGAAGGACGAAAATTGTTTGTGTATCTGAAATTTCAACTAAATGAACGAAAGCAAAGGAATGACAAAGTGTTTTGACTTTAGTCGCAACGCAGAAGGCATAACGAGACGAGCCCAGTATGCATACGGAACGGGTTAAAGTTTGAAAAGAGACAAAAGTGGTGCAAAAAAGTAAAAAAAAAAAAAATTAAAAAAAATAAAAATAAAAAAACAAAAATAAAAAAAGGAAAAAAACAAAAGTAAAAAAATAAAAAATAAAAAACATAAAAAAGCATAAAGAAAACAAAAATAAAAACAAATTCGTTGTTTAGCAGCGCATGCCAGTTAACTCCTGGCGTCGCGTGGGTAGTACAAAAAAAACTCAAAAAACAAAAACGGCATTTAATGGGTCACATACAAATTTGCGTGTTTGCAAAAAATGTCATGAAAGCAACAAATTATTTCAACTAATCATTGCATAAATTAAGATAGCAAGTTTGGCATACATATGTAAAACAAAACAAAAAATGCAAATAATGAAATCGCCCACAATTTGGGAATCCGCCAGTCGTCCGCTATTCGTGCGTTCCGTTTGGTTGGAGGCAACGACGAAAAATGGTCGTGCTGCCGGCGCTACCGCACAACGTCACTTCATATTGGACTACGAGCCGAGACGGCAAAGTGCGCAAACCACAAAATCGGCTGCAAGCGGCGGCAGAAGGAATAAAGCATATGGTAAGTTGTGCATGCGGGGAAAATAGAAAATAAAATAATTGCATAAAAAAATTAACAATTAAATTAAAAAAAAAAAAAATTTTTTTAAATATTTTTTTTGCACTTTAGCCACCCTACAACACGCCAACTCATGCGATTTCCTTGGCGATTGGCGCGAATATAAGCAGACTAATGAATGTACAGAGCAGTTACTGCCCGCAGATTTGCTGCTGATACTACCCGCTAAAGTGGTGCCGCTACCCCCAATATCAAATAACACGCTACAACAACAACAACAAAAACAGCACAGAACAAAACCATTAATTGCTGTATCAGCGCAACGCAACAGCACCAACCAACAGAAGCGTGTTACGAATTTCTTGCGCAATTACGCGACACCATATCATCATCATCATCACGTTCATGGTCCATTACAAGAACTCTACGAACTCTATTCGCATCACAGTTCACTGCAAGATCTGCAATCGACTTTTTCGCAAGCGAATTCGCATGCCGATGAACGTTTAGCTGAACGTGTACTCAACTGGCTGGATTTGGCTGGTAAGCGTTGCGGTGATAATCAGCAGCAGTTGCAGCAGCAATTGGATGTAAAAAAAGAAATAGACGAAAAGGTTAAAGAAGAAAAAGTTAAAGTAGAAGCGGAAAAAATGGTGAAGCCAACGCAAATGACAAAGAAGCTTACAGGTGTGAACAAAGTAATGCCATCACAGCCACCAACGCGCACCAACAACGCAGCAGCTACAAGCAGCAGCAGCAGCAACACCAAAACGACACGATCCGCAAACTCACAAGCCCAGACACACTTTCAAACGAAGCCACAATCCGCACAAGAACATCCTGCCTTAACTGCCGCACGTGCCACCAAGCAGGTGCGTTACGCAAGCGCTGCACGTGTCGAACAATGTGCCGCCACCAACAGCAGCAGCAGTCGCGCGGCACGATCATCTGCCAGCAATACCAATACCAACACCACTGCCACGTCCTCCACCGATGCCGTCACCAGCGCCACCACCACCGCTGTCAAACATGTCACAATCATTTTCGATTGTGAAGGTGTTCCGGTTCGCTTCAATCGTCCCATTCGTCAAATTGACTTGAGCACTTTGAGCGCCAGTCCAGATACAGTGCGCCGCTTGGCTACTTCGCTCGCATCAGCGCGGCTTTATAGTGAGACTGAGCAGAGGAAACAGCTGCCATCGCGCCCACCACATTCAGCACCACGTCGTACTATGTCTTCGATATCGCGCTGGCGTCAGTCCAGCGATTCGGTGTCATCGGTGTCGTCGAGATCATCATCAGCGGCAACGCGTTACGCACAAAAGCGTACAGCAGATGCGCCACCGGGTTTTTCGGATGCCAAGAAACAATTGCATATTTTTATGCCAAATTTGCCAAATAAAAATGTTTCATTGGTGAGTGGTATGCATGGTGATGGTGGTGGTGATGGCGGTGGTGCTGACGGCAGTGGTTGTGCTAGTTTCGATGAGACACTTAGTGGTTTAAGTAATACTTTTAGTGAGTTTTGTAAAATTTAAATAGTTTGGTTTATTGTCAGAAAATAAATACATATTTAAATAAAGGATATTTGGAGGAAAAATTAGTTTAAAACAAATAATAGGAATAATTTTTGAATTTTCAAAGTCAATGGGAAAGAGTTAATATTTTTAACATTTATAAATACCAATGTGATGCTCGTTGGCCACGGATAGTCAATCCGATATAATTTTTATTTTCTCAACTTTTATCGAAAAAATTTTGACTTTTATTTTTTAAGTCAAAAATACCTAGACCAACCCTGCAGTATTTATCAGCTGGAAAACAGCACATATTTCCGACTGAATATTCAGTAGAGATGTAGTTCTAAAATCTGAAATTTCCCTTTCGTTTTTATATAAAGGTGGCGTCGAAAATCAACTACCTAAAAACTGCTGAACGAGAAGGGAGAGTTTCTGTAGGAAAAAAGGCCTGAATACGCAGGGAGAACTTCCATAGCATGTATTTCAGTACACCTGATGTCTTCACTGCGTGTTCAGTTATTTTTTCAGCAATGAATTTTGAACTTAGTTTCAGGGTATTTTTCATAATGAATATTCTACTGAATATGCACCTCCTTACCTCAAATTCTGCTGGGAATGATTACACTGTGCTACACCAAAAAAATGCAGGTGCTCTCACATGGTTCTTTGGTTTCATCATGGCCCATAAAACACTACCTCATTTGCGGTTTTTCCCCATCACTTCGTTTTTAAATTTTTTGAGTACAAATATAATACAACTCTGAAATTATTGAAATTACAACTTCGAGATGCTATAACTTTCTTGTTTCTTGATCGAATTCAATTTTTTATTTGAAAGATGCTACTTTTACCTTTCAAACAAGCAAAATAGTTTGCAAACCGACCTAAAAATGACCAATTTTTGGTCTTTTATTCCAAAAAAAAAATAAATTTTTTCTAAAAATATTGGTTTTCGGCACGTTTCTATTGGATTTTGAAGTTACAAACAATGGGTTTTAAACCCTTATAACAAAATACATAAAATCAGCTTTTCAAAAAGCAAAACTAAATTAAAATTGATTGAAAATTACGGTAGTAGTGTTTCATAAAGTGAGTAAGCCTTTGTTTTTGTGTTTTAAAAATGTTTTTTTTTTTATAGATTAATATTTGCATACAAAGTAGGTATGAACTTTCACAAAACTGAGTATAGAGCGATCTGAGTGTGCTCTTTGTTACTTGTCAGAATTGGTCAGTTTACCTACTTTAGATTTTTTCCCCAAGAGATTGGCGTCTATTCATCGACGGTTCAACAAAAAGTACACTTGAAATGTTTATTATGTAATTACATATTCTAGTTTCATTTAATTTTTAAGGTTTTAATGCTGTGCTTTTACACAACACTGGCATATATCCATCAGTCCCACTGGCCTACGCTACCGATATTAAAGAATCATATGACAGTATGCCTAATTGTAGCTGACTTCAAGGTACTCAATATTTTAAATGGTATTCAGGGTGGAAATACGAAGTATCCATGCTATTTCTGCGAATGGGACAGCCGATCAATTAGCCTACACTACAAACAAAAGGATTGGGCTCCACGTACATCGTTTGTAGTTGGTGAAAAAAATACTATAAATATTCCCTTAGTTAATCCAAACAAGTAAAAGCGCGGCTGCCTTCGTCCGTACCGAAGACTTCATACCTTTCATGAGTGGGGAAATGAAAAGTTACCTATGCATGTATGTACATAGCCTGATTTAGTACGTATAATTTATAATTTCAATTGTGTGGGTTATTTATGGAAGGATTTATTAGAAAAAATGGTGTCTGAGCTGTTAAAATTGAGAAGTTATACCCCAAAATGTCCATATCTGAACAATCGGTTGTATGGGAGCTATATGTTATAGTGGTCCGATCTTTACAATTTTCGGTAACCTTGTTTAGGCCAATATGGGTACAAATACTTCAAAGTTTCACGCCGTTAGCTGTTAAAATGGAGGAGTTATACACCAAAATGTGTATATCTGAACAATCGGTTGTAGGGGAACTATATGTTATAGTGGTCTGATCTTGACAATTTTCGGTAGCCTTGTTTAGGCCAATATGAGTACAAATACTTCAAAGTTTCATGTCCTTAGCTGTTTAAATGGGGAGGCTATGCAGAAATTACACCCCAAAATTTTCATATATGTATATCTGAATAATCGGTTGTTGTCTATATGTTATAGTGGTCCAATTCGGCCGATTCCGACAAATGATCAGCTGCATATAACAACCTACCTGTATTCCAAATTTCATTCAGATATCTCAAAAACTGAGGGACTAGTTTGCGTTCACCCAGACGGACGGACGGACGGACGGACGGACAGACGGACATGGCTTAATCGACTCAGCTCGTGATTCTGATCATATCGGTATATATTTTGGGGTCCCCCACGCTTCCTTCTGGTACTTTCGACAAAAAAATTTTGGCACAAAGTTATAATACCATTTCATTCTCATGAAAGGTATAAAAACAAAAAAAAAAAAAAACAAGGCCTACTCACTTTATGAAGCACTACTACCGTAATTTTGAATTAATTTTAATTTACTTTTGCTTTTTGGAAAGCTGATTTTATGTATTTTGTTATAAAGGTTTAAAACCCATTGTTTGTAACTTCAAAATCCAATAAAAACGTGCCGAAAACCAATATTTTTAGAAAAATTTTATTTTTTTTTTGGAATAAAAGACCAAAAATTGGTCATTTTTAGGTCGATTTGCAAACTATTTTGCTTGTTTGGAAGGTAAAAGTAGCATCTTTCAAATAAAAAAAAAAAATTGAATTCGATCAAGAAACAAGAAAGTTATAGCATCTCGAAGTTGTAATTTCAATAATTTCAGAGTTGTATTATATTTGTACTCAAAAAATTTAAAAACGAAGTGATGGGGAAAAACCGCAAATGAGGTAGTGTTTTATGGGCCATGACGAAATCAAAGAACTATGTGAGAGCCCCTGCATATTTTTTTTTTCTGATTTTGTAGCACTGTGTTATTGGTATGTATGTATATACATATATATGTATATGGATTATAATTGGTGTATGGTTCAATATGAATACCAGTACGAATACCGAATAGATATAAAAACTGGGTGAAGGCGAATTCGAATTCGAATACCAATACGAATACGCGCGCCGAGTACCGAACACAAATACCGTATATGAATACCAAGACCGAATACCGTATATGAATTTCGAAAACCGAATATTAATACCGAATACCGAAAACAGTAAATTAATACCGAATATCGAAAACTAATACCGAATATTAATACCATAAATCGAATATTAATAACGAATATTGAATGTTAATACGAAGACCGAATATGAACGCTAATTGATTCACTACAATAAAAAACAACAACATAATCAATAAAACCGTTGAATTATTACAATTGGTGGAGCCGGCGAATGCAACAAAATTGATGAATTATCGCAATTGGTTTAAGTGCTCATAATTGGTGGAATTAGTTAATGCAACAAAAACGGTGAAACCGGTGAATTATTGTAATCGGTTGAAGCGCTCATATTTGGTGAAACCGGTGAATGCAACAATATTGATGAGACCGGTGAATTATCACAATTGGCGTAAGTGCTCATTATTGGTGGAACCTGTGAATATAACTTTTGTTGTATTATATTTTTGAAACCAGTAAATTATTGCAATCGATTGAAGCGCTAATATTTGGTGAAATCGGTGAATGCAACAAAATTGAAGAAATCGGTGAATTATCGCAAATGGTGTAAGTGCTCATAATTGGTGGAACCGGTGAATATAACTTTTGTTGTATTGTATTGTTGAAACCGGTGAAGTATGTATGTTAATCGGTTGAAGCGCTCATATTTGGTGAAACCGGCGAATGCCACAAAATTGATGAAACCGGTGAATTAACGCAATTGGTGTAAGTGCTCATAATTGGTGGAACTGGTGAATATAATAAAAACGGTGAAACCAGTAAATTATTGCAATCGGTTGAAGCGCTCTTATTTGGTGAAACCGGCGAATGCAACAAAATTAATGAAACCGGTGAATTATCGCAATTGGTGTAAGTGCTCATAATTGGTGGAACCGGTCAATATAACAAAAACGTTGAAATCAGTAAATTATTGCAATCGGTTGAAGCGCTCATATTTGATGAAGCCGGTGAAAGCAACAAAAACGTTGAATAAAGTGAATTATTGCAATCGGTTGAAGCGCTCATATTTGGTGGAACCGGAGAATGCAACAAAAACTATGAAACCGGTGAACTATCTAAATTGGTGTAAGTGCTCATAATTGGTGGAACCGGTCAATATAACAAAAACTTTAAAACCACTAAATTATTGCAATCGGTTGAAGCGCTCATATTTGGTGAAACTGGCGAATGCAACAAAATTGATGAAACCGGTGAATTATCGCAATTGGTGTAAGTGCTCATAATTGGTGGAACCGATCAATATAACAAAAATATAGAAACCAGTAAATTATTGCAATCGGTTGAAGCGCTCATATTTGGTGAAGCCGGTGAAAGCAAGTAAATTGATAAAACCGGTGAGTTATCGCAATTAGTGTAAGTGCTTATAATTTGTGGAACCGGTGAATATAACTTTTGTTGTATGTATTGTATTGTTGAAACCAGTGAATCATCGCAATCGGTTGAAGCGCTCATATTTGGCGTCGGTGAATGCAACAAAATTGATGAAACCGGTGAATTATCGCAATTGGCGTAAGTGCTCATAATTGGTGGAACCGGTCAATATAACAAAAACGTTGAAACCAGTAAATTATTGCTATCGGTTGAAGCGCTCATATTTGGTGAAGCCGGTGAATGTAACAAAACCGATGAAACCGGTGAATCATGGAAATTGGTGGAAGTGCTCATATTTGGTGAAGCCGGTGAAAGTAACAAAAACGTTGCCACCGGTGAACTATCGAAATTGGTAGAACCGGTGAGTATAGCAAAAACGTTAAAATCAGTGAAATATTGCAATCGGTTGAAGCGGTCATATTTGGTGGAACCGGTGAATGCAACAAAATTGATGAAGCCGGTGGTTTATCGCAATTTGTGTAAGTGCTCATAATTGGTGGAACCGGTTAATGCAACAAAAACATTGAAACCAGTGAATTATTGCAATCGGTTGAAGGGCTCATATTTGGCGAAACCGGTGATTGCAGCAAAAACAATGCCTCCGGTGAATTATCGAAATTGGTGGAAGTGCTCATAATTGGTGGAACCGGTGAATATAGCAAAAACGTTGAAATCAGTGAAATATTGCAATCGGTTGAAGCGGTCATATTTGGTGGAACCGGTGAATGCAACAAAATTGATGAAGCCGGTGGATTATCGCAATTTGTGTAAGTGCTCATAATTGGTGGAACCGGTTAATGCAACAAAAACATTGAAACCAGTGAATTATTGCAATCGGTTGAAGGGCTCATATTTGCCGAAACCGGTGATTGCAGCAAAAACAATGCCTCCGGTGAATTATCGAAATTGGTGGAACCGGCGAATGCAACCAAATTGATGAAACCGGTGAATTATCGCAATTGGTGTATGTATTCGGAAACGGTGGAACCGGTGGGCACGACACAACCGTTGAATGCGTTGAAATAGTGCGGTTGTTGGACGTTCTGTATACTGGTGGAGCCGCAGTTCGGAAAAGTAGATGGACTGGAGGTGAATTAGTGGGGCTGGTGGACGTGCCTTAAATTGGTGAGAGGATGAATTTAGCATTATTGGGGAATTAGGTTGCCGTTGTTGACTCCGTACGCAATAGACTAATAATACAATATATGGAATGGTGGTTGTTTGCAACCAATAAGTAACTTTGTTTTATACTCAAAAAAATAATAGCTTAAAAAACTTAAAATCACGCTTTAATCTTAAAAATCGTACTAAAAATTGAGAAATAATTTAATTAGAAACAAAATGATGAACGAAAATATAAGTATTTAAGGAAAAGCAAGGGGTGCTCAGTATGTCAAAAAATATTTAAAATCGGTGTTTTTTTACTAATAATTTTATTTTGACTTTTTTGAGATTTCATATATCGTACTCCTTAATTTCGCAACTAGGTATATTTTTGTACTAGTTGTACGAATCGAATATTTTCATGTTCAAATATTATTGAGCACCCCCACGCTTTTCCTTAAATACTTATATTTTCGTTCATCATTTTGTTTCTAATTAAATTATTTCTCAATTTTTAGTACGATTTTTAAGATTAAAGCGTGTTTTTTAGTTTTTTAAGCTATTATTTATTTTTGACTTTTTAGTGAAATTTTTCATTAAAGGATGTTTTATGCGGACGCAAGAATAAAAGTAAAAAGAAGTCTGATGGGATGTGGTGTTCTCCGAAATAGATCTACATACATATGTATTTATAACTTCTACCAAAAATCCCAATATGCAGTGAAGTAAACTAGCTTATTATGCAATAATTTCCAAACCCTTTTATTCAAGGTTTTCCAAACTAGTTTGGGAATACAAAATTTCCCAAACGTTTTGTTATATTTTACAATCAGAAAGTGAAGAGAAGTTGAGGTGAAGCATTTGAAAAGAACAAAAAAAAAAGAAACCTGATTGAATAAATTCGAATTTAGACAATAAAGCAGCGAATACGTTTGTAGCTTAATGGTGGGGTATGCTGCCTACGGACCAAGGGGCTCAGGTTCGAGTCCCGAGTGGCGCATTTTTTTTTTTATTTTTTTTATTTTTATTTTTTTATTTTAGGAGAAATTTTTTTCACCTCACGTTTACAAAATATTGTATAAAAATGTAATTAGGCTTCCTTTTCGTTGATTCAGCACTTACTATTAAATGAATTACAAACAAAACCAGTTCTTGCTTTGCATACATATGTATGTACATGCGATTGTTTTTATTGCAAACACAACAACGACAAAACAGAAAGCTTGTTACACAAAACACAAAACCAGTTCTTGCTCTGCATACGTATGTATGTACATTGTACATGCGGTTGATTTCATTGCAAATACAACAAACCCAAAACAGAAAGCTTCAAGCTTTATTTTTGAGTGAATTTACGCATTGAGTTTATCGCCATCGCTATGAGCGATCGCTGGCTTTTGTGCGTTAGTTCGCTCGCTATTTGAGTGGTTATACGTTTTTCTTTGAACATTTGTTTGTGATTTGAGAAGAATGTATTTTTGAGCGTTCGTGAGTGAGTTTTTCCGTACCCTGAAAGCTTGTTACTTATTGGCTTGTATACGGGAGTGAATTGAAATTCATAGAGGCTATTTTGAAGAACGGTAACATAAAAGCCGCAATGAAGCATAAAATATAATGTTGAATATCCTACTATATGATGCCGTTGGGCTGTTGATGTCATGTTTCGAATCCGGAGGAGAATAGAAATAATAGAGAGAACACAAAAAAGTGAATGTTTGAAAGATATAATAATTTAGTTAAATGTTGCAACTTTTAGGATGGGATGAAGTTACATACATACATACATACATACATACATACATACATACATACATACATACATACATACATACATACAGGTGAAGCTAATAAAAGCGTGTTAAAAATAGAGGTTAAAATTACTTTATTACTTTGGATAAAAATCGTTACCGTTACGATCCGGTGAACCATTTTAATGAACATAGTATACAAATTACTTTTTCTAAAGCAAACACCAAAAAGGCCATAGTGAAATTAGCCACCAACGATAAACCGTTTACCAAACTTCCTTCAAAGGTATAATTTTAGAAGTCTCAGCAACTCAATTCAATGAAGAAGGAAGAAAATTTTGTGGAATGCTTAGTGTTTTCCAATTTTTTCAAGAAAGTTCTACTATATGTATGTATATGTGTACATTAAGCATAGTTCTATGTGCATACATATGTAAGTATATTAAATTTCTTTTTGAACAGCCATAAAACTTAAATGCCTACTCTGATAAAAAACGTTGTAAATCTAAAGACTTTCGCTGTTAAATCAACTACTTTCCGCAGTTGAAACGTGCCCAACAACGCTCCGTTGTTGTTTCAAAGGTGCGAGCGTTGTTGATTTAAGTCAATAACGGAGATTGCTGGAAAAAATTTTCACCTAAAAATAAATTTTTGTTTGCATTTTACTCTTCATCTTCCCTCCGCCCGGATCCCAACTGCAAATATGTAGCCTCCGCTTGTTCTCCTATTCTTCTCTCCTTCTTATCATTCACTGGTTTTTATCTTTATTTCTTATTCTGATTTTTCTTCTTTATTTTATATTCTCCTCCGGATTCGAACCTTGACATCAACCTAAAATTCTATCCAATCATCACATAGTGGAACATTCAACATCATATTGAATTGTAGTAACCTATTTATACTTCTATTTCCTAAAAAGGAATCCATGAATTATTTGAATCATTGTAGAAACAAAATTAAAAAAAATTTGCTCTCATTAGTTTTGTTTACAACGGAAACTGTTGGGTCAAATACTTTTGCCTTTAAATCAACAACGGGGAGAAAATTGTTGCTAAAAATAAACTTTTGTTTGGATTTTTCTCTTCATCTTCTCTCCGTCAATATATTTTTTGTTGGTTTTTTTCACAAAAAAATATTTTCTCACAAAAAATTTTTTAAAAGTAAGCAAGTTCTTGAAACAACAACGGCCGTTTTTGAACAAATTGTTGGATCAAAAACTTTTCTGTAAAAACAAATAATTTTGCTGTTGAATCAAAGACGGAGATTCAACAGCCGAAAGTTGTTGGTTTAACTACGGGTATTTTTTTCAGAGTACGAATTTCCGTTTTCAGCGCATTTCTCTTCTTGTATTTTTTATTTTTTAGAGGACATAGCAAGCAGTTTTTCTTCTTTATATGTATGTCTGTATATACACACCGTCTTAAAACTCGCTGCATTCTTTATTGTTAGTTTTTTGTTGGTCGCGACGTCTTTGTTGAATCATCATGATTGGTTTCATGTCAAAAGGGAATTACACTTTTTTATTGTCATGATAATTGCTGCGCAGTAGGAAAGAAAAGACGAAAAGACTAACACACTAGGCTTAAAAATATCGTGCATGCTCATATTATTTGCATATATACATATCTATGTATGTACATATAATGGTTGTATTATTTACATATATAAATATGTATTTATTTATATAATATGTGCATATGTAAACAACCAAAATGGCACAATAAAAATTTCGCTGACATGCAGCTTGGTTGACACTGAGCAAAGGTTTTTCTATGACAGTACAAAGCGTGTTTTTCAATCTTTACAATAGGCAAACAAGAACGAGGAAAATCGGTTGCCTCCATTAAAAGCACAGAGGAAAAGCTATAGTAAATCTAACAAAGTTGAGTTAGTTAAAAATATTTGTATGGGCCCAAAAAATTTGTATAACTTAACTAAGTACTTATAACCGAGCATGGAAAGCAAGGCGTAGGTGATTTATTACCCAGGCACTTTGGTTACCAAAAAAAGGGCTTGTTTTGTCTAAGTTAACCTAATTTTTTACTTTTACCTTTTACTAAATTTTTTACTAAATTATTTTTGTTAAGATGACGGAAAATCTTAATAAGTAAGTTATACCTAACTTTTAAGTTGGTTTATATGCGATTCTAAGTTAATAGTACAATAGTTTTTTTCTCTGTGTGTAAGTTTACAGAAAACTTTTGTTAGCAAACAGAAATTGTTGAGGTCTGAACTTAAGCTTTTGCAAATTTCCTTATATTTTTCCATTAAAGGGTTATTAAGAAAATAAGTTAGAAGAAACTAAAAGCATTGAGCTTTACTATAAGCGGCTAATCATTTCGCTTCTTGCAAATTTTTTGGCAGAGTTATCGATAGAACAGACTAGCGTGGTGTAAAATTGGACCTTAATTTTTCGTGTTTTTACTATAAAATACATTCACGTGAATATATAAATATACATATATATTCAAAAACACTTAAAAACTGTTTAATTAAACGTCTATCTAGCTTTTTATTTCCGTTTTTGTGATATACTTATTGTGTTTGCGGCTTTCAGTCGTTTAACAGGACACCGGGGCGTATACGTAACCCCAATATAAAGCACATATCAGGCTCTGTCTTACTACAATAAGTCCGCAAAATACTACAAATCAGTTTACAAACATACAATTGCACATATCTACATACATACATACATATATGAAAGCAAGTGCATATTTTAGTTTTATATAAGATAAAAGTAAAACATAACAGCAAATAAAAGAGCAAATGCAAAATAGTAGAAGCAATCAAATACCAAAGGTGAAGGCGTATTTGCGCTTGTCTGCACCAAAAGGCAATAACTAAAAAAAACAACAATCTTAACGTGCAGCTATTTATAGAAAAATATATACATAAGTATTTAAATTTGTCACTCAAATTAGCATATACTAGCAAACAGAGATGTAAAAGAATGCATTTTTTTGCGAATAATTATTCACTTGATTTATCGTAAAATGATTGCAGCCATTTTTCGAATTCTTTGACTGGGACTTAAAAAATGAAGTCACCATTCAGACTTCATTTTGTGACTTCGGAATTCTTTTTTCATTAATTTTTTGGTTATTCATGTATTGCATTCATTGAATAAAAAGTCACTCAAGTCAATTGAAGTCAGTTGGAGCCATTTGAAGTCAATTTACCTGTTGCATACGAGACATGATCGCAAACTATTTTTACTTAAACAACATTTGCTCAAAAATATTTCGGGGCTATTTGGGTCTATGTTTCGGCCTCAATCCCGGGAACCGATTGAGATAGCCGTATAGTGTAAAATATATATGGAAACCCTGATCAGCACCTTTAATTTGATACCAATATTGCGAAAAAAAATTTAGGGACATCCAGGTCCATATTTTGGCCCTATATCTCGGGAAAGGGTTGAGATACCAGAATTAAATGTGTCATAATTTTAATCTAATACCAGGTGATCATAGTGTAAAAAATTGAATGTGATCGGCCCTGTAGTTTCGGTTTCCATAAGGAACAAACAAACAAACTTTCATCCTTATATACATAAGCCGCTTTCGATTCACAATTTCTCTGCTCGCTAAAAATTTCCCTCTGTCAAATTTATATGAGAATGTTAGCGAGCAGAGGGAAATTTTTATCGACCAGTTGGCGAGTATGGCTACTACTCATTATCGGTTCGAACATTTTTGTTCGATCCGACCTCGCTTGTTCGATGGCGAATCGAAAACGCCAATATATAGATTATAAGTAATTTGTATAAATTTTTTTGCAAATAGTGACTTCACTCAAAAAATGAAGTCAGTACGTGACTTCTCTAAATGACTTCAAAGTCGTGACTTCAAAAATACTTCAGACTTCTTTTTTTTTATTCTTTAGTCAAAAAGCTAGTCAATGAGTGCATTCGAAATTGGAGTCATTGAATTTGACTTCAACTGATTTCATTCGCATATGAGTGCATTCTTTTACAACCCTGCTAGCAAATACCCGTTTCTTCGCAATGAGGAATAATAGTTAACCAAAGTCAAGTCAAGTGTCAAGTCAAGTCAAGTCAAGTCAAGTCAAGTCAAGTCAAGTGTCAAGTCAAGTCAAGTCAAGTCAAGTCAAGTCAAGTCAAGTCAAGTCAAGTCAAGTCAAGTCAAGTCAAGTCAAGTCATGCCAAGTCAAGTCAAGCCAAGCCAAGCCAAGTCAAGTCAAGTCAAGTCAAGCCAAGTCAAGCCAAGTTAATTTAAGTTAAGTTAAGTTAAGTTAAGTTAAGTTAAGTTAAGTTAAGTTAAGTTAAGTTAAGTTAAGTTAAGTTAAGTTAAGTTATTTCGGGCTTATCTGGGTCCACTTGATGACCTTGTCTAGCCATCACTACAGCTCTATGTTGAAGCCGTTCCCAACACTTTTCATTTGATACCAATATCGCTCAAAAACGTCCGGGTCCGCATTTTGACCAATATCTGGGGACCCGGTCTAGGAAATATTATGAATAGAACTCCATGTAAAAGCCTTGTTCAAAACCTTTCATTTCATACCAATATTGCTCCGAAACATTCCGGGTTAATCCGGGGTCACATTCGGACCCATATTTGGGGACCCGGCCCAGGCATCACAAATAAGATAATTCTACGTCGAAGTCCTCATCAAGACCTTTCATTTGGTAGCAATATCGCTCAGAAATATTCGAGGGTCATTCGGTCCACCTGTTGGCCCTTATCTGGAGACCCGGCCTAGGCATCACTATTAAAATAGCTCTATATTGAAGTCCAGATCAAGACCTTTCATTCGATACCAATATCGCTCAGACACATCCCGACGTCATCCAGATCCACCTTTCGACCCATATCAGGAGACCCGGCATGGAAATCATAATGAAAAATGTGTCTGTGTTAAACCCCTGCTCAATACCTTTAATTTCATACCAATATCGTTCAAAAACATTCCGGAGTCATCTGGGTCCACATTCTTACCCAGACTGGGGAGGATGTCTATGCATCACAATGAAAATAACTCTATGTTGAAGTCCTGCTCAACACCTTTCATTTGATACCAATATCGCACGTGTAGGTGCAGGCGTTCTTCAGTTATAGCATAGTATGCATGTGTAAACAGGTTTTTGATTGCCACCGAGACAAACAACAAACCGTGCAAAAACAAACATATGAGTCGCCTACGCTGCGCTGCCTGGCACGACTGCGACGCCTCCACTGAACACGGCAAATGACCAAACGAATTGCGCCATTGGGGTCGCTTCCATCCAGTACTTAGTTTATACCACCATAATGTAACTTTTTTCTGCCGGCATGTTAAACGTCAAAAAACATTAATCTTTTGCAAAAGAAGTATTTCGATCGATTCAGTAGAACCGGAAATAAAACACATTTTACATTCCGAGGAATATACGTTTTTCGCTTCCTGCGGTCTAAAAGACTATTTTACAAAGATTTTTTCTGAAGCGACTCCTACTGAAATTTTCTTCCTAATATTTTTCTAGAAAATTTTAACCATCTAGCAGCCCTAAAAAGGGTTATTTTGACCTGTTTTTATACAGTCAGGGAATATAGTATAATCAGGAAATAGTATTTTTAAGGTCGCTAAATGGTTAAAATGTTCTAGAAAATTATTTTATTCTAATTATATGTGCACACATACATGTTAATATGTACTTCTTTCTTATATCATAAGGAGCATATGAAAAGGTCACGCGTCTTTGGCCACATTCGGGGTTTAGTTAATTTTATACGATGGCTGTCAAAATGTTATTAATAATTGACATGCAAAGCAACTTATGAGCTGCGTAATAATAAAGAAACTTACATACATATGTATATAGCAGGGCAAAAAAATAATAATACAATTTGTAATTAAAAATAGAAATGTAACCCAGTAAGCAAAATATAACGAAAAAAAAAAATACTGAAAATGGCACATCGCCGAAACCGGTTTATAACCAAATCAAACTGGACAAGGTATTACGGATTGCATTCCACAATGCATCGCATTTCTTCCCTGTCGGAAAAACAACCAACCAAAAACAAACCAAATAAAAAATATAAAATACATTGCTTTATCTGCAGCTTGACTTTTATCCGTAACGGTTTAAAATCTAAAATAATAATAATAATAATACACTGGCGCTATTATAACTCTGGCGAGTTTTATAGACGAGCTTCTCTCCCAATTCGAGGTGTGCTGCTTAACTATTGTTTTTCCTACGAATTGGGTGGACCTACACTTTTTTGCCGGTTCCGAACGGCGAATGCATTTTTTTGTGAGAAGCTTTTTCATGGCAGAAATACACTCAGAGGGTATGCCGCCCACTGCCGAGAGGTGACCGCTGCTCTGAAAAAAAACAATAATTGGCTTTAAATTCATTAGAAAAATTTTATTGCTGTTTGTCCGGACTGGGGTTAGAACGCGAGACCTCTGGCATAGTCGGTGTAAAACCTATACTCTACAGAAAATATGCTTTCATCTGCTGGCTGGCGGGAATAGTAAATCGAGTGTAATTAGAAACAAATACATATATGTATTTTGGTTACTAAAATTTCTTTTCTGTCTAGCGATATTTTTAATGGTTAAAATTTAATCAAACCCCCCAAAAAATATAAAAGAAATAATAAAAATAAAACCGTTTGACACTTTTTTCATGATGGGCATGAAGTCTTCGCCACAGCCGTATCTTTTCATTTCAAATATTGCGTGTCATTGCTCATTTTCCTTGATTATAAAAGTTTGGTGACCTTATACATATATGTACATAAGTATGTATACGTAGTATAACAGTGAACGTATAAATACTAGGGCTTACGATTCGATCTCGAGCAGTGTCGAGAAATTCGAGGATCGAGAAAACCGAGACTCGGGTTCTCGATTAAATCTCGTTGCTCGGATTTCTCGATAACATATTGTGTCAAAAAACATGAATATCAAAAATTTATCGTATGTCATTGGGAAGAAAAAATTTTATATTATGAAATTGTAATTGTATTTTTCTGGGAATTTTGTGCATTGATTTGTGAAATACACCTGGGAATCGCGTAAATGGCATATATTCATACACATGTAAGTACATACAAGCAGAACAATCTACGAAACAGCATAGTATGCTTATACCGCTTATTTCTGCGATGTAATTGAATGTCGAGAAGCTCGCGCGCCTTTCGAGATTCGAGAATCTCGCGAGAATCCGAGTCTCGCGAGAAATCTCGCGTCTCGCACGAACTCGAGAAATCGTAAGCTCTAATAAATACATGGATCAGAGAGCTCGATTATTTTTGAACGGAAACGAATATTGATTTTTTACATGGCCGTTTAATTCTAATTATTACTTTTATGTGAATTTTATATGAGCTATTGGCCTTTTTTTATTAAGAAATATTAAAAAAAAATTTTTTTTGGTAGAAGTTATGGATCCATTTCGGAGATCGGTATTGATTGTTAAGCTTAGCACTAAGTAGGGATGGCAACAATAACCGAAAAAACGATTATAATCGGTTAATTTCTTTCGGTTAAGGGTTAAAATGTATCGGTTTTTTCCTTTTGATTATTTTTTCGATTAGCCTTTTTCCTCTCAAGTCGAAAATAATCGAAAGGAAATAATCGAAGTTGAAAATTTCCGCCTTTTCATCCGAATCCGAATTCGGTTACCTAAGGTTTTGTGAGTATATCCAAAAAACCGCAATAAATGTTCCCTCCAGCCAGCGTTTCCGAGTAGACGTTTTATCGTTATTTTGACGATTTTTCTAAGCAATGATGATTTGACGATTTTTTCTAATAAATGACAATTTTTTTCGTTTATTATATATTTTTTTAAGCAATAATTGTAATCGAAAAACGGTTATAATCGGTTAGTTCCCCACAATTATTCGCGATTAATAACACTGGATCACAAAATGAAATTTTTTGTCTGTACTTTGGACGTGACTATCCTATCTATATGTAAAATCGGTCTCTGATTCCGAAAATCGGGTTCATTTTTAATTCTATGGGAAGGTTTTTGAGATATCGGCAATTTACCGTTATTTGGCCAATGGGTCCACTTAATCCAGTATATCTCTTTAACACAGTGAGTTATCTTCCTTAGGGTGACACCAAACGAAAGAAAATTAAATTTCCTTTTTACGGTTCCTATAACATTTTTCTCTAACTCGTATAGTTTCTGAAATATTGACGATTAAATTTGAATTTTTTCGATTTTTTACGATTTTTTGAAGAAAAAATTGACTTTGTCAGACAATATCTTTAAAACCAATGTCTTCACCTTCGGTTTTACTCTTTTACGTGAAGCTCCATTCTATTGGGAAAAAGATAAGCTATCAACGAAGAAAATCCATGGTAAAATGGAAAAGTTATAGGCGATCAAGTAAATACAGCCAAGTCGCGCAGTGCCTCTGCACGGGTATATTCTATGCATGTTATACCCGTAAACGCGCTTGTATGTACTGCGCTGCCAATGTGCTGCTACTGCAGATGTGTAGGTATTGGTACAATATGCATAGAATGTACCCGTGCAGAGGCATTGCGCGACTTGGTTGTATTTACTTGATCGCCTATAACTTTTCCAGTTTACCATGGATTTTCTTCGTTGATAGCTTATTTTTTTGGAAATGGAATGGAGCTTCACGCAAAGGAGTAAAACCGAAGGTGAAATCATTGGTTTTAAAGATATTGCCTGACAAAGTAAATTTTTTCTTCAAAAAATCTTAAAAAATCGAAAAAATTCAAATTTAATCGTCAATATTTCAGAAACTATAAGAACTAGAGAAAAATGTTATAGGAGCCGTGAAAAGGAAATTTAATTTTCTTTCGTTTGGTGTGACCCTAAGGAAGATAACTCACTGTGTTAAAGAGATATACAGGATTAAGTGGACTCATTGGCCAAATAACGGTAAATTGCCGATATTTCAAAAACCTTCCCATAGAATTAAAAATGAACCCGATTTTCGGAATCAGCGACCGATTTTACATATAGAAAGGATGGTCGCGTTCAGAGTATTTTTTGGCTGTAGAGCAGTGTAATTGAACGCTTTCGATTAACCTAAAAAGCGGTTAATCGGTTATTATATTTTGTTTGCCATCCCTAGCACTAAGTGCGCTTTTCTTATGACACTGCTGTCCATATCCATATAAAAAAGTAGTATGTATGACATTTTACAGGTATTTCACAACAAAGCACATCCATACTTGGTCGCTAAAATTTAATGCATTTCGTTCATACCCAAAGCAGCGCACTGGTAAACATACAAATATTGATATATGTAATGTTAGTACACGATACAATATGAATATAAAATTAGCTTCATGAATTTTATACAAGTTTTTGTTTTTATTTTTACTTTATTGAATGAACTTCGTCATTTCGTCCTTTCACTATTTTGCGCGCACAACACGACATTTAATTTTGTTGTTTTACAAAATATAAATATGTATGTGGCAGTTATTACAGCAATTATTCGCTCAAATGTCATGTTAAAAATTCGCTCCACGACTCTTGCTTACTTATTGTACATATGTACATATGCAGACACGACTAAGGCGAGTTGAACATTTTTATTGAGGAGTTTTCTTTTTTTTTGTAATATTTCACCTGCACTTTAATGGATTTTCTATGGTAGAACACGATTTATTCAAGTATTTGCTGTGCCAATGAACGGGACGAAAAATATGAAAGAGCGCGTGAAGGCATAAAACGATCAAAAAAAAAAAAAAAGAAGGGTAAAAAATGGTTATTGACTAAAAGTGAATTCGATATAGTTACCGTTTTAGGATTTTAAGCAAACAGTGTCCCTAAAAAATTAATAAAATTTCATAAAAAAAAAATAAAATCCTCAAAGCTTCAAAGCAATCATCATGTCCACTGAAAACGTTGAAGCGACTACTACTCCAGCCGCCGACACAGATAACGCCGCTGCCGTTTCCAGCAGCGCACCCACGAGTCCGGAAAAACGTCGTTCAAGCATACCGAATATTGTGAAACATCAAAATAGTTTCGAAAATCGTTACAGTCACTTAATACATAAACAAATACTCGAGACTGGCGTTAATAAGGAGGCCTTGAAGCGTCAAATAAATGCATATTTTTCATGTGGCTCCTTCAACAGGAGCAGTGACGAAGCAAAGAGTTTGAATGTCGAAGAGCGTGGAGCGGAGGATGAGAATGAAAGTGCCGCGGAGGCGATTGATGAGGAAGATGATACTAGTAAAAAGGCAACACTTTTCAAGGCAGAAACTGTGGATGTTGCAGAGCTGCAAGATGGGAAATTTTCAAAGACAGCGCAAGCTGAAAATAATGATTTGTGAAAAGCGAATGAGTTTTTAAAGTATATTTTTTTATATTTACTAGTCAAAAAAAAAAAAGATTTATAAGTTATAAGGTTTAACTTAAAGTAATGCTGTTTAATGTAAGATATCATATTTTTCTTGTAATTTTGTGCAATCTCTAAAGTTACTTGCTAAAAAACTGAAATAAAAATATTAAACAAAAAAATAATTAAATAGGCACGGCAGAACTGACTACACTGCTCTACAGCCAAAAAATACTCTGAACGCAACCATCCTTTCTATATGTAAAATCGGTCGCTGATTCCGAAAATCGGGTTCATTTTTAATTCTATGGGAAGGTTTTTGAGATATCGGCAATTTACCGTTATTTGGCCAATGTGTCCACTTAATCCTGTATATCTCTTTAACACAGTGAGTTATATTCCTTAGGGTGACACCAAACGAAAGAAAATTAAATTTCCTTTTCACGGCTCCTATAACATTTTTCTCTAACTCTTATAGTTTCTGAAATATTGACGATTAAATTTTAATTTTTTCGATTTTTTACGATTTTTTGAAGAAAAAATTGACTTTGTCAGGCAATATCTTTAAAACCAATATTTTTACCTTCGGTTTTACTCCTTTTCATGAAGCTCCATTCTATTACCAAAAAAATAAGCTATCAACGATGAAAATCCATTGTAAAATGGAAAAGTTATAGGCGATCAAGTAAATACAGCCAGGTCGCGCAATGCCTCTGCACGCATACATTCTATGCATATTGTACCAATACCTACACATCTGCAGTAGCAGCACATTGGCAGCGCGGTAGATACAAGCCCATTTACGGGTATAACATGCATAAAATATACCCGTGTAGAGGCATTGTGCGACTTGGCTGTATTTACTTGATCGCCTATAACTTTTCCATTTTACCATGGATTTTCTTCGTTGATAGCTTATTTTTTTGCTAATGGAATGGAGCTTCACGTAAAAGATTAAAACCGAAGGTGAAGACATTGGTTTTAAAGATATTGTCTGACAAAGTAAATTTTTTCTTCAAAAAATCGTAAAAAATCGAAAAAATTAAAATTTAATCGTCAATATTTCAGAAACTATAAGAGTTAGAGAAAAATGTTATAGGAGCCATGAAAACTCACTGTGTTAAAGAGCTATACTGGATTACGTGTACCCATTGGCCAAATAACGGTAAATTTGCCGATATCTCAAAAACCTTCCCATAGAATTAAAAATGAACCCGATTTTCGGAATCAGCGACCGATTTTACATATAGATAGGATAGTCACGTCCAAAGTACAGACAAAAAATTTCATTTTGTGATCCAGTGCTATTAACGAGGAATTGGAAAACAGCTTTACAGTACTAAAACATGTGGCTAATGTTCGAAAATTACCATCGATGTCCATTATGAAGGAAACAGTCCGACAAAAAAGAACCAAATCTCAGTCCCAATAACCATAATATCTTCTTCTTCTTCTCAATTGGCGCGTAAACGTCTAGACGATTTGGTCGTTTCCGTTTCATACTGCCTTTCGCCCATTGGAAATACCAAGGCAGAACGAGTCAGTCTTCACCTAATCTTCCCAATGCCATGGAGGTCTCGCCTTTAGTGGGGTTCGATAGAAATACATTCTGAGCCGGAGCACCTTCATCCATTCGCTGAACAATGTAGATGTCTGCTTAAAGTTTGTACAGCTTATTATTACATCTCGCCCTCATTATCGCGCAAAGTTCCATAAATCTCCCGAAGAACTTTTCTCTCGAATACTCCAGAGAAATATATAATCTACTTTTCCGAAAGTTTTTGGTTTACTGAATCCGAATCCGAGCTTCAAATATTTAAATTTCAAAGATTGGAATCTCTCTCTATCTCCCCAGCTAACCAAGTACGGAGCGCTTCGAATTAGGAGCGTAATGGGACTCCCAAAATAATCCCTTGAGGGAAAGATCTAAATGCGGAGTGAAAAATGGGTTCGAAAAAGCTCTTCAAAGGAGTGATGAGTCCGCACGAAGTCTTTGAGGATTATCTGAAGTAGCGTATTCGGACTCGGAAAACACTCATATAAGGAGTCCTAAAGGTGCACGTTTTGCATATATTTCAAATGACACTTTTCTCCGTCGGATATACTACATTGGGAGGGCACGGTGCACCGTGCGGACTCCTCTGGTTGGCTGGGGCTTTACAAACCAGAGGAGATCAGCGTTTTGCCTAGTTCTAAGTTGCCAAAAGCTTTATAAGATATTCGAGTGCTCTCTTGACCTAATAAAGAACAATTAGTTTAGGTGAATATCTGGATAACGTCCTCGAAATTCTACCGAATACAAGATTCAATGGGCTATACTAAAATAGAGAAAATTACCATCATTGAAAGAAATAAATCAAGTTAAGAGTTGATTTGCATTTTGGCTGCACAATCGAGATGCATTGAAATTCTTTCCAGTCGTTGGCTCGGCTTTAGATAGATAGATTAATAGATAGGTAGTTAGATAGATAGATAGATAGATAGATAGATAGATAGATAGATAGATAGATAATCATTGGAGGTTACATATATCGCACTGCGACTTTAGGGTCTATTGTACCCCCCACCCAGTGGCGGATTAAAGGTCCAGAGCGCCCTAGGCAGCCACTTTCTCGGCGCCCCTGTACCGACCATAAATGGCCATCATAATACTATAAATTTTAACTACCTAGTTGTTTTACACCCTAACAATCAAAATCTTTCCTCTTTATAATATTAGTGTAGATGTAGATATAGATGATGTAAAAGCTTAGATAATTTGTTAATCTCTACATATAATAAAATTGTAACAGGTCGATGTCTGTACATTGCAGATATCGAGAAAAAAATGATTGGGGGAAGCATTATTAAGCCAGTAGAATCCAAATCAACCATTTTTAGAATTTTTGTCTGTCTGTCTGTCTGTCTGTCTGTCCGTATGTTTGAGGTCCAGTTTCGGAGTTATCGGCCAATATGTGCACCAAAATGTGTTTGTACAGTATGGGTATCAAACGAAAGGTGTTTATGAATGCTGCCATAAACCATTTGATTAATTTCAATACCTAAACTGGCTTCGGAGATATCTCATAAAATGTGAACCTTCTTAATCTCAAAATGCTTAATATGGCTATTTTGTTATAAGAAATAAAATAATGGCTAACCGACGTACAGAGTGTACTTATGTTATGGAGCGATAAATCCTCCTCATTGATAAATTGCGAGGGAGTCGTCGAACCCGATACCACAATCCCTGACGATGGAAAAAACATTCCACCACCCGACTATGATGAAGTGAGAACAGCTATACCCCGGTTCCAAAACAATAAAGCTCCTGGAAAAGACGGACTACCTGCCGAGCTGTTCAAACACGGACGCGAAGAGCTGGTTGAAAGCAGGCATCACTTTTCTCACAAGGCCCTTAAGAAAGTGCTGTCGACGATGCACAAAACATATGTCAGCGATGAACAGCACGTGCGGTGTCAGCTGAAGCTCACTGTCCCGTAGGGTGTCAAAGTTGTACAGACCGTCGTATCGTGGATAGGCGAGTGTGCAGACCAAAATTTTGGTGCAGAAAATGGTTGCCAGAGTATGTAGTATATATTTATTTTCTCAATAGATCTCTACGATTTTTAATTCCAATTTTTCGATTCTTTCAATTTTTTTTAAATCCCCTTTCTAAATATTCAAATACTCAATCAAAATAAACAAAGCTTCAGTAAATTTCTATAATCATTTATCAGTAACAATTTTCAAGGTCTCTAAGTAAGTAAATATTTAAATACGCAATCAAAATAAAGAAAACTTCATTACATCGCGCGATTTTTAATTCCAATTTTTCGTTTTTTTTTTTAAATATGGTGTATTATTATTGGAAAAAGCGCCGCAGGCGAAAAATTGGAATAATTTTTCGCCTGTGGCGCTTTTCCCACTAATACACCATATTTAAAGAAAACCCCGTCTGCGGGGTTAATTGCCCTTTCGAAAGAGAAATAAAGCCCACATCGCTGAATAGGGCGCGCGGGCGTTCTTTCCCTTTCTGATTGGAAGTAAAACCCACGGGTTTAATTTCGTTTTATTCGCAGGCGCTATTTCTTTTTCAAGAAAGGAAAAAACGCCCGCGGGCGTTAATTCCACGGGCGTTATTTCACTGCACCGCAACAAACGCGCAATATTGCACAATATATCGATGCTTGTGCAATATAATCGATTTATCTATTATCGATCTATTATAGATCAGCTTTAATTCTTAATCGTCGATATGTTATTTTCTTTATTTGTTTAAAAATTCCGAGCTCGCGCGCCCCTTGTAACTACGCGCCCCTAGGCAAGTGCCTAGTTTGCCTTAGGGATAATCCGCCTCTGCCCCCACCTCATCATTCAAGAACTCAATAACTGAGGTCGGTCTTAGGTTTGATATGTGGTTGTTTTCCGACTGATATGAGCTGAGTGTTCTCTGCCCTCCACCTCATCACATCACCTCCGCAGAACCAATCTCATTCAAGAACTCAATAACTGAGGTCGGTCTTAGGTTTGGTATGTGGTTGCTTTCCGACTGATATGAGCTGAGTGTTCTCTGCCCTCCACCTCATCACATCATCTCCCCAAGTCCAACCTGATTTAAGAACTCAAGAACTGAAGTCAGTCTTACGTTTATTATGTGGTTGCTCTGCGACTGATATGAACCGAGTGTTATCTGTATACTTCCATTATGTGCTCAGCAGTTTCATCTTCCATGTCACAGAACCGGCATGCACTACTAGAGTAAATGCCAAGTTTGTGCATATGGCTTTTGAGTCTGCAGTGAACTGTGAGAAGATCTAGGACTAGGGCGGAGTTAATCTTACACGACGCTAATGCCTTGAATGCCGCTGGCTATCACTCAATATAGTGACGTTCTCACAGTATCCTCTTCGTATGACTGATTACGAATACCTCCGCCTGAAAAATGCTAGGAAAGCGCCCCACGGGATAAGGACAATCTGGCCCTTGGGCCATAAAAACCGGCGCCCCAGCCATCTGGCATTTTCCAGCCGTTAATTTCAATTTTTCTTATTGCTTCAAATGATATGTTAGATTTGCCTTCTTATACTTAGTACGTTTAATTGAAATAATTTGATTCAGTGCGATCGCCAATTTGTTACCAAAGGCAGCGTTTAGAATCGTTAGTTATAAGCGAGTTCAAGCTGACTTGGCGATTGACCATCTTTCGTACAAGAAAAAATCAAGACAATCAAATAAAACGACTCGGTCCTCAAAAGGTCGTAAGCTGTCTTAGTTTACATGTCAGAAAATTAAATTTAATGAAAATGCATTTATATGTATATGTATGTAGATAGTCGTGGTAATGGTATTAACTTGACATCACCATCAATTTTAATCACCACATACGTAGGTAGATAATTGTTAGACCAATTATGGCAAAGACCGTTGGAAATTATCTCCAGCAAATAACAAGTAAATATATTTACAAACCCTTAAAATAGGGTATTCATTCATTTATTGATTGAAAGTAGCTGCCTTAATCAAACTTCAAGTGTTATTTGTCTGCGTTATTAGCCAAACACACGCACTTCTATTGGCAGTACTTACCGCTAACTACCCCCCTGATTCTTGTACGCTTTTCAAGGCAACCGCATGATAATGGATAATCGTCGTAAATATGTGTGGGAGCGAAGAGGTGGGGAGTGTGGTTTGAGAACAATCAATTAAATAAATACGCCTCACATACATACAACACACACACACTTTTATTATATGCATAAGAATGTAAGCAAATATCGAAATGACCGAACGCAAACCCACATCCTCAGATGAATGGAATGGAATAGGGAATTCAATGCAAAAGCCAACCGACCGATCGACCGGCTTGGTGGTGTTGTTGGCAGTTCATTTGTCGTGACAGTAAATCGAATCGGAAAGTAAAGTGCTCGTAATGTCAAGTGCTTGGACATAATGAAACGGACACGGACAGCATTGTAAAAGCACCCACAACTACCACATACATATGTATATCTATACCAGTGGCGGATCCACGGGGGGGGGGGTTTGGGGGTCAAACCCCCCCTTGTGGTTTATCATAGATCCCAAATTAATGCCTTTATAGATTCTGCGCCCAAATTTCCCAATTTCAATTGTATTTTTCTGAACTTCAATTGTAACTTTCTGAACTTCAATTGTAATTTTCTGAAATTCAATTGTAACTTTCTGAACTTCAATTGTAAATTCTGAACTTCAATTGTAATTTTCTGAACTTCAATTGGAAATTCTGAACTTCAATTGTAATTTTCTGAACTTCAATTGTAACTTTCTGAACTTAAACTGGAAACTTCAATCATGTTTCAATTTTCGAGGCTTTTTGAAAAATTCTTGAAGGACTTCATCTGCAGTTAAATATGTATGTATATACTTCTGTGAATGTTCAAGGAAGCAATAACATTGAGACCCAAATGGCCGACAAATTTTCTTTGTTATTTGCATTTTTGCACTTTGATTTTAATCACCATTACCACTAATATTATTTATTTATTCATTTTAACAATAAAATCACACTTTTTTAATAAAAACTCCAATTTCAACCATTCGCGTTCGGAATAAGAATAGAATCGAGGCACATAAAGGAATAGAATTGTGAATTTGTCGCGAATATGGGTTCAAAACAACTCCTGGTTTGCGCGTCACGACAACGAGAAGGCCCATTCGGTATACTTTTCAAGTACATAGCGAATTTTCCCTTCTTATACATTTACGTTCTTTGATAAAAGTCAAACTGTAAAAATTTGTTGTTTGTCAACATGAAGGCGACAGTTGCACGTATGAAAATTTAGAACACGCAGTAGCGACCTCACGCTTCAAATTATATCATATAATAACTGCTACCCTTCACTAGGTGTCGCGCAGTGGTCAAGTTTATAATAAAGTAGCTTCAGAGCCATCTGAAGGCGTAACACCCGCATATGCCGGTTTTTTTAATTTATGAATTTATTAAATACATGTACGTTATACATGTTATTTAGAACTTCAATTGAAATCTCCTGCACCTTATGTGATGACCAGGGAAGCTAAAAATATGCAAATGCATATTGCATATGCAAATGCATATTTAGACCTAAAATGCATATTTACGGTCAAAATGCATTTCGTGCTTATTTTGGCATATTTTGGCACTTAATCGAGCAATATCGAAAAATATTAAGCTGGCAACATCTTATCTGTGGTTAATTTAGATAGTTGCGTATGCATGCAAACAAGGCTATTTAACTATTGATCTGGGCCCCGGAACGGAGCATTTCATTTCACCATCTCCGGTTAAGTGCTTAACCGGAGGATTTCTCCCGGTTAAGCAATTTATTTGACAGCTCGCCATACAATTTACGTCAAAATAACCACCGGTTAAATTAACCGTAGATGGTGAAAACGGCCCTAAGTTCTTGTATGCTGATCAGAGCCTCGAAGCAAACCCAGAGTAAAAAAAAAACTTCTCTCCGATGCCCCGTTATTGATAGAAAACAGCTGTAGTGTGAAAATTTGAAGGGAACAATAATATGCAATATGTATCGACATACATAGGCATACGCTACAC
This sequence comes from Urophora cardui, assembly GCA_960531455.1. NCBI lineage: Eukaryota > Metazoa > Arthropoda > Insecta > Diptera > Tephritidae > Urophora > Urophora cardui. Next base: position 23,792,573 of record OY482670.1, on the reverse strand, counting down.
TGTCAATAGAATCGCGATGGTCTGATCAATCGCAGACTAGTGCCACACGTTCAATATGAATATTGCGATATTTTTCTCGATCTGAGGTTTAAAATATTTTACTTCCGTCCTTTTCACACTTTCACTTTCAATTCGTTTATTGCCATAATTTCGTTCCGGATCGCGGATTTCAAAATTTCAAAATATTTTGCGATCGAGAATCGCGATCCATCAATACTCGATGCTACACGGTCAATATTAATCGTTTTCCCATACAAGAGCTTTTTCTCGGAAAACCGCCAAAAACTAACACTGGAAAATATAGTAAATCATACGATAGTTCAATGCAACCCTGCGCAATATTAATAGAATAGTTTCGTTTGTTTGTAAAAAGATCTCATGTATACAAATCTAAAATTAATTTAAAGTATTTTATAGTATTTAAAAACAAATTGTTTAAATGGGGCAAATGTGAATTGTACGTTCATTTCTTATATTATTATTATTTTGCAAAATTCTTTAAATAAAAATGTAAGCTTGAAATTAAATACATACATTTTTTGAGCATATTTCCGGTATTTTTTAGCTATGTATATATGCATATAATGAGATTTTTTCGTGCATATTTACGAGCATATTTCAGTTATTTTTCGGGCATACTAGCATGCATATTTTGAAATTTTGCGTGCATATTTTTAGCTTCCCTAGTGATGACATACATATTGTTAATTTGGAGGGTTTTGAGTTTGGTGTTTTTAAGGTGCGGGAAATGGCGCAACTAGTATATAGAATAATAATAGTAGGTGGTATTAGTCCATATTTTCACCAGCATATGCCCTTAAAAAACATCTTCCAAAAAAAGAAATTTTCAAAACCGCCCCCCCTTGTCGAAATCCTGGATCCGCGCCTGATCCATACGTACGTAAATATGTATGTATGTAGCTCGAGGCAGGCCACTCGAAAGGCGGTAGCGGACAGAAGTGGACAAGCAACACAAAAACAGTTTTAAGCAGTGAGAAGAGGCAGGAGGTGTAGCGCATTCAAAAGGTTTGGGACCGATGGACAATAATCGAGTAAAGGGTATTTGTTTGCTTTTGGCAACACTTGAACACCTCAAATAGTACTTTAGTATGAATCAGTTAGGCATTCAACTTTTTTTTTTTTCAAAATGCCAACACAGGACCACATGAACACATACAAGCACCAAGCGTACACACTCTGCAAAAAGATTCATAAGCCTAATGTTATGTTCAGACCAAGGCTGCACAACGATATCAACAAAAATATTTTGTTTTGTTGAATATCAAATAAAAATTAACAAAAAAATCTTGTTTTGTTGAATATCAAATAAAAATTATTGAAATAATTTCGTTTCGTTGATTATCAAAAAAAAATTATCAAAATTATTTTGTTTCGTTGATTACACTGGATCACAAAATGAAATTTTTTGTCTGTACTTTGGACGTGACTATCCTATCTATATGTAAAATCGGTCGCTGATTCCGAAAATCGGGTTCATTTTTAATTCTATGGGTTTTTGAGCCCATTTACGGGTATAACATGCATAGAATGTACGCGTGCAGAGGCATTGCGCGACCTGGCTGTATTTACTTGATCGCCTATAACTTTGCCATTTTACAATGGATTTTCATCGTTGATAGCTTATTTTTTTGATAATAGAATGGAGCTTCATGAAAAGGAGTAAAACCGAAGGTAAAAATATTGGTTTTAAAGATATTGCCTGACAAAGTCAATTTTTTCTTCAAAAAATCGTAAAAAATCGAAAAAATTAAAATTTAATCGTCAATATTTCAGAAACTATAAGAGTTAGAGAAAAATGTTATAGGAGCCGTGAAAAGGAAATTTAATTTTATTTCGTTTGGTGTCACCCTAAGGAATATAACTCACTGTGTTAAAGAGATATACAGGATTAAGTGGACACATTGGCCAAATAACGGTAAATTGCCGATATCTCAAAAACCTTCCCATAGAATTAAAAATGAACCCGATTTTCGGAATCAGCGACCGATTTTACATATAGAAAGGATGGTTGCGTTCAGAGTATTTTTTGGCTGTAGAGCAGTGTTATCAAAAACAAAATAATAATAAAAATTTGTTTCGGGCTTACGGCTTCATTTTACTTTGAATTTTTATTAACGTTATTTTTTTTGATAATTTTTTGTGTTGGCTACCGAAACAAAATTTTTTCAATATTTGTTTTTTGATAATCAACAAAACGAAATTTTTTTCATAATTTTTTTTGATAATTATCAAAACAGTATTTTTTTGTTCAGCACTTAACGTTAAAATTTTTCAAAGTTGAATTGAAAACAAAATATTTTTTCGGTTATTGATAAAAAATAACGTTAATGTGCAGCCCTGGTTCAGACACAACCTTAATTGAACATTAAGAGCCTTCATTCAATTTTCAAGCCTAATGATTCTCAATTTACCATACACAAATTGACTAAGTTAATGCTTCATTAGAAATTAATGAGTTCTTAATGAAGAACAATTCTGCATGCAACCCTGTTAAAAAGCTTGTTTCATAAGCAAAATAAAATGTCATGATCAGAGAAATGTCATTAGCGTCATGGTCCACTAAACAGGTTGGTTCGTCAGATCAGCTGAATTCTTGTTCTTCTTCATCACCTATCAAATTTGTTTTTATTTCTGCTTATTCTATACATGCATTCGTGTTTACGATTGGTAAAAGTTGTGAGCTGAATGTCAAATTATTTCGTCCTCCTTGCAGTTTTGACATTTAGGTCACGAGAGTTTGATATTCAGCTCACGGCGTGTATGTGTGTATGTATCTTGAGCCGACCCGTTGAATGGGCCAAGTAAATTAAATATGTCTGAACACCAAATCTGGAGATATTCAATCAAGCCCAATAGACTTAATTAATTTTTATGTCTGAACATGATATAAGCTGATGCCTAAGCTGTCAAAATAGTATACGCAGGCAGCGCTTCCTGCTGTTATGCGCTCATTCGCTCTGCTCCAAAAGTCTTAATAACCTAATTTTCGGTTATGCGCTCATACCTCAAATTAAGAGAGAGGGAATTGAGTTTTATGAGCAAAGAGAGCACAATGTGTGGCGAGCGTGAAAAAATGCGTATTGGCGTAGGAAAGCTGCCGCTTGGAAAAAATGCATATTTAGTTTTCTTTCAACTGACATGCAAGCAAGTGGTTGATTAAATATGCACGCTTATCAAATACCGATACATTCATATATGTATATGTATGTATATAAATGTATGAATATTAACGTTTCAACCATAGAATAATATACATATTGTTTTATTATTAAATAAACCACAACGCTTAAGTTGCGTAAAAAATGTGAATTATGCAGCAACAAAAAACGCCTTTTAATTATTCCTTACTATAAGGTATTAAAACTTCATATAATCCCTTATTATAAGAAATTATTCAGGCCTTATTTCCTATGGAGAAGATGCCTTTCTATAAGCTATATAAACACCACATAAGGCCTTATTATAAGGAATTATCTAAGCCTAATTCCCACGAGTATAAGTCTTGGTAATAAGGTTTCCTCTCAGAGAGAGAGAGAGAGAGAGAGAGAGAGAGGGAGAGAGAGAGAGTACAACTTTTCCAGTTTAAGTTCAGAAAGTTACAATTGAATTTCATAAAATTACAATTCAAGCTCAGAATTTCCAATTGAAGTTCAGAAAGTTACAATTGAATTTCAGAAATTACAATTGAACTTCAATAGAACTTAAGCCTTTGCCCATACAACTTTTGGTCGCTTATAATTTTCAGGCATTATTTCGTAAGCCTTTAAACCAGCGCTGTGGCAGTGGGTAGAGTGCTCGCCTGCTATGCCAGAGGTCTCGGGTTCAAACCACGGTCCGAGCAAAACACCAAAACAATTTTTCTAATTAGTAAAAATTCAATTATTGAGTTTTTTAAGAACAGCGGTCACCTCTCGGCAGTGGGCGGCATACCCTCCGAGAGTATTTCTGCCATGAAAAAGCTTCTCACAAAAAAATGCATTCGCCGTTCGGAGCCGGCATAAAACTGTAGGTCCACCCAATTAGTAGGAAAAACAAAAAGGAGCACACCTCGAATTGGGAGAGAAGCTCGGCCATAAAACTCGTCAGAGTTATAATAGCGCCATTGTATTATTATATTATATTTAAACCAGCGACATAACGGTTATACGAGAAATGAAGTAATGGTCGTATTTAACTATTAACATTGATCAATTCAAATTTTGGTCAAGAATAACCGTTATGGAACCATCATTTTTTTCTATTATAATTTTTATTTTTTTTTTTTTGGTTACCTATGACTAAGAATTCAAGGAATTTTAAGTGCTTTACAAATTAAGTTATGTATCTACTTATTTGCGCTTACTTTGTCATGGGAAACTAAAAAACTGAATAATGGTTATTCTTGAACAAAACATTTTGTTGGTTACTATAATGGTTATTCTTGACCATAAAAATTTGTTGGTCATTATTATGGCTATTCTTAACCAAAAATAAATATACCTCAATATAATGGTTACAAATTCCCCAAAAAAATATATCGCGTATTTTCGCTGATCTTTTCTTCTACGTTAAAAATAACAGTTATTTTCCGTTACTGCTTTAAAACTTTTGCCTAGATTAGTTAATTAGAAGACTAAGGCCTAGATTTTTTGGTGGGTAAGTATGACCACTCCATTCTGAAGCACACTGTATTTTTATATTCGAACGCCTAATAACAATAGAGCAGCAAACCGATTTCAAATTGAATTGATTTATTGAACAAAATATAAAATATTGGCGACGAGGCTGGCTAATGTAAATGGTGGGTGGGTGGTGTAGATAACTAATGGAGCGAGCGGCGGTAGTAGAAATGTCAAAAGAACGACATTGAAAATGGCTCAAGTGTTTCTGGTAGTTCAAATTCAAATAGTAAAAAAGTATTGTGGAAGCAGAAAAATTAAAAAAAAGCAAAATAAAAAACATAAGTTATTTAAGTGAGTGCACAATGTGTGTAAAAGCTCGGCGGCGTTTAACAAAAGCAACAAGTGGGCTATGAGCAGCGCAGTTTAATAGCTTTTGAGGACAGTTTTTTTTCTCTGCGCGTGTAAAGGAATTTTACTTTGATGTGAAGCAATGGGCTTTTACTCATGTTTTTTTTTATTGGACAAACGCTTCGTTCAAAAGTGTTTGCGAAGCGAAGAAACTGAAGAAAGCCAAAGAAGAAGTGGGCTAAAGTATTTGAGTAGCAAATTAACTAAGTCGTTGGAGCGCAGTGTGTGCTTACTTTTGAAGAAGTGCTTTTTCGAATAGGAAAATTAACTTGAGTGTGAGTAGAGAGGACTTTAAGTGGAGATGACGCGTTCTCTCATGCAATTCTCTCACAAAGCTAAGTATAAAGTGCTGAAAGACCAATTTTTTTTTTTATTTCTCATTTCATATTTTCTTGTTAAAAGCTTCTATCTTGCTGCAAAACTAAAGACCAAAACTTTGTAAAACAAATTTGGTCTCAAGAGAATACCATTTAACTCGGTCTCTGCAGAAAACATTGCTGTACACCACTTGCGCACTTGTATGCTCCGCGACAACTGATTTCCAGACAGAAGATTGAAGCAACTTGTTGAAACAAGTTACCGCAAATACGGAAGTCAATGTCACGGCATTCAAAGATGTAATGTGCTCGTATTAAATACTAAAAGTGGGCAGAGCGTCGGTAAAGTAAAGAAAATGCCACAAAGCAAGCGAAACGAATTTTTTCTTTCTTTTGCATGCTTGAAAAGAGAAAATGCCAAAGTGGCAAGGCATGTAATGACAATAAGTTAGAAGAGGAAGGAAAGCATATGTATATAGACGAGTAGGTTCTTATGAATAAGAATAAAGCTAACGCCAACTAAATAGTTATCTAGTAAATGGAAACGGAAATGGAAAAAGTGAAAATGGCGCAAAATTGGCATAGTTAAAGAGGCTGAAAAGGATAATGAAAAGTTGGCGGAAAAAAAGAAAGGCAAAGGCGAAAAAGTTGCAAAAAAAAAAAACAAAAATAAGCACAAAAAAATTGCGCAAAGTGATTACTCAAAAATCACGAGCGAAGACGTTGAACTTATTTATTCGCTCGCCGCCCCAACTCAGCCTTAGCCTAAACTCGTGCTGCCTGCCACGGCGCACAGTGGTTCGGCTCCATACATTTTGCGGAAAAAAATAGAAGGAGTGGCCCTAGGCCATTGAAATTTTGCACAGAGGTTATATGTGAGCTAATTAAGAAATCTTCAAAAAATGGTTGAAATCGGTCAACCCCTAGGGGTACCTCCCTTGGACCTATAAAAAATGATTTAAATACAAATTTTAGTTTCAGCTAAAAAAAAATTAAGATATCTTCACGAAACTTGGCACATGAGTTACCCTCATTAAAGGCATTGACAGCACCAAAAATTGTTGAAATCGGCCACTCCCTAGGAGTACCTCCCCTGGACCTATAGTAAAAATTTTTAAAGAAAAATTTTAATTTCAGCTCAAAAAATTAAGATATCTTCACGAAACTTGGCGCAGAAGTTACTGTCATGAAAGATATCGACAATACCAAATATAGGCGTGATTGGCAAACAACCACGCCCACTTTTGCTACACCTTTTATTCAAAAACAAATGAAGATATACATTTTCAGTAACTGAAAAGAGCCCTTGTAAAAATTTTATGTAGTTAATGACTATATTTATACTACATATAATCGAAAATATAACTACATATGTATGTATATATGGAAAGAAAAAAAAACAAATATAAGAAAAATGTTTAATGATTTAGCATATCCTTGGCAACAAAATCCAATCCACACTTTTTGTTGGGTTGTCGTCTTATGAACTTTATATAATCACCAGAACTTGTCAGTAATCGATTAATAACATCTGTATTGGTAGAAATTCTATCACTTTTCCTAGAAAACATAAGCCTAGAAATCATAAGCCCCATTTTTTAGTAAGGGTTAACTCAGAACATGATAAGGAGTTCAACTTTTCTGCTGAGAAAGTATCTATAAGTATTCTTGTTGTGTAATCAAGTAAACTTTGCAAATTAACAGCAGCATATATTTCTGTTACTACAATTTCGTCGGGATAACATTTTTTTTTCATTCAATACCTTAAAATAAGCTGGTAAAATGTTTAAACAAATGTGTTTGTTGCTATTGTTGTTTGCAAACCGCAATGTTATGACGAATGTGTTTATCGTTATTTTTGTTTGAATTACCATTGATTCTAACAAATTAGGTGTATAATTTACCAATCTGCATTTTTATCTAATCCTCTCTGTGCCTTCATATTCGTAAACAAAAAATGTCACATAAGGGCCTTTTCACATTACTCGGTACGACATCGGATCGACATTTTTTGCTCGGTAATTTCAGCTTACCGAAACGATTCCGCGTTGCTGTGTTTTTCACACTTGTGGGAATACTTTCGGTGTGTAATCGGCAGAAAATAGGAAAACAAACATCGAAATTTGCAAAACAAAATTTTTAACTTCATCAAATCACTCAATAATAACAATAATGTCTTCTAGCGAAGACGAAGACATTATAACTTGTAACATTTATAGCCGAAACGAGTTTTTTACTGACTTTGTTCTTCTTCTTTTATCACGCCGCAAAAATGTATGCAGTAATTCCTCAAATTTTACTGACCGGTCTTACCGCGTTGCGGTATACCGAAATTAATCCGCTCCGATTTCACGTATGCAACACTAATGTGAAAGTGCCAATTGAAATACATGTGGTCGGTAAGGTCTCGGTATACTTTCGGCAAAAACCAAAAATGTCGATCCGATACCGCACCGAGTAATGTGAAAGCGCTCTAAGATGTAAACGTTAAATATATACGCATGAGCCTAAAAGCATGCTACATTTTGTCAATTTTATCAAAATTTGATGGGAATTTCGACATTTAAATCAAGTTTACATCGATGGGAAAAAATTTTTAACAGAAATCGATAGAAGACATTCCAAACTTTCATTTTATTACAGTTAGCGAGTGTAGCACGCTGTAGCACACAAACTTTTTGTCAATCGAAGTTAGAAAAGGTAGCATTTATGAATAGAGCTCGGAAAAATAGGTGAAATCAAGCGCCTCAAAATATGCTCCTTTTTTTAAATTTTATTTGTTTTCAGTGGCGGGATTACAATTTAAATATAAAGGGGTGCCATATTGGTATGGTGGGTGGAGATTTTATAAGAAAAGTTCTTAATCATGTTACACAAATTTGCAGTTTAAATAAACATACAGTGGTGTGTGATGAAATAAAGCCAGAATAGAAAGTGATTTTATTCGTAAAATTTATTTATTTATGTGTTTTTAATAATTTTATAATGTTATATAAAAACACCTATAACAGAAACCAAATATATTAAAGTTAAAAAGTTTGTGAAAAATTCTGGAAAATTCGCCAATATTTCAGCAAAATTTGTAACTTTTTGAGTAGAAATTTTATATTATTTTCTAGTACGCAATTTTTTTCGACTTGTAAATTCGCATGAAAAAAATTCAGAGGACAACTAGAAAAAAATTCTCAAATAAGAGGTATCAATATTTTTTTATAGTAAAATTCATTTGCTAAATGCACTTGCCTCATTTTCATTCAAAATATATTTGGTTTGAAACTGTAATTGTTTTTCCTTCACGTGCGAAGATTTTATCTAAAATTTAAGCGAGTCACTACAAATTTTTAATTTTTTCTTTATAATTATATATTTATTTATTATTCTTTATTTATTATTATTCTTTATTATTACATTTATTTATTGTAGCTTTCTTTGCCATTTTTCACGTGCAATCCATAAAAAAACTTAAGAATTTATACTTGAAAGAGTTTTAGTGCTTAACACGAAATTTTTATTTAATTCAATTTTTGGGGGTAAGTGGATAAAATCTTTAACAACTATTTACAGCGAAGGTTGAGTGTATAGCTATTTCACGAAAATAATTTAATTAATAATAATTAATAATTTATTTTTCTGGCATCCTAGTAAGCAAAAAATCCAATTGCATTCACGGGGGGCTTAGACCCGTATGCACCCCACCCTTAAACTTGCCACTGGATGTGCTCATAAACATTACGTAGCATAATTTTAGGCGTCTGATTTTCACCTATTATCCGAGCTCTATTTATGAAGTACCATTTTTGCTGGCTTATATTTTTTTTAATATTTGGCCGCTTGCACTGATTTTTTCTTTAATTAGTCAAGGAAGTGCTATATTTTCTTTTAAACGCACAACAGGGACAATTAACCTTACGATTACCAGAGATTTTTATGTACGAGGTTTACCAATACCCACCCGGGTGACCCATATACATTTTCTTGCGTTACGATCGCTTTCGCGTGCTCTAACTTTTTATTGCCCAAACATATTTATTACTATTGTAAAATATAAGCCTGTGAATGATTAAAAATATTTAATTTAACTATATTTGGTGAAATTAAGCCAACAAAAACCACAAACATCCCGTAATGGGTGTATATAAAGTAAAAAATTCAAAATTTTGAATCCTAAGGCAAAGGTTGAGTGAATAATACGATTACGACACATTAATTATCTACTTGAATTTGGCGTTGAAGTATTCAAATCTAAAACACCATTATTCAAAAAAAAAAAAAGATCAAAACAAGGCGAGCGAGTTGTAAAGGACTTTGTTGACCCGTAAAAGGATTCCTGTAGAAATATCGCCATATATACCTTTTTTTTACTAAATTATCATTAACCAAAGATTAGTGGGATGATGTTTATGTTGGCAAGAATAAACAAAAATAAAATATGTGTATGTGCGTATGTACATATTATATTCTAAATTGTCACCTACCCTTTTACACAAACAACAAAACGCCACGGCTGAATACAAAAAGGGCAAAACAACAACACTTGGTGACAATAACTAAAACGAATGCACCGACTCTCTCAGTGGAGACGGGGTGTGTACATAAAATAAATCCAACACACAAACTAGGCATGGGTAACACTGCGCTGCGCGGCGCAATTGCGCTAACACCAACCCTGGCGTTATTGCGCTAACTCCGATTTGGGAAATGCGCCAACTCAATATAGCGCCAACCCAATATAGCGCCAACTCAATTTTGTAATATAAAACCGACTCAATTTCGTGCGCTAACACCAGCACCAATATAGCGCTAGTGTAAAATGGCGCAACCACAACGCCAGTAACAGCACCATAGTATATGTATACGTATGACACCGTCACAATTATGTATGCTTGATAGTGATCTAAGTGACTTTAATTTCCAGCATATTTTCACAAATATACGGAATATGTTTCCAAATGATTATGAAAATTTAAATTAATTGTGCTCGTAAATGTAAGCAGAATTGCGCCAAAAGAAATAAAACGGGGATGGTGAACAGTAACAAGCGAAAAAACGTTATTTATCGATTATTCCATGATAATTGCGCTAAAGGTATTATTGCGCCAGTACCGTGAGTTGGCGCCACGAGTGGCGCTGGAGTTATTGTATCAGCGCCAAAAAAATTGCGCCATTACCCATGGCTAACACAAACTACTTAAGACCAACCAAAAATAAAATACTAACAAATTTTTTCCAAAATACCCAAACTTTGACAAACAAATGTTTTATGGGTGCACCCGAGGTGAGGTCCAACCGGAAGGTTACGAACCCACTCGCACAGTTCCTGAGCTGCCAGGAACAACTTTAACCCGCCGCCAAATGACTGGGCTCTGGGTGCGGGATGCTAGAAGGATGGGTTAAGGAAATTGGGAACGAAACAAAGAGGCGACAAACTGCAATACAATAACAACACAAATGATACTCATCCAAGCCGGGGTGTGCTCCGGCTTCAAAATCTCCGCGGTGCCCACCACCGATCCGCTACGGTCCACCTAGCCGCTTGTCCGCAACCAACCAAAAAAACCCCACACACAAGGCTCGCTTTGCCTTTTTTCCTTTTGTCCTTTTTTTTTTTGTAACCACCCTAACTTTCCTCTTAACTCTTCTTTATATTTTCTTCCCCTCAAGACTTTACACCTTTTTTTTCTCAACACTTTAATCTAATCTCTCCACTTTTCCACCACTCTATTCTGCCAAACTCAAATTTTCAAATTTTTCTTCTAAACACCAAAAACACCGCTTTTACAATTAATCTAAAAATCGCACGCACAAAAAGAGTTGTTAGCGCACTCGCATACAAGAGTATTCTGGCGCGCACCCGCGAGCCACGCCGAAGGCTGCGCGCCAGCATATACATTTTTGTATATACCATCAGGCTGTATGTGTGGGTAACCACCCGGTCGCACCGAACCGCTAACTAGCGATGGGCGAGTCCGATATGTTTTATTCGATTCTCTCGATTGTTGAAACATCTCGAATGCTCTCGATGGTTTTCATTCGTATTCGAGTCAAGTCGTAAATGGCCGTCAGTCGAAACAATCGCTAAAACATCTCGGACTCGCCAACGATTCCTCTCGTTTTCAAAGCAACCCTACAACATCTCGGACTCGCTGCAAAAAATACATAATAATTGTTGTTGCCGCTTGAATATTAAAAAATTGCTTTACAAAACATACAGTGTGGTACAAATCTATTGCCGTTGTTGCTACTCGTAAAATTCATTTGTTTCATAAGCGTCTCACTTCAGAAAATTTATTAATGTTTAAATAATTAATTATTATTATTATGCACGACACTGTTTAGTTGTGATTGCAATAATGCAGCGTCTATGTATAGCATATTTTTCAATTTGGTTAATTTATTTATGTATTTGCCTCACTTCCATTAAAAATCCTACTTTCTTTATTAACAAACCTCATTCAGTTTATTCTATCAACTAAAACATATCATCAAAACAACAGCCGGCCCGCCGACTCGGAACAATCGCAAAAACATCTCGCTTGTGTAGTCGAGATGTCATCGAAACAACCTACGACTCGCCGACTCGGAACAATCGCAAAAACATCTCGCTTGTGTAGTCGAGATGTCATCGAAACAACCTCCGACTCGCCGACTCGGAACAATCGCAAAAACATCTCGATTGTGTAGTCGAGGAGCGAGTCAACTTTTGACTCGATTGTGAATTTGCAACGATGGCGATTCTCTCGATTGTCTAAACATCTCGGACTCGCCCATCACTACCGCTAACCTGTGCGGTCATCTCCGATGCCCCGACTAATGATATACAACCACACACACATAAATTGCCTTCATCTAGCGGATGCCTTAATGCACCGCAAAAGGGACGAAAGCGATGACACCCCTTTCTGCGCCTTCCGCGCTCATTGCTTTTCTTTATTTACATTTTACGTAGTTACATACATATATAATAATTAGGTGGGGAACTCCGCTAAAAGGCAAAAGCTCGCAACACACTCCGCCAGTACTGCCCATCATGGCAATATCATTTAACTTTATTTGTCGCCGCTAGGGTGCGCTGTCCCCAACGGGGACAAAGGATAAAAGGTAAATAAACAAAACAAATGAAAATTTGCTCTGCCAGTGCATATATACGTAGTGGGAGTACTACTACTACTACTACTACTACTCCCGGAGTAGCAAAGAGAAAAATATTTTGTCGCGATCAGACCGCGACAAAATGAATTCAACCCGTCAGGAGCATGAAAAGAGATGGCTTTGGCATTATATTTTAATGCTCTAGATCAGGCATCGGCACTTTCATCCATATGAGTAAATAAAAAACATCACACAAATTTTAACCAATGTAGCGGAAACCGCTCTGTGCTCCCTAACACAATATCTTTCACAATTTTGCCGACCTTGCTTCTATAAGTAGCAACACATGATGCATTTATAATATACGTAGGAAATCAACCAGGTAATATCAAGGTTCTTCAGTCACAGGCTTTCTCAGAAAGCTCTGTCATATCTAAATTATGCTGAAGTCCATTAGGCATAATATTACTTGAAGATTCTACATAAAATCGGAAATCGTATGTATCTTACACTCAGAAAAATAATGACAGTAGTATCAACAGTTTTCTTCTGTTAATCCCTAAATTCGTTAAATTAACAGAAATATGTTTAAGTAGACACATTTAGAGTTATATAAACGAAAAAATCTTTTACTTTAACAAATATATCTATTAAAACCTATTTGTTAGTTCAACAGAACTGATCTGTCAATTAATAAAAGAAATTTTTGTTGATATAACTGAGTCACTGTTAACTTAACCCTAATATCTGTTGCTGTAACATTTCTTTTATTTGGTGATTTAACAAATCATTACTGTTGACTATCAAAAGAAAAAGTGTTTATTTTGCCAGCTTTCTCCGTTGTTACTTGTTGCTTAGCTAACATGAGTGAGTTGTAATTCACGAATGCTTTTGCGAACAATGGTAAGTATAAATAGCATAACTAAAGTTCATTATTCAATATAATGTTTAATGTCGCACTATACATATGATGCCGTTGGATTTAATTTCAGGTTGGTGTACTGGTTTGAAATCGGAGGAGAATATAAAATAGAGAACACAATATAGCATAGCAAGCAGTGAAAGCGAAGAAGGTGCCGCAATGGAAAATAAGCGAAGATGAAGCTACATATTTGTACTTGGAAACCGAACGGAGGGAGGATGTAGAGAAAAATGCAAACAAAAGATTTAAAAAAGATCTAAAAATACACATTATAAAGTAATTGTTAGAAATAAACGGCCATATAAAACACAAAGGGATTTATTTTTAAGAGACAAAATTTCAACTGCGGAAAGTTGTTGATTTAACAGCAAAACTGTTATGTTCACAGCGTTTTTTTGTTTTCAGAGCAGTTAGTTCAACAATAAAACTGTTAAAACAAAAGGACGTCTGTCAATTTAACAGATAAATCTTTTGGATGTGATTTGACTGTGGAATCTGTTGTTTTAACCCGTAATCCCGTTGATGTACCAGCATCTTTTCTCTCGGTGTAGGAACTATTTGCTAGAAAGAATGAATTTAGCAATGTCCTTCCTTATTTCTAATAAAAAGGACAACCTTCCAGCAGGTTGATGAGAGTAAAGATGAAAGGAAAATGTTATAAGTGTTTTGATATGAAAATTAAACCAAACACTTGTCAGTTATGCATAAAATGCAATAAACCCATTTGCGATGAACAAAGTATCAGCCAAATAAAATGCATATGTAAATTGTTGCCGAAGGATCTACATTTCGCTTGGCTTGAAATAAATTTTTATTCTATACATTTTCTATAAACTTTATAAGAGCAATCAAACAATAAATTTATAAAGTTATAGCAACAAAAATATGTGCATATACACGTCTTTTCATAGGAAAGTGTACTGGGTCACCCGGGTGGGTATTGGTAAACCTAAGGTTAAGATATATGTAAGTTATAGGGAAAATTTATAGCTAAAGTTAGCAAAAATTTCAAGCAGTTTTTGTTGAATAAAATTTTTCTGATTTCTGATACCATTATTTTGTAAAAAAAATCAACTTTTTGCAAAGTAGTCATGAATTGTTCATATTTGGACATTTTTTTATAAGACAACATCATTAGAATCTGAAAATTAGGTATTGAAAAAAATGAATTTTTTCCGCGGCTGAACCACTGTGCGGCGCGGCGCTCATAAATTACGCACTTTAACGCACCCAAATCAAGTTAGTGCATTAGTCTGTATTCACTTATGGCTTGCTAAAATATGCAATCTTTTTTGTGCTTGCTAATGGTATCTAAGGTGTTGTTTGTGGTGTTGATTGTCTGCGCATGGTGAGAGGGAATGAATTGTTTTTAGCATGTGCGTAATTTATGTAAGTGCGCTTTTATTTTCTTTTTCGATCGAATCAAATGCTAAAATCTCACCTGCATAATAAAGCAATTTATTTTCATAAAAATATTTATTTATGGATGGCTTAAATTTATCTGGTGCTACACAACAAGGTTAAGTTTATTTCTTTAGTAGTTTTAGTGGTTTGCTATCTACCTTTAGTGTATATTTAATTAAGCTGCCGGTTATTTAGATAGGCCGAACTGAAATCGGTGGTTATTTATTTTTGTTTTTTTTTGTGTTTTTTTTTGTAGGATAATATTTGAGAGCTACCCTTTTACCCAGCCAACAATTCTTAACGAGTGACGAAAAAGTTACTTCAAGAAGAGAATTCAATCGCGGAAAATAACTATTTTTTTCAGCTTTTTCCTTTCTTCGTTCGGAAAAAAGTGTTCCCCGTCAACGTTACGTCCATGATGAGTCATAAACAACACTTCAGGAAGTACCTCCGAAATATCGTTTGGAAGACGATGATTCCGGAATTGAACACAGCTTACATATACTAAATATGTGAAGTTCATATGTGTTCAGAGGAGGCTCGCGAGCTTTGGAACGGCTCTCGGTTATCCTACTAAAGATTTCGAAAATGGGTAGTCCATTCGTACAACACTTGTCTCAAGGTTTCAGGGTTCTTCCCCTCAAACTTCTCAGTAGACCTGCAAACATTTACTTAGCTTTTTTGTTTGCTTTGAGAATATTTTGCTTTCTGTTGGAGTAACAGTCATTAGCGGATATAAATTTGTTTCGTACTTAGACTCAAATTACATGGGGAAGTTCCAATGTTTAATATACTCAAACTCAGGAATCCTTTTGATTTTAGGAAAAAAATTAACGCTGTACGAAAGAGGAGCACCCAAAACTGTGTTTTGTCAAAAAAAAAAAATTTTAAAAATATCACAAAGGTAAGTATGTTTTTTTTTACTGCAAAGTATATTTTGCGTCCGCACGCTTGAAAAAAAGCACTACTTTAGAATACACTTTATACAAGATTTGAAGTATTCTGTAAATGTATCTATGTTGATTTTACCAGGACTGACCTTGGGCTAAGTACTCGTAAAGGCAATTTTTCTACCGGCGCTTTTGTTGCGGATGTATTTCGGAAGTCATAAACACTTAGCTGAACAAAATTTTATATGGTAGTCTGAAAGACATAATTTTTGTAGCAGTGTTTCAATGTCCATAAAATTTTGTGGCGTGATAAAGGAAATACGTACCAATATAATGGTATCAAAAAGTTTGGCCTAGGTGCATTTTAAAATTTTTCTCTTTGGTTGACCCACCCATTGGGAAACACCCATATGAAGAGGTGCTGGGTATCGTGCGCTGACTCTCCACATGCCGGGCATACGTTTGGTATGCTTGAATCAATTCTGGACCTGTATAAGTTCAATAGCCGGAATTACAATAGCGCTGTGGCAGTAGCAGCGATCGTTTTTCGAAATCAGCTGATTTTTAGAAACTACGGTTTGCAATGAAGCGGCACATAATACAGCAGAGGCAGCTGGCAGCACCGCTCCGTTTAGCCCAAATTCTAAATTCGCTGCCGCTGCCTTGAATCGCAGCCAACATCTAAGTGTTGATGTGAACTTATGTCTGTTTCCGTACTATCCAATGTAATATATTTTATACTAATTTTGTGTTTCCGTACTTTGATGCCAGCAAGCGGGAGAGAGTTTAATTTTTACTTAATTGATTTCCACTAGCAAATATTGCTGGCGGGATGCAAAAGCAAAGAAGAAGAAAGAGCAGAGGAAAAAATGAAACAAGATTGATTATTTTAATTGAAAAAAGTGGACATGAAAATGGTAAGTAAATTTATGTCACCACGTGTCCAAGGTAAAAGGAAACAGACCTAATATATAAAGAAGTCACTGCCAAATACTGCGAACGCTCTATTGTGTTTGGTCTGGCAGCCACTGCTTATATTAGACGCATCAGCTGATTTCGAAAATCGTCGCTGCCCGCTGCCACATCGCTGATGTAATTTGGGCTAATCTGCTGTAGTATCCCGAACGGAGTGCAACTCGTGTTTCTCGCGGCAGGTCACATACCTCTTTTGCTATAGGTGGTGGTTGGTCTCTAGTTATTAGGTATGCCGGACGGACGAACACATAGCTGTTAACTGTGTCTGTGTGGATTATATTGAGAGCCTGCCTGTAGGTTGCCGGGTCGAGCGGTTTCCACCTCCGTGCGTAGGTCAAGAAGGTGTTTTCTGACATGGCGAGGGGGTGGTTGCGGCTCGATCAGATGACTTTTAGGATGACCTCTTCGATAGCAACCCATTAAGAATTGCTTATCTAGTATGGTGTTGTGTTTCTTAACTCGGAGCGTTTGCGTTTCGAGGTGAAGGTGGTGTTGTTGTGTCATCTGTGTCGTCAGTTTCGGTTTTTAAAGCTACTTAAACATCGTCTCAGTAGAACAATTACTATTCAATGTGTGATTGTTTTGCCTAATATATAAAGAAGTCACTGCCAAATACTGCGAACGCTCTATTGTGTTTGGTCTGGCAGCCACTGCTTATATTAGACGCATCAGCTGATTTCGAAAATCGTCGCTGCCCGCTGCCACATCGCTGATGTAATTTGGGCTAATCTGCTGTAGTATCCCGAACGGAGTGCAACTCGTGTTTCTCGCGGCAGGTCACATACCTCTTTTGCTATAGGTGGTGGTTGGTCTCTAGTTATTAGGTATGCCGGACGGACGAACACATAGCTGTTAACTGTGTCTGTGTGGATTATATTGAGAGCCTGCCTGTAGGTTGCCGGGTCGAGCGGTTTCCACCTCCGTGCGTAGGTCAAGAAGGTGTTTTCTGACATGGCGAGGGGGTGGTTGTGGCTCGATCAGATGACTTTTAGGATGACCTCTTCGATAGCAACCCATTAAGAATTGCTTATCTAGTATGGTGTTGTGTTTCTTAACTGGGAGCGTTTGCGTTTCGAGGTGAAGGTGGTGTTGTTGTGTCATCTGTGTCGTCAGTTTCGGTTTTTAAAGCTACTTAAACATCGTCTCAGTAGAACAATTACTATTCAATGTGTGATTGTTTTGCCAGACAGTGGTTTATTGTTTATTTTTTTTTTAATTTCTGGACCTTATAGATATCATTATAATTTTGAGAATACATATAAGTAGAACAGCGCTCCAAAAATTCTACGCGTTGTTTAAGCTTTATTATAGAAGATTAGGAAAATCAGCCTTTTGGATTTTCCTATGTGTAATCAGGCTGCAAGGACTCTTCTCTCTCACTCTGAGAGAAACCCTTATTCCCAACGCTTATTATAATACGGCTAAAAGGAAATCTTTACACACAATTTATTACGCTCGCCACACATTGTGCACATTGTGCACTCTTTGCCCATGTTAGCTCATACAAATCAATTCTCTCTCTCTCTGAGTTACGAGCGCATAACAGAAAATTAAGTATTCAAATATTTGGAGCAGAGCGAATAAACGCATAACAGCAAGTAGCTCTGCCAGAGTATTCCAGTTTTAAGAACATGTGCTTCAGCTTAGGCTTATGCATCTTTTTGCAGGGAGATTCTGCAAATAAATTGTTTCTATCCTCTAGTGATGAGCGATATATCGCAAACGGTGATTTTTTCACTGTGAATAAAAAATCGCAAATCGCAATTGCGATCACTTTTTCAAAATAGCAGTTCACTACTTATTGGGAACTGCTATCGATGTACCAAGTAAGCAGTTCACCTATGTGAATCGCAATCGCAAAAGCATTAAAAATTTCTTTTTGTTTATACCTTTGAGCAGACCACATACGTATATAGAAATATAAGAAAAAAAATTATTGAATTTACAATTTATCTTTGAAAAATGTTTACAAACAGCGAAATTACTGCGGAATACGTTGTTATTGCTATCATTTTGTTAACATAAAATGAAGACAGGTTATATTGCTCAGAAAACGCAAAATTAATCTCTACCGGTAACTAATGATTTTATAGCAGTCCATGCAATCGCAATAGCAGTTTAAAATCGCAGTGATTTAAAAATAGCAATCACCGAAATCGCAGATATCGAAAAATCGCAGTTTCTCTCATCTCTACTATCCTCCTTTTCTTCTTTTGATTTTCTTATAACTAAAGGGTTCGCTGGAAAAGCTTATCTGATCATCTGTGCCGAGAGAAAACCATCCTTTTCATAGTCGCAATTCTAGTTTTGTAAGAACGAAATTCTAGGAAGCATTAGACGCCGCAGAGATCGCTTTTTTTCTCTATGACTTGCGAGTATTACATAACGCGACAATGAGTGACTAGTCAACTTTTCTCCATGCATTAAGACCAAACGCGGCGCAATAAATCGCCATCCTTTCGTCAAACACTTACATACATATGCACTTTTTCCATGCCACTGGCAACTTCTTATACAAACGCAAGAAAAAAAAAAATCAGTTAATGTCTAAAAGAAATAAAACACACAAATTACGCAACACTAAAGAATTGATGTGCTACTTAAACACTATTCAGATGATAGCACATTCATTATGTTAAGTGGTGCGATAATTTTATTTTTCGGCGGGTACTCGTACGAGTAGAAAAGTCTCAATACACCAACTTATTCATGAGGTGGCGTGGTAACACTGCGAGTGGAATGAGCGAATTGCATAGAAAAGTAGCGAGTGACGAGTTACGAGTAAATCGACAACTTCCGGGTGATTGAGCAGAATAACATTTGAATTGCTTATGGCGTTTTCTTTTCTCGAAATAATGTTGCCCTGTTTGATTTTCTTAGCCATTTTGTAAGTTTGTCTGGTCCTTTCACCCAATATTGACTTCTAACTAAGTAAGGCGGCATCTTTATCTACAAATTCAGCCATTTTATAGAAAGTCAGGTTACGTAATTCGATAATTAGGATATAGGAGGGCAACATTTTTACGTAGAAAAGAAAACGCCATTAAATTAACGCCGAGACAGGGGGATGAAAAGCAAATAAATAAAACGAAAGGGGATGAAAAGCAAATAAATAAAAAGAAAGGCGATGAAAAGCAAATAAATAAAAAGTAATAAATATGTGCAAGCAATATGCTAATGTTCAAAAAATAAAAGATTTCAATAGAAAAAAATATTGATTGGCAAATGAATAGCGATTGACCACAAACAATTTGCTAAGTGAGTATTAAATAAATATTTCTGGAGTTTACATTTTCACTAATTCCACACTCACCAACGGTTGTCAACAGCATATTATCCAATAACAACGCAATGGCCACAATGATCAAGACGAGTTGTCGCGAGCCGCGCCAACCGATCATCCAACCCTTGAAGCTGGCCCACGGGCCGGCGGCACGATAATCCTCCTGCCGGCAATGATCCGGCGGTGGCATGCCCGGCGATTGCGCTGGCATTCCCGGCGGTTGTGGTGTCATATAATGCCGACCCGGTGTCTTGATGGCCGACGGATCGGTGTTGAGCGGCGGCATTGCGGTTTGATTGTTGGTTGCGGCGCCACCGACGCCAAAAATACCAACTCCGCTGGCCGGTGCGTTGCTGTTGTAAATGTTGTTGTTGCCGCTGTTGCTGCCATTGTGTTGTGTTTGTTTTTGTTGTTGTTGCTGTTGTGCTGCTGTCGAATCGTTGCGCCACTGTTGTGCTTGTTGTTTGAATGGGTTCTTGCTTGGCGTGTCGTGCTGATTGAGTGCGTTGCTTTGTGCTGGTGGTTGTGTTGCTGTTGTTGTGCTGAATGATGTGGTCGCATCGTTTAATGGTGTGACTCCTGCTGCTGCTGCTGTTGCTGTCGCTGCTCCGTATGATGACAAGTTAGTGCTGGTGGTGTGTGGATTGAAGATTTTTGCTCCATCTCCAGAACCAGTCGATTGCATTGCGCTATCCGCTTGTTACTAGAAGAAGAGAGGAAGGAAATGGGAATATATGTATATTAGAAGGATTAACAAATGTGCTTTATAAGGCGCATTTCTGTCGTACCCAAGCATGAAAAGAATACTCGCTTATTCATAAAATTACCTTCAAAGCAACAACACCAACTCGACTATTTTTAAATAGTAAAATAAATTGATGGTAATTTTAAAATAGTCGAGTTGGTGTTGTTGCTTTGAAGGTAATTTGATGCATAAGCGAGTATTCTTTTCATGCTTGGGTACGACAGAAATGCGCCTATAATACAACATAAACAAAAAAAAATATATAGACTAACAGCATGAATTAAGATTAATTCAAATTTAAGACTTGGAACTTATTTATTATATTTGTCTAGCGCGAGCTCTAGGTAAGAGAGCCAAAGACTATCCTATGTATAGCATTTTCAGGTCAAATGAAACTTTCTTGGAAATCAAGTTAAACTTTTTTCAACTCAAGTGAAACTTTTTTCCACTCAAGTGAAATTTTTGCAAGTCAAGTGAAACATTTTTCAATCGAAATGAAACATTTTTCAATTTAAATTTCCTTTTAATGGAATTAAATTGAAAAAACTTTCATTTCGATTGAAAAAGGTTTCACTTGACTTGAAAAAGGTTTTATTTGACCTGGAAATGCTAAATACTATAGCTGAAGGTTTCATGTCTTCCAGGAAGTGCATCAGAAACGAGTTTTTAGGTAGAGATTTTTCCTATGCACTGATAACCAAGTATTCATTAAATTAACTGACTTCGACTAGTTTAATACTAATCTTGCGTTGAGCTAAATCGATTTCTCCGCGATATGGCCTATCAGACTACCACTCTCCCTGGCACAAACAAGGGGGATTATTTGATGGACGAATTTGCAGTTGCAGTTCAGGGCCAGAATAAGGAGGTTATCTTTGGAGAAACTAGCGAGAGAGGAAAAGAAATTACGAACGAAAAGAGATAGAAAGCGCTTGCGTTACATTCATTCGATTCCATGTTCCTAACGAAAGGATAGGTATACAAAAAAACATTAGCCTTGTCGAAAATTTGTTTAAAATGTACCTCCTTTTGTGAAGAAAAACAAAATATAAATAATAAAATTCTTGTTCAAATTAAATCAACGCCAGATAAAAGTGGATTATCAGATTAGCGCGTAACATTTTCGCTAAGAAATGCGATTACGCTGCAAATGTATGACTTCTTATGAACCAAATAGAAAAAAAAGTAAAACTAAAAGTATAAAGCAAGCAAAACTAAGAAAAGCTTTATCAAAATGTAACAAAAGAACATAAGTAAAAAATACCGACTCAACGGCATGCCCCACAAAGCGGATCAAATCAAAAGTTAAGTGGGTGATGAATGATTGTTATTATATAGTCGCGAAATGGCATGCGACATGCCAGCTTTTGTTACATACCGCGGCTAGCTAGAGATGGAAGGTGGTGCTGGCAGCGGATGGAGACTTTGTAAAGAAATCTCTAGTGGTTGGAATTATGAGAGTAAAAAAAAGCATATGTATGTATTTGAAGACGATGTAATGTATGTATCTATGCGGATGTGAGTAGCTAAAGGCGCTTAGTACGGCAAATAGGGGTGTGATACATAAGTTGATTGCTGGCAGCAGAAGGAAAATGTGGTCAGTAGAGTAAAAAGCTGCTTAGGTTTGCCGCTTGTCAAATCATTGAAGTACATACATATGATGATTGAAGTATACATATGATGTAAAAGCAAATTGTAATATATTCATCATAATATAAATTTAAGTACCTAGAGTTCTTTGACCGAATGACCACAGATGCTTTCTTGCTTTATGCCATTTGGGTTATAAACTGAAATTTGCTTAATAAATTTAACTGTCCATACAAAAATATTTAGGATGATAAGATACACTTTAAAAAAGATACTTTATTACTGAGAGAACAAGTAATTTATCAATCGCAATTTACGCGAACTGGATTTAGGAAGATGTTGGAGGTTTTCTCTCAATCATCTCTCCCTTTTCGCCTTCCACACTCGACCAGCATATTCCAAGCGAAGTTTTATGGCACCAAAAACCATGTCAAAACCCCGCTACTTAAAGGCAGAAGAACAGTGAGAACTTCACTGCATTGGGAAGATCAGGCGAAGACTGACTCGTCCTTCCTGGGTATTTCCAATTGGCGCCAGATAGCATGAAACAGAAAAGACTGGCGCGCTCTATTGGACTCGGCCAAAATCGTCTAGACGGTTACGCGCCAATTACGAAGAAGAAGAAGATATGACATAAAGCGGGCCTTCAATTTCATGTTAGAGATCGCAGTTAAAGGATGAGCTGTGCACATATGTATGTATGTATGTACATACAAATATATGTACACATAGTATGTATGTGTTTGAAATCATTAATGGCATAGGTACCTACAGAAACTTGCCTAAGACTGCAAAATATTATTTGCCTAGTCCTTTATTTGGAGGTGCCCCCATTCCATTAAAAATGTTCAAAATGCTCCAGATGCATAAAATTCATTAGCTAGGTAAATTTATTTTGCTAATTTCTCATAAAGATATACGTAATTTTTCGATGTAAAATGTTTAAATCAGTGTCTCCAACCTTACATACATACATATATAAAAAATCTGAAAATTCGACAAACAATTTTGAAGCTTTTGCAGTCTTACTTCTGTGCTAGAAAGGCAAGTTTCTGCAGGTAGATCAATAATAATTTCAACAAAAAAGTCTCAAATCGCTCTACCCTAATGTATACTCAGACAGTCTGGCAGCTTACTTGGTAAAGCCGAACGTATATACACATATGCATGTGTTCTATTTTCCAAAGTTTTCTAGTCAAAATTTATAACTTCCCAATAAACACAACGGATTCGCCTCGAATTCGCGGTGGATTCGCTTTCTCTGATTATATTATCGCGGCAATATTTCGCGGCGATAGATCGGCGAATCCGAATTCGTAGGCATGTCACCTATCACTAGCGATTCGAGAATTTGTTCATTCTCGGATCGCTGGCGATTCGAATTTTTTATCATTAGCGATTCGGGAATTTTTAATTTCTCTGATCGTTGGCGATTCGAAAATTGGTTTATCAGCGATTAGTGATTTTTGTATAAATGGCGTTTCGAAAAATTAAAAGTGCAGAGGTTGGTTTACTGGCAGTGGGTTAAATCCCTATAAAATAATACAAAGCACTTAAAATATTTTTATAAAGAGAGTTTTTCAAATAAATTTAAGCAGTAAATAAAGTCCCTTATTTAAACAATTTTGAATTGGTTTTTCTACATACTCGTATCTATTTAATTAAAAACTGATTTGATCTACTTTCGCGAACTTTCCTAGAATTCGCCACGATATCATCTGCGGAACTGTGATATTCGAGTTCAGGTATAAATGTAAAATTTCAGAACTATAATGACTTTTTCGTGCAAAACAACTTTAAAAAAAATAGAAAAAAAGGATATCGCGAAAATTGATTTTCTCGAACTTACCGAAAACTCGAGGCGAGTCCGAGAAATTACATTCGCGAAAATCTGCTTTCGCGAACTCGCCTCGAATTCGCCGCGATATCATCCTCGCGTCTGTGTTTATTGGGTTGTGATGATATACATATCTATGTATGTAATTGTATGAAGATTGTATGTTAATTTTTCTGTGTTTAATATGTAATTAGCACCTCTTTTGATAAATAAATAAACATAATTAAATATTTAATTGATTGAGTTGATTGCAATTCCATATTTACATAAGTAAGTTTGTTTATGTGTTATGTATGTAGATACATACATAAATGTTATGTTTACATATGTACATTGTTTGTGTGAAAGTTTTACTTCATTGACCCAAAGTTTATTTACATTTACTGAATGTAGTACATATCGTCGTACCATACGAAAACTAACATATTTAAAATTTCTGGCGAAAGCTATCAATAAAAAAATTCTGTACGAAAAGTAGAACATTTGACTTTTGGCCGACGAAAAGTAATAAAATCGAGTTTTGGCTGACGAAAAGTAATAAAATCGACTTTTGGCTGACGAAAAGTATCAGTAATTATATACTGTTTTTTTTACATTAAAATTGTTGTTGTTTAAACGAAATTGATAGTTTTCGTCAGCCAAAAGTGGATTTTATTACTTTTCGTCAGCCAAAACAAGATTTTATTACTTTTCGTCGGCCAAAACTTGAACTTTTTACTTTTCGTCAGCCACAAAAAATTTGATGTTAGTTTTCGTATGGTACGACGATATGTACTTACATATACATATTTGCATTAATTTTTATCATTGTTTTATTTTTTTATTTACTTAAAATAAAACTAATTGTTTTGAGAATTAACAAAATAAAAGTTTCACATGCAATTTTTTTGTATCTTAACCCTTAATTGGTTGTTGAATATTCATAGCCGTTGAACTACTCTCATTAGCACTTGTTTCCCTTTTAAAATTATTATTTTTTTATTATACTTACTAACTTCGGCAGCACGTGTTGACTTTAATAAATTTTTTTAAACATATGTATGCATGTGCAAATGTATGCATGTGTTCCCCATACTAGATATACTTTAACGCCCCCGCCAGCAAAATCGAAACAAGCATACAACGCCAGCTGACGTTGAAATTAGCATTAAAGCATGTGAAATGTTGCTTGCTTTTCTTTTAATTACTTGTCTCAGTTTAAATCAGCAACAAAAAAGGCAATTAAAAATATGTATAAAATATATGAATACAGTATGTGTGCATCAAATTAGGAACAGTGTAGAAGATGCAACTTTCATTTGAAAATTAAATAATGTAAGTAAATATGTGCATCAGACGGAGTTGGTCGCTATACGAAAAAAAAGGCCAAAACTCTGCCAATTTATGCATGAAGATCCTCATTATATGCTGCCATACAAATAAATAAAAATTAAATTATCCACAAGCAACTTTTTCGCAAGTTTTATTTAAGCAACTTTTGGCTATCTATTACACGCTGTAGGAAAGCAGCAAGCAATCGTGCTGCAAAAGACATCAATTATGACAGCTTTTTGATTTAATTGACAGTGGTTAATTGAATTTAGACGAAACGCACGAACCAAGAATAGCAGCGCGTAACAAGCAATTATATAGATCTGCATGTGTGTATATGCGTATGTAAAGTAACCCTGTAGCGAAAATAACCAGTTGCATACTAGAATTATACCAGTATACCGTAAACAGTCAACTACTTGCCCGAGTGTACATTTCCCATGTAAACATCTGGTATTTTTCGTGTGTTAATGTCCTACGAAATGGCAATTGCCTTCCTCTGCATCAGCTCATACCAGTTAAAATACCAGTCGAATACATACCAAAAAAAAGTTAGTTCACATATACAGTTGAAGTGCAGCTTTTGACATACTCAACACAAGTGGTGCGATGGCGCATAGGAAAGGCGTCTGGCTTCGAATCGAGTAGGTCGCGAGTTCGATTCACGTCGGAGTCAGGTGACTAAAGTTTTTTTTTTAATTTAATTTTTTTTTTATTAAAATGTAAAAAAATATTTAATAAGTAAAATAAATAAATAAAAATGAAAAAACCTGAGGGATCGGAAAACATAAGTAGTCAACTAGTAATTTCCTAGGACTTATTCAGACAAAGGGCAACATTTCATTTCATATAAGTGAAGATGAACATAATAAACTCTTTATACCAAGTGCTTCACTAATCGTTTGAGAATTGTAGAAATATGTAAAGCCGTAGTGAAATCGACGAACGGAGGAAACACATCCAATTTGTCTTTTGCATACCAGCTGAACAACAAATAGAAAGCAAACTGGTATGTTTTTTTCCGTCTCCTACCAGTGGATCAACTAGTTTACTTGCATACCAGTTCACGTTTTCGCTGCAGGGAAGTGTGTGTCAAGCGAGCTCGTAAGTGAGTAAGTGCCCTGCGGGGAAATCAATAACTAGTGAGCGAAATTTCTAGTTCCGAACTAGCGAAAAGGTGTCAAAAGAGAACTAGATCAATTGTAGTTAGACCCTCACCAGTTCAGAAGGAGTGAATTGAGTGACCATTATAAGACACACTTTGATTTGTATGCAATTTCGAAGTGACACAAATTCTATGAAAATTTTTCGTTCGTTCAATTGCCGTCGGCTTTGTATATTTCTGCAATTCTCAGATGTTTAGTGAAGCATTTTATATAAAGAGTTTTCTATTTGCATCTTAACTTGTATGAAATGAAATGTACCCCTAATTATGCTTTTCCCATCCCTCAGGCTTATTTTAATTTTTTTTTTATTTTATTACTTTATAAATATTATTGTAAATTTTTTATTAAATAAATAAATAAAAAATATTAGTTAAAAAAATTAAAAAAAAAGTTATCATCCACCTTGACACCGACAGGATTCGAACCCGAGCCCCTCAGATTGAAAGGCACATGCGTTAGCCAGTTGGCCATCGCGACACTTGCACGAAGTATGTCAAAGGCTGCACTAACTGTGTAACCTAAATCAAACGAAAGTCGTCAATTTAACGCACGCACGCAAATTTTTCATATGCGTTGAACCGAAATTGACTTGCGTGCGTGTTCAGATAAAGAAATAGAAAAATACAGAAAATCAGAGAAAATCTTGTTATTTTGTGGAATATGTACCTAACAGACACGATATCAAAAGCAAGTGTCAGTTTTTTTGCAAACAATCACCCACAATGCTTAATTTCAACTGTCACGCAAAACAAAAATTGGGCGTCGAATTTGCTTTTTACGCACGCCGTTCAATTTCGGTTACTCCCATACAAGTTGTATGGGCATGAGAAATTTTTGACAGTAAATTGACGGCGTGCGTTTGATTTAGGTTACACAGTTAAGCGGCATATGTAAAACTATAGAATTTGTAGGTACTTGTAGCTAGTTCAGAACTATCGAAATTGTGCCAATAAACGAACTACTAGTGTAAACTGTAGAATTTAGTACTAGTTCGGAACTATCGAAAATGTAGTGCAGAGAGTGACAATTAACACCGCCTAGGACATCTTCGTGGTAAATTCGCCAGTTGATAACATGCAAAAGAGATTTAGCTCGCACTAGTAGTGGCGAAAAATGCACTAGAAGCGACCTAGTTCGGAACTAGAGATTTTCCCTACAGGGTTTGGTTGGAGTGGGTGGACATGTGTGTCTGTGAAAATACTAGAAGTGCATGCTTCCTGGCCAAGCGACAAGTGTTTTCCTTTCTCTGGTGCTCTTTCGTCTTCGATTCTTCTGCTTCTTTTGCTTGTTCCTTTCATCTAAAATGTATTGAAGAGTGCCGTCGCGGCGCGCCACTTTTCATCAAAGCCAGGCAAAATTGCCATCTAAACTGCATACATACATATGTATATGGAAAGGCAAACTTTTTCATTGAAAATTATCGCTTTTGTTGTCGTTGTTATTGCAATTGAAAGATACCTCTTAAAAGCTGAAAAGTGCCGTACATTTAATACAAAATGATTCGTATTGATATTTGCATGCGTGTACGTTGCCTTAACCCCATACCATCGGCCAAACCGTTCAAGCTTTCAACCTCCACCATTCAACCTCCCTCCAATGACAAAGTGCGTCTTCAATCGACAGTCTAAATGAATTATGAAAATTGAATTTGCTTGGAAATTTTTGTAAATTGGTAAATTGTAAATTGCCTATGTAGCTTTTCTATACATAAGAACATTAGACAAAAAATTCGCCGTACGCCCCCTTATATGATGTCTTTTAAAAAAAAAAAAAAAAAAACCAACGCAGCTAGATGTCGCCCAAATAAATTATTTTTTCATATCTTCCATATTTATAGTCCGATATCTAAATTTAATACACCAATGTCATTGGCTGGAAAGGACGGTTTCTAATCGTGTTAACCCTATGTGCGTCATTGGGGTCACTACCAGCAACTGCTTAGTTTATGTCACCTTAATGTATCTTATATCGACGGCTGAGTAAAATATCACCCTACTTATTTCAAAAACGCCCTATTTCAAAACTTGCTTCAATAACGTCCTATTTCAGATTTTGCTTCAAAAACGCCCTATTTCAGAGAAAATGCCATATATGTATATTTCTGAAATTGGGCGTTATTGAAGAAAATTCTGAAATAGGGCGTCTTTGAAACAAATTAAACTTCATGTTAAACATGGTCCGAAATCATTGACCCTTTTACAAAAGACGCATTTCGATCGCTTCTGTAGAACCCGAAGTAAAACACATTTAACATTCCATTAATTTCTTTTCTGTTGTTTGTTTTTCCGACAGCATGGGATTGCGATGTGTTGCAGAACGAAATTCCGTCATCACTTGTCAATTTTGATTTGTTTATAAACCGGTTTCGGCTATGTGCCATCTTCAGTATCTTCTTTCGTTACTGAAGCAAACTTGACAAGGGAAATTCGTTCCGCAACAAATAGAATATATGTTTCTTGCTTCATGTGGTCTTCTAGATTCATTATACAAAGATTTTTTTCTGAGGAGACATCTAAAGAAAGTTAAACTCAGGCATGCAATTTAAAGCTTAATTGACACAATTAATTTGGCATATCTGAACATAATATTGGCGTCTAACGATGCTTTTGTTTAGAGCTTTTAAGGCCGGTAAGAAATTAAGCAAAGCAAGAGTTCCCTCTTGAGCGTTTCATCTAAATATTTCAGGTTCCGCATGATCTTAAATTTTTACACTTGTTCCCTTCTTTACATTTCTTTTGAACTAGTCACCTGCATAACTAATTTCTTTTTAATATTTATCTTGCTTTTCAACCCTTTTTTTTTAAGAGCAAATCATAACCAAAAGAAAAAATAAATTGCTTCTACTTACATTTGATAATAACAAAAAAAAAGTTAATTATTTATGCGCATAAATTAAAAATAAAGAGCAATTGTTTTTGCAAAACGGTGCACGCGTGTCTAGAATTGTTTTTTTTATGAGAGGAATATTTAAAATGTTCTGTTGTTTTTATTATTATTAATATTTGCAATGATTTTCATAATTTCATTTCTGCAGTTAGCTTTAACATGAAATATTTTTATTGTGATTAATTAAGCGACTAATCAACAATTATTACTCATGCACGTGCTTAAAATGGGCAAAAACGTATTTAAAAGTGATGTAAATACCACCATTTTTATTTTAAAAATGTTCATTGTAAAATTTTTAAATCAAGAAAAAACATTTTCAATTTAAAAATGTTTGTTTTTATTTTAATCACTATGAGAAGAAAAATGCTGCAGTGTTCTCTATATCGTTTTGTCTTCCGGATTCGAAATTGTATCCAACGGCATTCTCTTCATCTTCTCTTAATCCGAGTCCCAACTACAAAAATATAGCCTCCGCTTGTTCTCCTCTTCTTTTCTACTTCGCCTCAACTGTTTGCTATGTATTTTGGAACTTTATTTCTTATTCTCCTTATTCGCCTTTTTCTTCTTTATTTTATATTCTCCTCCCGATTCGAACCATGACATCAACCTGAAATTCACTCCAACGCCATCACATAGTGGAACATTCAACATTATATTTAATTGTAGTAACCTATTTATATCGTACTTCCCTTTTCTTAAAAAAGAATCCATGAATTATATGAATCATTGTAAAAACAAAATTTAAAAAAAATCGATTCCCATTATTGTTTTTGTTGGATTACTCACAAAAGAATATTTCTCACAAAAAAAAAATTTGAACAAAAGAGCGAGTTTTTGAATCAACATTCATTTTCATTTTTAATTTAAGTATGTTTCTTTTTAAATCCAAAATGCATTTTTACTTCAAAAATTTCATTCTTAATTCAAAAATTTCATTCTTAATTCAAAAATTTCATTTTTAATTTAAAAATTTTCATTGTTAAAATAAAACTGGTTTGGTTTAAAACGTGCATTATGAAAACAAAAATTTTATTTTTGATTTTAAAATGCTGTTTTTCCCTGAGTGTAGATGCTTTTTATTTTTCGCCTCTTTCTTAATTATTTTACTTTTTTATTTTAGTGTTTTTTTTTAATATTTATTTTAATTCAACTAATTTCTTTTGTTATTGTTTTTATTATTAGACTGATGTTGGATTGCGCGCAATTAATTCACCGCTTCCGATTGTGTGAATTATTTAATTAGCGCTGACTCAAGATTTTTGATTTTTTTTTGCTTGTTAGCGAAGCAATAATGTGTTTGTAGGCACTTGTAGGTATATCATATATAGTAGTAAATACATATATGTATATTAGGGTGGGTCAATTTGTAGGGGCGGAACCTAAGCCAATACGTATACCTAGTAATTATAGTAAGAACTTAGCCAAATTTGAGCGAAATCCGTGACATAAAATTTTTTACCTCCTACACTTGGCGCATTTTGCCCCAGGATGGATAAACATGCAAAGTGGAAAGGAAAAGGGTTACTTTATTGTTCTTAGTCAAAAATTGTGGTATTTGGATATTTTCATTTTGCGTTTAAGCGAGTGGAAAGTTGTTTAGCAACATGCTTTTTTTTCAACAAAACCGCAACAGCGAAATCCAACTTTTTATACATTATTAAACGTGTTTAAAGTGACAAACAAATTGAAAAAGAAAGTAAAGCGATAACGTTAAAATTACTGGTTGAATTTAAAAGAGTATGGGTTGCTATACTTAAAACAATTCTACATAAACTTCAATCGAAAATGGGCAAGCTCAAAATTGATTTTAGAGGCATGCTCTAGAAGACTTTTTTTCATAGAATTTAATGCAGAATCTGAATTTGCTAGGAACATTATGGCTTAGAAAATTGACCCAGCCTAATGTATATATATATACATATGCATACAATTCTCAAAGTTTCCGCTCAAATATTAAGGAACTCACTAAACACGTTTTTTTTTTGTTTTAGAATTTCACAAAACCCTGCCTGATCACATTTGCTTGATCACGTTTCTAGCACTACCCACAATATCGAGATCACTGAACAAACTTTTTAGCATTTATTTATATTATAACTAATAAATTATAACCAATAATAAGAAAATGTATGTATAAAAGCACACCACGTTTAAAAAAAATGCACTGATCTTGTTTCTAAGCGAGTCTTTTTTTTTATTTTTGCTTCACACTTTTAAACACATCAAGCACTTTTTGTTTTCTTGTCCAACGCGTTCGAATGCCGTCAATCGACTCAGTTTAGTATTCATCTCAATCAGATCTTTAAGGTATGAAAACAAAAAATTAAAATCGCCGCCACCAAATCAAACGGCACACACATGTCATGTTCATATGTATTCTCCATATGTCAAATATTAAAATACCTCCGGCAAGCAGGTTGCTGTGCTTTGTGTGTGTGCTCTGGAATTCCCATAATTTGCTAGTTGAGTATCGTGTCGCACCATCCATCATATTTCATATTCAACGAATGAACTACTAATTGAATGAGTGACGTTTTAGCATCCGTGCAATAAAGCATTTGCTCTGTACTGAGCACACACTTTGACAGTATAAATATTTATTGTTTGCTTTTTATTATATACATATATGAGATTGTTTATATACATAAATATTGTTTATTATTTGTTTAAATATTGTTTTTTTTTTAATATTGCTTTTCATTACACTATACGACAAAATTAACTTTTTTTCTGGGTATTGGACCAAACCAATTTTTTCGAAGAGATTGAGACATAAGAAAAAAATATGTATACGCCATTTTTCGAAGTTAGCCTCCAAAATTTAGTAATGGGCTTTCGAATTTCGACCCTCCCTAATTTGATTGCAATGTTTAAAAAATTGAAAAATAAAAAATGTGGGTGTGATCCGCCCTATTTTCGAACTCGACTGGTATACATATTTTTTTTTGAAAGCTTATGTAGCAAATGTTATAAGGGGTCAAAGGTCAGATCTTCGAAAAAATTAAAAGTCGAATATCTCCATTTTTTCCAACCGATTTCGAAAATCTTTATAGCGTTGTAAAGGTGATTGAATTCCCTTTCTTTTGATATGCTCACCTTTATCCTTTTTTAAATAAAAATTTTATGAAAAAACACTTTAAAGGAAAAAAAAAGCCCGAAAAAATGTTTTAAGTAGTATATTTCGAACTTTTTGCCAGCGATTTCGAAAACCTTCACGCTGTTATATAGGTACTTGAATTCCCTTGCCTTTGATATGCACAGCTTTATGGTCGATGAATGAAAATATTATAAAAGCAACACTTAAAAAAATACCAAAAAAACTAAAATATTTGAACACATACTTTTATCCACTGTGCTCACCAACAATTGCAATTGCTGCCGGTCAAGTGTGCCGTGATTTTAAAGTGTGTAAATGCGGACAAGGATATTTAGTATTAAATCAATCGCATCCGATTTTACTACGAGTTAATATTAGCAGCTTTTTAATTAAAAAAAAAATGGCGGATTAAGTATGTCAAGCAATTCTACAATTGAATTTTTGTTTTGCTTGTGCTAAATTTAATATAAAAACAAGCTACAATTTGGTATAAACCAGGTAACTCCAAACGACAATTGCTCAATTTCTTTCTTCCACCATTTTTGTAAGTGGTTATAACAGGTTCTACATATCTTGTTGGGAACCCAAGACTCACCTTTGATAATGGGCTGATCAAAATAATCTTTATAAATTAATTCCACAACTGGAGTTACATATTAATCAAGTTTGTTTTTATATTAAATTTGGCACAAACAAAACAAAAATTCAATTGTAGAATTGCTTGACATACTTTATCCGCCATTTTTTTTTAAATTAAAAAGCTGCTAATATTAACTCGTAGTAAAATCGGATGCGATTGATTTAATACTAAATATCCTTGTCCGCATTTACACACTTTAAAATCACGGCACACTTGACCGGCAGCAATTGCAATTGTTGGTGAGCACAGTGGATAAAAGTATGTGTTCAAATATTTTAGTTTTTTTGGTATTTTTTTTAAGTGTTGCTTTTATAATATTTTCATTCATCGACCATAAAGCTGTGCATATCAAAGGCAAGGGAATTCAAGCACCTATATAACAGCGTGAAGGTTTTCGAAATCGCTGTCAAAAAGTTCGAAATATACTATTTAAAACATTTTTTCGGGCTTTTTTTTTTTTAAAGTGTTTTTTCATTAAAATTTTATTTAAAAGAGGATAAAGGTGAGCATATCAAAAGAAAGGGAATTCAATCACCTTTACAACGCTATAAAGATTTTCGAAATCGGTTGGAAAAAAATGGAGATATTTGACTTTTAATTTTTTCGAAGATCTGACCTTTGAGCCCTTATAACATTTGCTACATAAGCTTTCAAAAAAAAAGATGTATACCAGTCGAGTTCGAAAATAAGGCGGATCACACCCACATTTTTTATTTTTCAATTTTTTAAACATTGCAATCAAATTAGGGAGGGTCGAATTTCGAAATTCGAAAGCCCATTACTAAATTTTAGAGGCTAACTTCGAAAAATGGCGTATACATATTTTTTTCTTATGTCTCAATCTATTCGAAAAACTTGGTTTGGCCCAATACCCAGCCGAGTGCTGTACAGTGTTATTTTTGAGATTGGTTATTTTTGGTGCGGAGAGATGAGAGTTGATTTTTAATTAGTTTTGTTTAATAAAATTGGTTACTTATCGAACACCTGAGCCACACAACTGCCGAACGCGGGCTTGTTAATGTACATATGTGAAGAAGTTTCGGTTCATTAACACGCTTTTATTAGTTTCACCTGTATGTATGTATGTATGTATGTATGTATATATGTATGTATGTATGTATGTAACTTCTTGCTTAGGTTATAACCACCGCTATGTTCCAACAGATGGCGCGCGTGTATTTATATTTTTAAAATATTCACTTATTTTAAGTTTCGTGACGGTTATGTGAGTAATTTTCATACATACTCCACGCTCAGTTTCAACTCCCAGATGTATGTTACACAAACTCAGCTCGTATAGCGGAAATCGTTATCGAGCGAGTAAATGTGACGAGTAAAAATTTCAGATGTGCAGTGTTGCCAGAATATTTTGAAGCTTATAGCTAAATTAAAAAAAAAAATTGCTAAAAATAGCTAAATAATTATTTTCATAGCTAAAATTAATAGCCAAATTTTTTTTTTTTCAAAAATATCCAAATAATCATTTATTTAAAAAGACGTGACATAAAACAACTTCACATATATGAATATTTATATATACATATATTATATATTGTAGCCACATACATATATTTGTTTGTATGTATGTACTTATAAATGTACGTCGCATAATAAGATTATTACTATGAAAAAAAAAATCAATTCATTACATACGTATGTATGTATGTATGTACATTCAATTGCAGTATTAAAATAAATTATAATAGCGACTACTTAATATTTAAACTTTACTTAAAAATTTGGTTCAAAAACATTTTAAAAATCATATCTTCATTTAATTCACAGGTTGAATCATATATATTAAGTGAAGTCATTGCTTTAATAATATCGTTAGGAATTTCAAAGTTATTACAACATTTTTCAAGCCTTTTTAGACCATGCCTAACAGTCAATAGAGAGTTTAACATAAATACATAATTGCATTCTATTTCTTTGCTTTGTTTTTATTACGTTCATAACAGAAAAGCTACGTTCTATTTCTGCATTACTAAGCGGTAGGATTAGAAAATTAAACACAAAAGATTGTAGTTCTTCAAACGGATTTTCGTTAAGAGCATTTCTAAGCTTTCTTACGTCTACCCAAAACTTTATTGTAGAGGTAGTTCCCTTCCATGGGTATGCGTGTAGTTTTTTCCATTGCATTTCTAAAATAGGGATTTCCTCCGTGTTAAAGGGGTCCTTTTCATCCTTGAAAGTGTCAAATATTTTTGGCTTGTTTACAGAAAAAAATTCAATATTTTTTAAAGATTGAATATTCTGCGGTAAGCGTTGGCGGAGTTGCTCAATTAACTTGATAATAAAGTTCTGAAAAATTTTACGAATACACCGTGAAAAGGACGGAAGTAAAATATTGTGAACCTCAGAGCGAGAAAAATATCGCAATATTCACATTGAACGTACAGCACTAGTTTGCGATTCATCAAACCGATTCAAATATCGCGATACATATTGACAGTCTAGCGTATGCCAATGGTCATTTGTGAATTCAGATAGTAAAATGGGCAACAACCAAATGTATGGCAGAGTTGCTTTTGCACACTGCGAAAACCTTATTGATCAACCTTGCATATGAATGCACCAATAATTGATAAAATAAGGAAGGCATGCCAGACTATCAACTTGTGTATAGTTTGATAATCATAAGGATCAGTATACACTTTCAAGTTTTCATAAATTCACAGATGACTCATTAGCTTAAAATGATAAACTGATGTGCAAAATAAAGAAACTAAGAAAAATAGCTAAAAAAAAGCTAAGCTATTAAAAAAAAGCTAACAAAAATAGCTAATAGCTAAACGCAAATATCTGTAGCTAAACGCCAAAAGTTATAGCTAAATCTAGCTACAAAATAGCTAAAGTGGCAACACTGCAGATGTGCCAATTTAGCGAACTAGTGTACGCGATAACGAGTAACTTTATAATGAATTTTGCTAAAGACTGTTGCGATTCGAGCAAAGAACGTTTTTTGATGCGAGCGCGGAACATCACAAAATTGTGACTAATTGTTTTCGAAAGCAAATTCTGTTTTAAAAAATAATATATTTAATTCATTATTTTTTTTTGCAAATAGTTGTTTGTTACTTGTTTTCTTTCGATGAGTATACATATATAGTATACAGCAAGTGACTCGGCCAAGTGAAGTCTCATTGTTTGGTGCTATTTCTAGACCTTTATTTTAGGGACTTGATCTTGATTCCAAGCAAGTCCTCTTATCCAGTTTTACAATTTTATACCTCCTTCGATTGTCAGGCTTTTTGGAATTGAGTGAACAATCATCATCAACTCAACCTTTCTTTACACACACCCTGTATTTGTTGGGCTTTTCAAATGTACATATATGTATATATCGTCGTTTAAACTTCATGCCAAAATTGAGATTTGCCAATCTTTAACTCTTGGCACCCAGCTCTATCGATCCATAGCATAAATTTTGCCTTTGGGAAGCTCTATATTTCTATTTATGTCCTTTTCAGCTCTGAAGTCGTAGAATTGGACGTCACGAATTCAGTTTTAAGTTTTGGCACAAATGTCGGTTAGGCGGTTTTGAAAGTCTCACTTAGGCGATTATGAACTTTAAACGGCGATACGTATGTACTATCTAGCTCCAGCCGTACAGGAAGACAAATTAGTGTAAATATGTACTTATGATTTCCTATCGTCAAGAATGCATGTTTGTAAACACGAAAGCAAATTTTTTAAATGATATATTAAAAAAAAAAAAAACAGATGTAAAGTCGGTAAGAGCTGAAAGCGTCGCACAAGTTCAGTGTCAATGTTTGTGATTCTCGGCGAGTAACGATCGCAGAGCTTAAAGAAATAAATTAGCAAGACTTGTGTACCTATTTGCAGGCTGGACGAACACTCACGCTCACTGGGTACCACCAGGTACATATTTAAGAGCAATTTTAATTATTTCATTTAAGTGATAAGTATGTGAAATGTGGTTATCTGAGAGCAACACTTATTGTGCAATGTTTATTGACCAATATTTAAAAAACAAAAAATGTGTGACAAAGTAGTAGGGCAAGGCACGGCATACCTAAATATATTTTTTATTTTATTTTATTTTATTTATTTTTTTTTTTTGATCTTCCATTAGCATGCATATATATGTACATATTTTGTATGTACATACTTATGGTTAAAACTAAATTTTTTATTACTTACACAGAAGATATTTGAAGCTCAATACCAGTAAGATATGTAAATATGTATGTGCATTCATATGCATTCATATAAATAAATACATGTGCTATATATATAATAATAAAATATATATGTATAAATAATAAAATGACACAACTCAAGATTTTTCGAAATCGGATTTCTTTCATAAATCGAAACATAGAATAAATCTCTAGCGACTGCCAAGAAATCTTTCCCATCAGCGCCTTTTTTAACTGAAAAATAACTCTTATACGTGGCCTCTTCCCATATCATTGCCTATAAAAAAGAAAAAGTTTTCTGACTCTCCTGAAAATTTTTGAATTTGGAGTTGTGTCACTTTATTATTTAGGGTGCGATATGTGTATCTTTACGATTCTCTCATCTTTGTGTCTAAAAAATTCGCTTAGTTTGAATTAGCATGTATTTCTCTAAGTCTGCTTAGCTAGCCAAGCCTTAGACGATTATTTCAAACATCAGCGCGACGCTTTTGAGATTTTATCCGTTGAATATCTAATTTATTAAGTACTTATGTATGTGATGATAATTAAGTTGATAGTTAAGTGATGGTCTTTATTTGATCACGAAGCTCTTAATTTGATCTGTTTTATGTTTTGCATTTTTGACGCGGTTTGTCAGGCCATCAAATATAATTTTTATCAAATTAATGAACTCGATTTCTTGTTTTTTCTATTATTTTTTTAATTGAATTATTTAATTATTTTCCTTTTCTGTTTTACTGGCAATTTTTATTTTAATACCTAGTACTTCAATTTGGTAAGAAAAATTTATGTTTTTTATTTTGATAGAAGTTATATATAACTTCACTCAGCATACATATCGAGCCGTATGCGCCGGAAAGATGTAAAAGCCATGATATCCGATTTTCATTTTTTTGTAGAAATGGCTTACTTGTCATCACCCACACCTTCTCCAGAAATTTTATGCCTGAAAAATGTACCATTATGAAAAGCAATTTTGATGTAAGTACACACAATTTCAGTTTGTTTATTTTTTTTGTGAGTGCAAAGTGGCTCTTACATCTTTTTTTTTCTTTTTCAAATTATTGAAGACTATAGTCTTCCACCACGTTTATAGTGACTAATAAACAAATATAACAGCTTTTTGTTGGATTTTAACCAATGGATTTATCACTTTGAAACCTTTTACTTTATATTTTATTACATATTGATGACCAGTAGGGTTTTATTTCATTTCTTGCATTCACATCTAAATAATTTCCCTGCACACTTAGGTGCTGAAGGTGATGAATCTGGTGAGAGAACAAGGATATGATAGGAGATAGTTGGGCAATCATACGTGAGACAAATCCAGAAAATTCCATAATAATAGTCAAAAGTACTTACATCCCCACTATTTATCATCTCCTTAAAATCGCGAAATGCATTTTTTATTGAATTAATTTTATATCCTATCCATCGCTATTTTGAGAGACATTGTGTACTGCAAAACTGATAATAAATTGAAAGAAATAATATTAAATGCTACTCCTT
This sequence comes from Urophora cardui, assembly GCA_960531455.1. Taxonomy (NCBI): domain Eukaryota; kingdom Metazoa; phylum Arthropoda; class Insecta; order Diptera; family Tephritidae; genus Urophora; species Urophora cardui. Next base: position 23,753,710 of record OY482670.1, on the reverse strand, counting down.
AATAAAATTTTATAAAGAAACCGAAAATTTTGGGTTAAGGACTTTCAATAAAAATAGGTTAATATAAATACTGGTACATCCGACTATTGCGAAGGTAGTGTTAAAATGTTCACATTTAAATTCTCTATAGGATAGGAGGGCTAACTTTTTCTCCCCATACAATTTTTCGGACTTTAGGACAGTCGAGCCTGAAATTTCTTAAATAAAATTAGATCTTTTTCCATTTTTTTCCATTCGTCTTGCGATTGTAACCAAACTACTTGACCAATTTTTGAGTGTGGAGGCAAAAATGTTTACTGGAATTCCTTTTACCAGTTCTTCTTAGATGTCAAATTGCTAGGATGACGAATAAAATTGTTTGATGCACTTATGTGATGCAATGTCTTGCGTATATGGCTTTTTCTACATTTTTACCGATATTTCAGAAACTGAATCTGCCACAAAAAAATGGAAATGATATTCGAAATCAGCGTAAAATTTCCCTTTAAAAGAGTATTGTTTTACTTTTGGTGATTAAAGTTGATCAAAAATTGTCGAAAAGCGAAAAAAAAGAAATCGATAAAGAAATGAAACTAAAAAAAAAAATTATAAAAACCCTTCTCCTGAACATTTTTGAATTTGGCTTTTATATCTTTCCGGCGCATACGGCTCGATATATTCACCAAGAATAATAAAAAATTATTCAATTGGTCGAAAATTCAAAATTTAATCATCGCAGTGCTGTGTGGGATAGATCTGTGTATTGCGGAGATCACCACGTCCCTTCATTAGACTTATTTTTCTTGGCGTTCGCCGAGTTTCGAACCTCCGATCGTTTGGTTAGAGAGCTTATGACATACCACACCATTAGGCTACCGCCGGCTTGCATTTTGCTTGTTTTAATTTTTGTTTGTTTTCATTTTACAACCTTACATTGCCGACGTTTTGTTTTGTATATAAAAATTGTTATTAGAGTTTGTTTTTCGGCAGGTTCATCCGATTAATTTAATTGGCTTTTATTTAATTTTTGTTTTTGTTTTTGTTTCTGTAAAATGCTAATATACAATTGCATATTTACTTAAGTTGTAGGTAATAAAATTTTGATGAAACAAATACGTGTTGAAATACCGGTTCCAAATATTAAAGCGCACGTAAACAGATAAATGACTGCTTTTGAGTTAATGACTTGCATTTTTTAGCGCCATGAAATCTTTAAACTGTAACTAATGGAAAGAAATCAGTAACACTATACATTATTATCGAAGCGAAGCGAGCAGATATCGTAGTGATGTCGATATTTCTTAAATAGTCAGTGTTGCATTCATATATTCCTTAAGAAAGAGCAATATATGTATGTATTTTCAGAAGGAAAATATACTTTATGTACACTCAGGGAAAAAAATTATAAAAACATATGAAATCGTGCTTAAAATGGGCAAAAACGTATTTAAAAGTGATGTAAATACCAGCATTTTTATTTTAAAAATATTCATTGTAAAATTTTTAAATCATGAAAAAACATTTTCAATTTAAAAATGTTTATTTTTATTTTAAGCATTATGAGAAAAAAACGCTGCAGTGTTCTCTATATCATTTTCTCTTCCGGATTCGAAATTGTATCCAACGGCATACTCTTCATCTTCGCTCAATCCGAGTCCCAACTACAAAAATATAGCCTCCGCTTGTTCTCTTCTTCTTTTCCACTTCGTCTTAACTGTTTGCTATCTTTATTTCTTATTTCTTATTCTCCTTATTCTCCTTTTTCTTCTTTATTTTATATTCTCCTCCGGATTCGAACCATGACATCAACCTGAAATTCTATCCAATCATCACATAGTGGAACATTCAACATTATATTTAATTGTAGTAACCTATTTATATCGTACTTCCCTTTTCCTAAAAAAGAATCCATGAATTATATGAATCATTGTAAAAACAAAATAAAACAAGTAAGGAAGCCTAAGTTCGAGTGGAATCGAACATTAGATACTCAGCTGTATGCTTTCATTGTTTGTTTGCGTTTGATGGAAACACGGTGCACTTAATATAAAGCGAGTGCTGCATAAAATGGGCGTAGCACGCCCATTTTCTAAATTTTTATCAGTCATCCAACTAAGCATATGAATATTATTCTTTGTGCAAAATTTCATTCCTTTATGACTTCTAGTTATAAAGATGTCACGTTACAAATTCCCAAAGAGTGTTCCAGATATATCTTTCTTAAAAAGTAGGCGTGGTCATAAACCGATTTCAATAAATTTTTGCGTGGCTATTAACACATGTTATAAAAGTGTATAAACCAAGTTTCGTCATAATATCTCAATTATTTGTCGAGTTATAGGCTAAGAAATCTCGTATATCCCTTTGTCTAAAAAGAGGCGGTGCCACGCCCATTTTCCAAAATTTTTGTGTTTGTCATTTTATGTCCGCAGTTGGACTCCTGCCATAAAATTTCAATGATATATCTTTATATTTGACAGAGATATCACTTAAAATGTTTTTATTAGGTCACTTTATAGTTCCCATATATAAAAGTGGGCGTGGTCGTCAACCGATTTCGCTAAAATTTTCAACATGTATTACCACAAGTAATAAAAGTGTACACACCAAGTTTAGTCATTATATATAAATCATTTGTCGAGTTATGGGCTCAGAAATCTCGTATATTCCTGTTTATAAAAAGAGGCGGTGCCACGCCCATTTTCCAAAATTTTGTGTTTTTCGTTTTATGTCCGCAGTTGGACTCCTGCTATAAAATTTCAATGATATATCTTTATATTTGACAGAGATATCGCTTAAAATGTTTTTATTAGGTCACTTTATAAGACCCATATATAAAAGTGGGCGTGGCCCTCAACCGATTTCGGAAATTTTTCGTCCAAATATTTGACTAAGTAAGTATATCACGCGTACCAAATTTTGTCTATATATCTTCAATGGTTTCTGAGTTATGACATATAAAACTTTCAAGGTTTGACCCTTAATAAGTGGGCGTGGCACCGCCCATTTTCCAAAATGTCATCAAATTTCTTCCTAGGGGCCTGAGCTCAACACGTGGGTAAAATTTCATCGCTCCAGCTATATTAGTGACTGAGATACCAAATTTCCGATATTTTTTATATAGGAAAAGTGGGCGTGGTCATGGTCTGATTTCGCCCATTTTCAATACCAACCGTCCCAGTCTGGATACCAACTTGCATTTCAAATTTAATCAAAATATCTTTATTGTTGCGCGAGTTAGAGTGTTTACAGACGGACGGACAGACGGACGGACGGACGGACATGGCTCAATCGATTTCTCTTTTCACCCTGATCATTTTGATATATATAAGTCTATATCTATCTCGATTATTTCACTCTGTTACAATCCACCGTTATGTGATTAAAACTATAATACTCTGTGTACTAGTACAGCTGAGTATAAAAAATTGATTCTCATTATTGTTTTTGTTGGATTTCTCACAAAAAATATTTTCTCACAAAAAAATTTTGAACAAAGAGCGAGTTTTTGAATCAATATTCATTTTCATTTTTAATTAAGTATGTTCCTTTTTAAATCCAAAATGCGTTTTTACTTCAAAAATTTCATTCTTAATTCAAAAATTTCATTTTTAATTTAAAAATTTTCATTGTTAAAATAAAAATAGTTTGGTTTAAAACGTACATACATACATTATGAAAACAAAAATTTTATTTTTGATTTTAAAATGCTGTTTTACCCTGAGTGTAGTTCAGCTCCTCCGCTCCTCAGCGCTTACGCCTGCACCAGTAAGCTTCCAATGAACCTGAAATATAAACCCTGATGCGACCGGAAATGGCACGCTTCCTCGTGCAGAAAGAAGAGCGCTCACGAAGCTACTTCTTTTACAAGCAAAAGGTGAAGTTTATGTAGGCGAAAAGGGAATCGAGGAAAATTAGTTGTAGAAAATCCATCGGGACGAATTCCAATCTAAATGATAGGGCAACCTCGTAGCTGATATCGCTAATGTGCTTAGCTTGTAGAGAAAAGGTTTCCTTTACCGTGAGAGCAGTTCAGACGAAGTAGGGTTGTCTGACCTTCGCAAATTCATATACTCCGGCTCCAAGAGAATCGGTAACAGAAGAGAAAAGTAAGGCAGTGTCCTCAACTGATCAAGTGAACCATGACTATTCCTCCTTGACATATCACAAAGCAGAAATATGTATATCTATCCAATACCTAATTTTTATTATGTATGTATGTACCTTTGAAGCTCTTTCAGTAATAAACCCGTTAATATCCTAAAAATGTGGTTTCTTCTTATTGTTTATTTTTTTATTTTTATTAGCTTTAAGCGATTACCATTCTCTTATATATCTAACACCAATAAAAGTATAATAATTAAGCACAAGGACATTAAACTTTATGTCCACTAAATCAATTTTGTTTCTGCGCGCAAAATTCTCGATTATCAACGCGATTTTATTTTTATTTCATTAATTATTTTTTTTTATTCACACTAACGATCTGTCATTAATGCTAGCTAATCTTCAACTAAGATTGCCTTAACATTTTCTTAGCACTTAAATAAAATTGTGCTAAATTTTCGGTATAATGAATTTGACGCGAAAGGTGAGCAAGTTTGCGGTTGTGAAAGTGAATAATAATTTTTTTTTTATTTGAAATATATCTAAGGTCCTTGAAGATGTTTTTTTAGTTAAAACGGGCAGTCGAAACCTGGCCGATTACCCCCTACTTTGACTAGAGGCGCCGAGTTGAGTCGGGTTTTGCGTTATCATAACAAAAATCGTTCTATCATTCTCGCAGAAGAAACCTTACCTAAATTTTAACGCATATCGCTCTATGCAAAACAACACACTTCTTAATAAAATACTGACATTTGCGTCTAACGTCGAAAACTGAGAGCACATTATAGCTCGTATTCCTTTCACACATTGAAAATACCCGCTGCCTTAAAGGGTATACAAATAATAAAAACTCTAATGCTGCTTCTGTTTTTAATGCATTTCTATAATTCAAAAGGTTTTGCATTTCTCAAAAGAAAGATAATTAATTACACACATAAATACAATAAAAAGTAACAGTAACATTTTATTTTCTAATGTAAAATATCTATTTAATCAATTTGAAAATGGATTGTATTGTTTCAAATGGAAAATATGTATCTAATTAATTCAATTGCATGCGCTGTAAAAAAGTTTATGCTAAAAAGTCTTTGCATACATTTTTTTTTTGTGAGAAATAATATTAATTGTTTATTTGAAAAGCAAAATATATATTTGAATTTTTATATATCTGTGGTCACAAGCAATAATCGCTTAAGTCGACTTAGAAGATTTCGAGTTATATATACCACGTTATTCTCCTTTTAAAACACTATATTTGTGTAAAACCCCCATGCTTATAACTTAATTCAATCAAAAGATTTAAATAAAAACATTTAGGCTTAACTTACAATAGAGGTATATTAAACTTGCTATAACAGCCAAAGTAGACGTATATACTTAATCAAATTTCTTCATGACATTTTGTTTTATTTACAAAATTTGATCGTAACATTGTGGATGGCTCACTGATTTTGCGTCCATAGTTTTTAATCGACTTTTATAATTTGTTAAGAAACGCTTTGGAATATAAAACTCAATTTATCTCGAAATCATTTTTTAAGACTTAAGCGATTATTGCAAATTGCCACAGATATATTTGAATTAAAATGCTAAAAGAAATAAACAAGCTAAATTGTATGATTGCACTGCACTGCTTTAATTCATATTTATTTATTTTACATAATTAACAATTCTATGAATGAATGCATAAAAATTGTGCACAGAGAATATGCAATTGTAACTATACGGAAGAGCATGAATTACTACATGATTTGATTGAATTGAATGGACATCAATCTAATGCACAGTGGGCGATTCGCTTTTGCTAGCGGCGGAAAACTAATAACTTACAAATTAAAAAAGATATTTTCAGTTGGTTTTTTTTCACCAATTAGGATAAACAACAAGGAACCGAAATTTTTTTTCTTATTTTTAAGAAAATTAAAAAAATTTTTTTTATTAATATTTTGTTTGTTTTATTAACCAAATATTTTCTATAAAAATATTACTTAAAAGAATTGATATTTGGATAAGAAAATACAAATATTCGGTTCGATTATTCCATATTTTAGCAAGCGTACTCTTAAAATTTCATATTTTTTCTGCCAATTTCAACATTCTTTAAGTATTATTATTTGGAACTGTGCCAAATACACAATTTCCCATAACGAGAAACTTCTTTGCGGATACTATATTAAATAAAGTTCGTATTTTGAAGCTGGCACTATGCCTAAAAAGTGTAATAAAATAAAGGTTAGCGGGTAGTAGCGGCTTAATGTGGCAGTTTGGACACACAAGGGAAGCACTTCGCGACAATTTTTCACAGATCTCAGATCAAAACTTTCTGGAGGCTTTAAAAAGTTGTAAAATTTACCAAACAAAAAATATCTCGTAAATTATAAGCCTCCGGCAAGTTTTGATTTTAGTTTTGAGATCTGTGAGAGCCCCTCTACACCTCTGAAAAACTGATTTTTCTCGGGGTGTGCTTCCTTAATGGAAAGCCTACCCCGCACTTTTAGAAAAAATTAAATTTTACTTGAATACTGTTGAATTTCATAAAGTTTTACTCGACGAAAGACATATTTTATACTTGAAAGAGTTTTTAGTGCTTAGCACGAAATTTTTATTTTTAATTCAATTTTTTTTCCACTTACCCCAACAATTAAAAATTGAATTAAAAATAAAAATTTCGTGCTAAGCACTAAAAACTCTTTCAAGTAAAATTGTTAACGTTGTTGGTATATAAAAAATACATACCAACAACAAATGTTCATTGCGAACTGCCAACAAAAAATTCAGCACGTTTGGGTAGAATATATGCAAAAGCATATACACACTAACGTTAAATGTTGAAAATGAAAAAGGCAAAAGTGGTGAAAATCCAACAGCTTGCACAGAGTCTCAATGGCCGAGTGTGTTAAGCATTGGGTCATTGCGGCTGAAGATGGAATGGACTCGGGTTCAATCCCCGGTGAATCCTCTTCCACTTCCGAAAAGAGTGCTGATGATCGAAAATGGTTTTTCGTGAAATAGCTATACACTCAACCTTCGCTGTAAATAGTTGTTGAATTTTTTTCCACTTACCCCAACAATTAAAAATTGAATTAAAAATAAAAATTTCGTGCTAAGCACTAAAAACTCTTTCAAGTAAAATTGTTAACGTTGTTGGTATATAAAAAATACATACCAACAACAAATGTTCATTGCGAACTGCCAACAAAAAATTCAGCACGTTTGGGTAGAATATATGCAAAAGCATATACACACTAACGTTAAATGTTGAAAATGAAAAAGGCAAAAGTGGTGAAAATCCAACAGCTTGCACAGAGTCTCAATGGCCGAGTGTGTTAAGCATTGGGTCATTGCGGCTGAAGATGGAATGGACTCGGGTTCAATCCCCGGTGAATCCTCTTCCACTTCCGAAAAGAGTGCTGATGATCGAAAATGGTTTTTCGTGAAATAGCTATACACTCAACCTTCGCTGTAAATAGTTGTTGAATTTTTTTCCACTTACCCCAACAATTAAAAATTGAATTAAAAATAAAAATTTCGTGCTAAGCACTAAAAACTCTTTCAAGTAAAATTGTTAACGTTGTTGGTATATAAAAAATACATACCAACAACAAATGTTCATTGCGAACTGCCAACAAAAAATTCAGCACGTTTGGGTAGAATATATGCAAAAGCATATACACACTAACGTTAAATGTTGAAAATGAAAAAGGCAAAAGTGGTGAAAATCCAACAGCTTGCACAGAGTCTCAATGGCCGAGTGTGTTAAGCATTGGGTCATTGCGGCTGAAGATGGAATGGACTCGGGTTCAATCCCCGGTGAATCCTCTTCCACTTCCGAAAAGAGTGCTGATGATCGAAAATGGTTTTTCGTGAAATAGCTATACACTCAACCTTCGCTGTAAATAGTTGTTGAATTTTTTTCCACTTACCCCAACGACATATTTTATATATAATACATATTTTATAAATAATACATATCGTCTTACAATACGAAAACTAGCATACGTTTTTTTGTGACTGACGAAAAGTAACAAGTTCGACTTTTGGCTGACGAAATAACAAAATCGATGTATTATTTATTTATTTATTAAAAATCCACTAAACCGTCATCAATCGGAGCTAAAATTTATATTTGTCATCCTTGCGTACAGAAATATTAATTTTGGGTATAATTAAAAAAAATATTTTGATGTTTTTACCCTTCATAGAGTTTTCTGAACTTTGACCTCAATGCGCCACGCCTTAACCGTCACCAATCGGGACCAAAATTTATGTGTGATATCTTTGACCATGTTACTACAGATTGAGGGGGCGATACAGTAAAATATCGTTAATTTGAATTTTAAACGCACTCTAATGTATATGTCTTAATTGAAAAAGTTTTATTTAAGTTACACATTTATAATTTTGCGCTTTTTGCATACAAATTACGTTCATCAATTACAAGTAGAGGCATTCTTAACAAGAAGCAACTCAATTAAGTCTTTCTGTGATTTTAAATAGATTTAAGTGGCAACATATGAGGTGATATATGTATTTACGTACATGCATACAAATGCAAAAAAAAACGTAAAACACTTACATTAAACTCTTCTATCAATTCTTAACAAACAATTTGTCTACTAGATATAGTTTCCTTCTACTAATTTAGGATTATATGTATTTTATTGTTAACTAAGTAATTGCTTCTAAGTGTATATATAAACTTATGTATGTGTAATCAGCTGATGAATTTCTATTCTGTAGCTGAGCAGCATAAGAACTCGACATTTAACAAACTCCAGCCACTCAACACCTTGGCAAAATTAAAAAATATATATCCGTGCGTCATGCGGATTGCGCCCCTCGTGGCGGTCGGGCGGGATATGGAGGGTAAACCGTTGGGAATTATTATTATTATTATTATTATTATTAAATGCATTTTTTTTAAATTAACACATATGGACAACATTTACTCGATGTACATAGAACATACATAAGCGCAATGTACATATTCGTATTTGTTTAATTGTCATTTGAAGCCGCGTCAAATCGCATTGCTTAGCGCATCAATTAAAATTTATTTATATAGTTTTTGTTTTTCAAATGTGCTTATTTGCAAACAATGTAATTTATATGCTTTAACATTATTAATTGACTTATTGACATGCACAAATTTATCACTTTCAAATCAATTAAACATAGTTTTTAAATTTATGCGATTCAATGCATGGGATTTTGTGTAGTTTGTAATAAATTATGATTTTTTTTTCGAGATCGTTATATTTTAGTTTTGATATTTATGAATTTGGCGTAGGTATAACAATGAGAAAGAAGTGTGCCACTGATATTTAACAGCTCCTTTCCTATTTGTCTTGTCTATGGCTAGAGACTGGAGTGTTCATATATTATGACAGTGTTTCCGGCTTCGATCTTGTCTCAGGTATATATCAAAATTAACAACTAAGTAACTAATTTTTTGGCTAATGGTTAAAAAAAGTTTGATTACCAGGCAAATCTGGCCCAGACTGTATCAGGAAATATTTAAGAGCAGTGATTCTTTTCCTAACCTAAATATTGAGCTATCAAAAAATAACGACCATCGCTCGACAGCGGTCGCCATTTCCTCCGTGAGTATTTCTGTCATGAAAAAGCTTCTCTCAAAAACTCATCTCTGTCATGTGGAGCCGGCATAAACTGTAGGTCCACCCAGTTGCTTAAACAAATATTTAGCAGAATACCGCGAATGGGTAGAGAAGCTCTGCATAAAATGGTTAGTGATATTCTCGCCAATATACTTTTAAATCCCGTTCACTGTTCAGCATTAGTATTTACTTACTGTTGCCCTAAGCAACTTGTTGCACATTTCCACTCCATCCCCAACATTCTATCAGAAAATAATGTACAAAATACTTACATAGATACATATATCAACTAGAGCTGTCAAACTATCGATAGTCACGACCATCGATGTTTTACGATAGTCCTAAGGGTGACTATCGATACTATCGATAGTATCGACCCATTTTATATGCTTTTTTCAAATCCATTTATTTTTCGCTGCCTTACTTTTAAAAATACCAACTGATTTTCCAATTCATAAAAATTTTTTTGTAAGAATAATAACACATCGACTTTTTTTGGTTTTAAACTCGACCGCCTATCACTTACAATTAAACCAGCTTTACTGAACATGCGTTCAGACTCTACTGCGCTGGTTATAATAGCGGAACGGGACGGAAGCCGTACCGATAGAGAACGGTGACAAACATAAGGCAGTTATAATAGTGCGTTAACTGCCGTCTTTGACATTTGCCACAGCTGTAAATATTGTACTTTGTTTACCAATTTAAAACAGGAAACTTTCCACTTACCCCAACAAGGAAACTTTCAATTTGTTGGTGATTTCATGACGACACACGCCGTTATTAAGTCTTTCCTCGAATTCGCTCATATTTATTTTATAAAATGTTTAAAAAAAATTTTTGCTAACGGTATTCTGTTTTGTCACAGCAAAGAGAACTGTCAAATTGCCGTAAGAATACGGAAGAAATCTAAAATCAACAGATGCTTACGGTTCTCGCCGCTTTCTACCGTTCATTGTAATCAATCACATGCCTTTCACATACAATAGATATTAAAGTCACAGCTGCATCCGTTGCGTTACGGCTATTATAACCAGCGAGTACAGATGATGCCGTGATACAAAAAAAAATTGTTTGCAGGTGGGTTTGTGTTTGGTGCAGAGTTAACTTGCTCCAAGTACTGGCTCTTCTTCAGGATTACATCGGTTTTTTTGCTCTCTGTATTTGATTCAACACTTCGGAAATTTTTGGTTTCTTATACGGCAATGTGTTCTCAATAAAAAATTGTGCTTTGAGAATTAATGTGGAAATGGGTAAATGTCAAATGCGCTGGGAAAGAGTATATACGATAGTCGCGATAGTAGTAAAACTATCGATAGTTATTTAAAGTGACTAGACTATCGATACTATCGATAGTATCGTCGATAGTTTGACAGCTCTAATATCAACCCTAAGGAACGCGCATACCACCTGCCACCCCCAACCAGAAAAATAAGCTAAAACAGTTTCACTTTCACTCAGCACTCAATAAGGTAAGTATTCCCCAGTGGCACTCACCACTAAACATTCCAAGCCATTTTGATGCAGTAGAGTACATTCCTCTTGTGTTTTTTAACATAGTTTAAGGCGCTTACCTATTTTGAAATTTTCTTTGGTCGCCAATGACAAGGATACCCGCAACAGCGTTCGTTTCTTTTACTTTTTTCGATTGTACATATATTTAAGCGTAGAGTTTCAGTTGTTGTTGCTGTTATGTTGTGGTTGAACGGTGGTTTTTTTTGTGACGTCTGACTTACGGTTGACTGCTATTATTGTTATTAGTTGTTGTTATTGTTGTTATTAGAATTGTTTGCTATTGTTTTTGTTGTTTTTTGTTATTTTTGTTATTTTGGTTTTATTTATTGCTATTATTATTGTTATTGCCGGCGTTACAAAAGCTGCGTGGTTGGAATTGTGCTTAGCGTTGAATTCCTGTGGGAAAGTTTTTGTGTATCATAAGAAATTGGCATTGGGATAAGTAAAAAGTATTGAGTAATTAAGTAGAAGGATTTGTCTACGCGAAAGCTACTTATTTTTATGGTAATTATGTATTGTTGTTAATTTGAAGTACATGAGTAGATTTTTTATGTTCTTAATGTTATGTAATATTTCAAATCCAGGCTGATTGATTAATAATAGCATTAAGACAGAAAGACGAAAATACTCAATGCAATAAGCACCTTAGTGAATTAGCCCAGCTACTCAAGATGATTAGCTACAGTAAGCAGTCCAATAATGCAACTCTGAGTTTAGTTACTCAGCGTAGAATAACATTCTACTTGAAAAGCTTGAATGTGCCCATTCGTCGCCAAAAAGATTTTCTTATTTCTTAACCAGAGAATCGCATTTGATGAGCATCGACAGATACTTAAACCATACCACCAAAATGACATGGTACGCTTGGCAGTGGCACGGGTAGTCTGTAGACTTTCCGTGAAAATTCTTACTAGGCTATTCTGGCGACTGTTTTTCCAAAGACCACTATCTTTCGAAAGGAAATAAAAAAATTCTCAACACGAACAAACGCTAGTTTGTCTATCTGCATTTTTTTAATTGATATTCTCTCTATCCGTTTCCAAAAAGGGTTAAAATAAACCATTTTTGTGGGAGTTAGTGGGTTAAAGGTTTCCGCAAAAAAATTGCTCATTAAATTTTGTAGAAGAAGTCCGAGCTCAAAAGCTTCATTTGAGGTCATCTTTTATAAGATATTTTCAACAAAGTAATTGCTCCTCCAGCTAAAACCATAACACTTTAACCTCCCCTAAAAAAACTCAGACCTTCTGGACTAGTACCCTGTTCGGCAAAGTTGGTGTGAGAGACATCCTCTTTCATAATTACTAGCGTTTGTTCGTGTTTAGTAAAATTTTTGCAAATTTGTTGGGCTGTGTAATTGTCCTTGGAAAGACAGTGAGGTGATCTTTAGAACTAGTGAAAATCTTATCGCAAATGAATTCTAAACCCTAAGTGTTGGCTGTCGAAACTCGTTGAACGCAAAAGAAAAAGAAAAAGAAAAAGAAAAAGAAAAGAAAAGAAACGAAAAGAAAATAAAAGAAAAGAAAAGAAAAGAAAAGATAAGAAAAGAAAAGAAAAGAAAAGAAAAGAAAAGAAAAGAAAAGAAAAAAAAGAAAAGAAAAGAAAACAAGTAAGGAAGCCTAAGTTCGAGTGGAATCGAACATTAGATACTCAGCTGTATGATTTCATTGTTTGTTTGCGTTTGTTCGATATAGGGTGTATTTTATATGACACGAGTGCTGCATAAACAGGGCGCAGCCACGCCCATTTTCAAAATTTGTATCAATCATCCAAATAAGCATATAAATATTATTGTTAGTGCAAAATTGCATCCCTCTATGACTTTTAGTTACAAAGACTTCACGTTACAAATTCCAAAAGGGTGTTCCAGAAATATCTTTGTTAAAAAGTAGGCGTGGTCATAAACCGATTTCAATACATTTTTGCGTGTCTATTAACACATGTTATAAAAGTGTATAAACCAAGTTTCGTCATAATATCTCAGTTATTTGTCGAGTAATAGGCACGTAGATTCCTTTGTATAAAAAGAGGCGGTGCCACGCCCATTTTCCAAACTTTTCTATTTTTTGTTTCCGGTCTATTGTAGAACTCATGTCACAAAATTTCAGTGATAGATCTTTATATTTGACAGAGATATCGCTTAAAATGTTTTTATTAGGTCACTTTATAATACCCATATATAAAAGTGGGCGTGGTCGTCAACCGATTTTGGTAATCTCTCGTCCACACATTTGGCTAAGTAAATATATCACGCGTACCAAATTTCATCGATATATCTGTAACGGTTTCTGAGTTATGGCTTATAAAACTTTCAATATTTGCCCCTTAATAAGTGGGCGTGGCACCGCCCATTTTCCAAAATATTTATATTTTTTGTTTTATGTCCGTAGTTGGTCTCCTGCCACAAAATTTCAGTGATAGATCTTTATATTTGACAGAGATATCGCTTAAAATGTTTTTATTAGGCCCCTTTATAGTTCCCATATATAAAAGTGGGCGTGGCCGTCAACCGATTTTGATAATTTTTCGCCAAAACATTTGTCTAGGTAAGCAAATTACGCATACCAAATTTCATCGATATATCTTCAACGGTTTCTGAGTTATGACATATAAAACTTTCAATGTTTGACCCTTAATAAGTGGGCGTGGCACCGCCCATTTTCCAAAACTTAATCAAATTTCTTCATAACGGCCTGAGCTCAATACGTGGGTAAAATTTTATCACTCTAGCTATATTAGTGGCTGAGATACCAAATTTCCGATTTTTTCTATATAGGAAAAGTGGGCGTGGTCATGGTCCGATTTCGCCCATTTTCAATACCAACCGTCCCAGTCTCGATACCAACTTGCATTTCAAATTTCATCAAAACGACAATTTTTACGCGAGTTATCCTGCGTACGGACGGACGGACGGACGGACGGACATGGCTCAATCGATTTCTCTTTTCACCCTGATCATTTTGATATATATAAGTCCATATCTATCTCGATTATTTCATTATGTTACAATCCACCGTTATGAAATCAAAATTATAATACTCTGTGTACTAGTACAGCTGAGTATAAAAAAGAAAAGAAAAGAGAGACCTCCAATGCGTTGGAGAAATCAGGTGGACAGCGATGTTGGCTCGCTAGGTATTCCCAAGTGGCGCCATGCTGGAGGAAACAGAAACAACTGGCGCGTAGTATTGGACTCGGCCAGAATCGCCCAGACGATTACGTGCCAATTAAGAAGAAGAAAAAGTGTTGGACATAACTTATTATATTCTCATTAGAGTAAACACGCTGTAGAGTTAGAGCTTCTCATCGACTAACTAATCTATAGGTAAACTTTTTCCTGAGTACTTTAAGGAGTCTTAGATCTGGGGCCGATGATTGCTATATTAGGGTGCGTTTATGTCGGAGCAATAGAAGAAAGATACATAGTTGTATACACAGTAAAAATTTTAGTTTAATTTTAATACCATTTTGGTATTTATATATAACAATGCCAAAAACTATAAAATTAGAACCATTCTGGTTTAAAAAAAAACAAGAGAACCTGAGAGACAGAAATTATTCTTGGTGTCATACTAATATTTTTTTGGAATTAAATCAAAAACAATTTTGATTATTTTTAGAATATTTTTGGTATTAAAAATAGTTGAAATGGTATAAGATCAATCCGAAAATTGGAATAAATTTTATACTTTTTTGGATTTAAAAATTAACCCCCATAAAATTTCCAGTGGATATGCCGCAACTAACCCTTTATCACAAAGATTAATGAGAAATTGTATAACGTTGACGTTAACGTTGTTTATTTATGTACATAAAAATCCAAAACAAACATTTCCCCCTAAGTTTTCACATGTAGCAAACACTAAAGTACCTTATATATATGTATATCGAGCCCCAATCCCCATAAATGTGTATCCAACAAAAACTAAGTTTTACGAAACTCAGTTTTTTATACTCAGCTGTATTAGTACACAGAGTATTATAGTTTGAATCACATAACGGTGGATTGTAACAGAATGAAATAATCGAGATAGATATAGACTTATATATATCAAAATGATCAGGGTGAAAAGAGAAATCGATTGAGCCATGTTCGTCTGTCCGTCCGTCCGTCCGCCTGTAAACACTCTAACTAGCGCAAAAATTGAGATATTTTGATGAAATTTGGAATGCAAGTTGGTATCGAGACTGGGACGGTTGGTATTGAAAATGGGCGAAATCGGACCATGACCACGCCCACTTTTCCTATATAGAAAAAATCGGAAATTTAGTATCTGTCACTAAAATAGCTGGAGCGATGAAGTTTACCCACATGTTGAGCTCAGGCCCCTAGGAAGAAATTTGATAAAATTTTGGAAAATGGGCGGTGCCACGCCCACTTATTAAGGAGCAAACATTGAAAGCTTTACGAGTCATAACTCAGAAACTGTTGAAGATATATCGATGCAATTTGGTACGCGTGATATACTTACTTAGGCAAATGTTTGGACGAAAAATAGTTAAAATCGGTTGACGGCCACGCCCACTTTTATATATGTGTATTATAAAGTGACCTCATAAAAACATTTTAAGCGATATCTCTGTCAAATATAAAGATATATGTATCATTGAAATTTTATGGCAGGAGTCCAACTGCGGACATAAAACGAAAACACAAAAATTTTGGAAAATAGGCGGTGCCACGCCCACTTATTAAGGGGCAAACATTGAAAGTTTTATGAGTCATAACTCAGAAACCGTTGAAGATATATCGATGAAATTTGCCAAAATCGGTTGACGACCACGCCCACTTTTATATATGTGTATTATAAAGTGGCCTAATAAACACATTTTAAGTGATATCTCTGTCAAATATAAAGATATATCATTGAAATTTTATGGCAGGAGTCCAACTGCGGACATAAAATGACAAACACAAAAATTTTGGAAAATGGACGTGGCACCGCCTCTTTTTAGACAAAGGAATATACGAGATTTCTTAGCCTATAACTCGACAAATAATTGAGATATTATAACGAAACTTGGTTTATACACTTTTATAACTTCTGTTAATACACACGCAAAAATTTATTGAAATCGGTTTATGACCACGCCTACTTTTTACAAAGATATTTCTGGAACACCCTTTGGGAATTTGTAACGTGACATCTCTGTAACTAGAAGTCATGAAGGAATGAAATTTTTCACAAAGAATAATATTCGTATGCTTAATTGGATCACTGAAAAAATTTTTGAAAATGGGCGTGGCTACGCCCACTTTATGCAGCACTCGCTTTATATAAAGTACACCGTGTTTCCATCAAACGCAAACAAATGAATGCGCACAGCTGAGTATCTAATGTTCGATTCCACTCGAACTTAGGCTTCCTTACTTGTTTTAAAGATATTTTAGGCATTAAAGCTGATTAAATGATGCAGCAAATAAAAAATGGCTCTGGTACTCAATTGAAAAAAGACAATTTCTACTGGCACAATTTGCACCACTGCAAAAAATTTTATTTTCATAATTTTTTTCATTTAAGCATATGTATATGTATGTATGTGCATACAAATACTCGTATGCATATTAATGCATTATTGATTCATTCAAATTGCATGTACCTTTATTGTTTTTTACTATTTGCTTAAAATCTCATAAAAATTACATTAATAGCTGCGGGCTATTAAATTTATTATGGATGTATGTTAAATTGAAATCGAGGTCGAATTTGGATATTTACAATCAGTCAGATTAAGGGATAAACAGATTTACATGCATACAGATAAACATGCTTAACTACAATAATACATACATACTTACATACATACCACAATAAAAGTGCGGAATAACTTATTTTAATGATAAAGAGATACATAATAGAAAAGGGAGATAAAAAGGAGTTGTAGGAATCGGCAAACGAAATCATTGTAAATGCCTAATGTACATTCGCAGTTATATGATACACCCATAGCTTCATTCAACATTAAATTAAATCCTTTTCAACATTAAATTAGCCCTTTTAGAAGCAATAAGAGGGCTGAACTTCCATCACTTAGAAACACATGCCTATGCTTACATACGTTTGGTATATTATGCGGGCGCAGTTCTTTTTGATTTCACAAAATAATCGTAAAACTATTTAGATTCTAATTCTCACTGTGCGTAGCAAATTTGTGCAGCTTAGAATGATTTACTTTTCGTGTTGCTTTTTATATTAGGATACACTAATATCTACGTTATTGTTTTTATGCAAATAAAACCAGGGTTAAAATGGAAAACGAAGCGTTTCAAAAAAAAAAAAAAAACCAAAAACGAAACTCTAGCAAGTTAAAACAGTGACCAAGCAGTTAAACCAGGGACGTAACGGTTATAAGAGAAATGGGGTAAAAGTCATATTTAACCATTATCATGAGAAAAAAAAATTTTTGGTCCTTAAATGAAAGGTGTTGAGCAGGCATAGTAGCTCTGATTACCACTTTTCATTTGATACCAATATTGCTAAAAATATTCCAGGGCATCCGGGTCCATTTTTCACTGGGAACCCGACCTACCAATCTTAACAAATACACCTTTATGTAAAAGCCCTGATCAACACCTTTCATTTGATACCAATATCGTCCAGAAATATTTACAAATAAATAGGCTTGATTTTTATAGCTGACAAAAAAACAAAATCTGAATAACGGTTATTCAGGCCCAAAACAGTTTATTGGTTGCCATAACGGTTATTCAGGCCCAAAACGGTTTTTTTTGGTTTTTATAATGGATATTAAGTACTAAAAGAAGATAAAGGATATTTATGCGTAACCTTTTCACCACACTAGGAAAAAATAACCGTTATTTTCGGTCCCTAAGTTAAACATTTTAAAATAAAAGTCCTTGAATTAAAACTGTTATTTTTGGACTTTTAATATATTTGAAATACAAAAACTTATATCCGGACTTCTATTTTTTTAATTTCGAGAATAAAAGTTAAATACGGACTTTATTTTCTCCGACCAAAATAAAAATCCTTTCTAATAAAAAAAACGAAAGGCTCATGCAATTTATATAAATCGGGTATGTACTTTTATGTTGGCCGGAAAAAATAAAAGTCTGCATTTAACAGTTATAGGAGGACACTTTTCCAAAAAGTTAGATAAACCAAAATGAAAAATTTCTATCAGATGGCGAAGGCAGGCAATGGCTCAGCGGTTAGAACTGTAGTCATAGTACTGCACAGGGCGCAAGTTCGAGTCTTGGCAGAAGCAAAAGTAACCTGATGAGTCGAATGTCAATGAAAATGTGAATTTAACATAATTTTGATTATGTTTAAGCACATTAACAAATCTTTACCGAACCGCAAATAATATTTTGAAGATAAAAACATTCCCAGACCTAGAACAAACAATTGTTATCCTCAAAGTCTTTTCTTGGGAGCTTTTTTCGACTCCTTTTAGGCTCTATGTATGTCCAAATAACTCCATTCGGGGATTACTTTGGAGCGCGCCGAAAGTCGTAGGCATGCCTGAATACACTGTGCTCTCGCGAAAACTCGAACTAATGAAAAGTTACCGAATTATTCGAGTCTTCGAACGTTATGTTTTTTTTTTTGTAGTTTATGAACATATATTTGATCGCACGTACACTGAAAAAAAACTACTCGCGATCAAAGACATATTTTTGTTTTTTTTTTTGAACACGCCTTCATTATTTTCTTTGATTTGAGTAAAATGTCTAGAAAACATTAAAAAAAACTCGTTGCCATGGTGATTTTTATGAGAATTCAACTTATCAAAATTAAAGAAATCAAATCTTCATAACATGGACAAGTTGGTAATGAAATGTCGCTTAAGAAATTTTTCCTTATTTTGATGTATGAATTTCTTTACAAGTATACGAAACCATGGAAACTTACTTTTTCAATTCTTTTAACATGTTTTAGAAAAAATTTACTCAAAACAAAGAAAATTCAAAATAGGGAAACAGTTTTTTATTATTTATTTCTCTTAGTGTAACTAACATGATTTTCCAAAAAACATATGAAAAAATTTTCGTGTTTTAAAGTAGCTGATGGAGAAAAAAATTCTGCGAGTGCACAGTAACTAGTATTATTTGGCGAAAGTTTTCAAACGTTAATTATTCCAATATCTCTCTAGTAAAGTAAAAGCAAAATTTTTGACTTATTTTTTTTTTTATAAAATATTTTAATATTTTATCTTTCCCGTTTTTGAGAAAGAAATATTATTTAGAAAGTCGCTAGTGTTAGTTAAAAGTGCTGAACATTGTTTGACGAAATCTTTTGTAACAAAGAACGAAAAGGTTCATAGAAAATAAAAGGGCAAACATTCACATTTATTTTGAAAGTGATTAAAAAGAATATATTAATTTTTTGCATATTTCAGGGTTGAACTTTTTTCTTTGAACTTCCAACAAAAACCTCGTAGGAGAATATCTCTACTGACTCTCATTTTTTAACCAAAATCATATAAAATAAAATTGTCATTAAAAGCTGGGCAAATAGCAATAAAAATGCAAATAAATTCATATCTGTATATTTTCACTTTCAAATTTATTTTTTTAAATTATTTCTGCTTTTAAATTTGAAAAATATATAAATTTTGCTTAGTTTAATTTAGTTTTTTTTTCTATTTTTTTTTTTAATTTGCAAGCGTAGATATATAATTGAAAAAGGGACTTTTAAATAAGGGTCTTTAGAACTTTTACCTCTACTTTAACTTAAATCTAATACATATGTATTTTCTTTTAATTTTGAGAATAAAATTAAATTTAATTTTAAATAAAAATTTGTTGTTTATTAAAATTAAACTTACAAGAAAATTGCAAAGGTATTCACATATTTATTCTTATTTATCAGTTTCTACTGCTGCTCCTCAACTAATGCATGGTCACTTGAGTAAAAGCGTTAATTTTATAATTTTTGTTTCTTTTTTTTTACAAAACTGCGCACATTCTAAAGCAAATAAAATTTCTATTAGCTTTTTTGTTTGCTTTTAAGCGTTTTTATTTTTTATTTAAATAGTTGCATTTTGCATGAAGCTTGATTTTATTAAAAAAAAAACACACTTATTCATTATTGTTTTTTTTTAGATTTTTTTTTTTTAACAAATCACTACACTCAGTTTTTCATACACTGTTTTTTTTATGAATTGTTCAAAAACACAAAACACAAGAAAAAAATGATTTAAAAACTAAATAAGTAAATAATTGCTTTTTTAATATTAGTTTTTTTTTCTGTATGCCAGTTAATTTACACAGCACAGCTGGCACAGCGTTTGGAAACGCACTTCCATCAGCAACGAGATCTGGTCTCGCACTGAACGAACAAGTGGCAAATATCCTGACAGGATGCTGTTGCTGCTGCGCTCCAACAAGTAGTTATGCTGGCGTCAACAGCAGCATCCACCGCAGCGCTGCCAAGTGACTCAGCAAGCGTATCTTAGACTGCATATTCAAGCCTCATTGCCTTTGGGTAGTTTGTATTCGCTCTTTTTTTGAACTTTTCGCTTTTCAACTTTTTATCTGCAGCCTGTTGCTGGCAGTGCAGCAACAGTTGAGTGAAGTGGAGCGGAGTTTTTTTTTGTTTGTGCTGCATATGGATGTGCTTGGTTGGTTATAGTGAAATAAAATGAAGGTTTGTGGCTATATATGTGCCTATACACGTACATACATATGTATGTATGCATCTCGTATGCGTAAACTGAATATTGATAAAGTTTTCATGTAGAAAGGGAAGACATATATAGATATGTATATGAATATATCTACAATATGTGTACATACATATGTATGTATATTTGTATATATTTATATAATGTAATTTATATGTATGATTTCTTATACATATACCCTTTTATATACTCCATAAACACTTGTTGGTTGACATGCAATCCATTGGCATTGTTTATTTCACGCCTAATTGAATAACGAACGGCAAGTGGTGTTGCATGGCGTATGAGTAATATACAATACATACATACGTACCCTGCAAGCGAAATTAAACTAGTATGAAAATAAACTAGTTGATCAACTGGTATGTAAAGGAAAAAATTCAACTAGTTGGTTTTCTACTAGTTGATCAACTGGTAGGAAACGGACAAAATTCTACTAGTTAGCTATCTACTAGTTGATCAACCGCTTTTAAAAAGACAAAATCATACTAGTTGGTATTCTACTAGTAATATACCAATTCATTTATTAACTGAAAATAGCAGTTTGTGCAATTCTATCACAAACTAAGCTTTATTGGCGATTTTGAAGTAAATTTACGCTATTATTTAACAAAAGGGTCAGAATACTTAGTTATTACCAATTTGCCAAAAAGAAACAACCATTTCTCACAAAATAAATATTTTTAAGTCTTTTCATTTATTTTTGTGCAAGGGTACACAAGAACAATTACATACATACATATGTACTAAATGTAACTTTAAAAAGTACTGATCTAATTAAAGTGATCTTTATTAAATGAACTAAAATGCTATTTTTTCACCTAGATGAATTGGCATTTTTCTAGTATTATTCTGACTGGTGTTCTTCTAGTATACCCTTAACTGGTATTTTTCTAGTATGAAGCTGATGTGTTGTCTATTGGTATGAAACTGAGTGGTATTTTTCTAGTATGAAGCTTATGCAAGGGAAGACAATTGCCATCTCGTAGGCCAACGCCACGTTAAAACTACCAGTTGCTTTCAAGTAAAATGGATAGTTGGGCAACTAGATGCCGACATTTTCAAACTGGTACACTCAGAGAAAACCCGCATCTTAAAAATGACTATGAAAATATTCAGCTTTACTATTCGCTTTTTTACTATGAAAACACGGAAATATGACTATGAAACAACTTGATCTGAATATAAACGTATTATTTCAACCGTTCAAGTATGAAAGATATTCAACTTGAATATGAGAAACATTGTGTTCACTAGTAAATACTAATCCAACTGGACAAGTATTAACGCCTGTCATTATAAAATTTGTAATAGTCATCTTCAAGTTGAAACATATTTATTTTAACTACTGTTGATGCTTCAACTTCAATATGGTTCATAGTAAACATAAACATTTAGCACAGTAAAAGCAATTTATGCTGCGTAGATATTCGTTCCTTCATTTGAATGCGGCTTTTCAAATTTCCGTAATTCTTAGATGGTTTATATATTGTTCGAGCTATATAGCATGATTGAGCAACTCAAATATAACTCATTTCCCACAAGGGAAATGAGCTGGCTTATTTAAAGCCATTTTTCATACCCTAGAGGTTGGCACTCTCGCCGAACCTTGGAGCTACAGCGCTCCCCCCACGTGAATACATAAAAGGGTTTAAAAAAGCACATATGTATACATATGTATGCATGTGCATATGTACACACAAAGTTTAGACACATAGTTAAATTCAATATGAAATATATTTAAAACAAATACGCTGTCTCTTAGAGTTGAATAAAAACATATTGAACTTCAATATGAATCATAGTAAACTTAAGAGTATGTCATAGTCAGCTTCAATATGAACATTTTTTAAAACAACTATGTTGTAACTTTAACTTGACTATAAAAATATTCAATTTGAATATGCTGCATTTTTCAACATATTTAGGACAACTATTTTTCATAGTTGTTTTTACTATGACAACACTTCAAGTCGAGTATGGTTAATTTTCATTTTAACTACTTAATATTTATTATGATGGTATGAAGTGCAACGTAGTCAGAATCACTATTTTCATCCTAGGCGCAAAACCATTGGTAACAAGTAAGGAAGCCTAAGTTCGAGTGGAATCGAACATTAGATACTCAGCTGTATGCTTTTATTGTTTGTTTGCGTTTAATGGAAACACGTTGTACTTTATATAAAGTGAGTGCTGCATAAAGTGGGCGTAGCCACGCCCATTTTCCAAAATTTTTATCATTTATCCAACTAAGTATATGAATATTATTATTTGTGCAAAATTTCATTCCTTTACGAGTTCTAGTTACAAAGATTTCACGTTAAAAATTCCCAAAGGGTGTTTCAGAAATATCTTTGTTAAAAAGTAGGCGTGGTCATAAATCGATTTCAATAAATTTCTGCGTGTCTATTACCACAAGTGATAAAAGTGTACACACCAAGTTTCGTCATAATATCTCAATTATTTGTCGAGTTATGGGCTAAGAAGTCTCGTATATTCCTGCTTCTAAAAGGAGGCGGTGCCACGCCCATTTTCCAAAATTTTTGTGTTTTTTGTTTTATGTCCATAGTTGGACTCCTGCCATAAAATTTCAATGATATATCTTTATATTTGACAGAGATATCGCTTAAAATGTTTTTATTAGGCCACTTTATAATACCCATATATAAAAGTGGGCGTGGTCGTCAAACGATTTTGGCAATTTTTCGTCCAAACATTTGCCTAAGTAAGTATATCACGCCTACCAAATTTCATCGATATGTCTTCAACGGTTTCTGAGTTATGACTCATAAAACTTTCAATGTTTGCCCCTTAATAAGTGGGCGTGGCACCGCCCATTTTCCAAAATTTCACCATATTTCTTCATAAGGGCCTGAGCTCAATACGTGGGTAAAATTTCATCACTCCAGCTCTATTAGTTACTGAGATACAAAATTTCGGATTTTTACTATATAGGGGAGGTGGTCGTGGTCATGGTCCGATTTCGCCCATTTTCAATACCATCCGTTCTCGTCTTGATACCAACTTGCATTCCAAATTTCATCAAAATATTTCAATTTTTGGGCGAGTTATCGTGCTCACAGACGGACGGACGGACAGACGGACAGACGGACGGACATGGCTCAATCGATTTCTCTTTTCACCCTGATCATTTTTATATATATAAGTCTATATCTATCTCGATTATTTCATTCTGTTACAATCCACCGTTAGGAAATCAAAACTATAATACTCTGTGTACTAGTACAGCTGAGTATAAAAATAGTCAAATCAAGGTGTAAATAGTCAGATTTACGTGCGTATTTTGCTGAGTGTAGAATTGTAGTATGCAACTAGTTGTTTTGCCTACAGGGTACTTACTAGGGATTCCAATTTTTCCGATTTTTACGATCCCGGGATTTTCGGGATTTATTTTTAAAATCCCGGGATCCCGGGATTTATCCCGGGATTTGGACTTTAATTACACAGGCCGACAATATTTCCAAAAAATTTTCTAACTCAAATAAAATTCTACTTTTCTAAAGGATTTCGGTGCGCTGATTCTGAATTTGAAGTCGGATTTTCGGTAATGCGTGTAGGTTTTGAGATATTCGTGTCCAAAGAGATGAAAAATGCGATTTTTTGCTATATTCACTGCTCAATCTGTTAAATTATTTACTTTCATTAAAAGATGATTGCAGCTATTGAAAGAACGATCATTTCTCTTGAAAACAGCGCTTTCCTTTTTCGGGTATCTTATTCGGATATCTACGTTGTCTTCAAAAGAAATGATCGTGCTTTCAATAGATGTAATGAGTTTTTAATGAAAGTGAGTAGTTTTAAAAATATTGAGGATTAAATATGGCCACAAACTGCGTTTTTCGCCTTTTTGGACATGAATGTCTCAAAAACTACACCGAAATCCTTTTGAAACCTAGAATTTTATTTCTATTACAAAAATTTTTCGACCAGTATTATTTTCCCACATTTGGGGTTGAAAAAAGGAAATATATATTTCGAGGAACGCTACAACTTTAATGTGCAAAGAAAAATTATTGATATTTCCAAGCTTGCCGAAAAATTCAGAAAATTAATGCAACTTCTGAATAGATAAACATCGGAGGCAAAATTTTGATATGAATTCCGAGTATGCAGCTGCGTATTTAATTTTAGTACAGTGTTGTAAGACTAACAAGTCTAATTAAAATTTTGTTTCCATTTTCTTCCATTATTTACTTTCCATGTGGGAAAATTCCAAAAAACATTTGAGAAATAAATGACTAGGGCATGGAATTTTATGTACTAAAAAATAAAAAATATGCGCATAAAAAATGCAACAAAAACTGAGAAATATGCATGAAAAATAAAAAAAAAATGCATTAATTCATGTTTATTGAAGTTACAATTGGCGCTTTCGATTCGCCATCAGACAAGCGAGGTCGGATCGAACAAAAATGTTTGAACTCATAATGAGTAGTAGCCATACTCGCTAACTGGTCGATAAAAATTTCCCTCTGCTCGCTATCATTCACATATAAATTTGGCAGAGGGAAATTTATAGCCAGCAGAGAAATTGTGAATCGAAAGCGGCTAATAGTTAAATAAATTAGGTACAAATATTTTTTAATTCAATTTTGCTCTTACGTTGTACGTTTATACATATGTATGTATGTTTTTATAGATATGTACATAAATTCAGTCTTGAACATTTCATAATTTGTAAAGGTTAATCCTTATTTAACGATTCATTAGCGTACACAATGAAACATTTTTTTCATATTCTCAAAAAGAAAAATTTGCCGATTCGGTCGAAAAAAGCTCTTAAACATAGAAAACGAACGTTCTAAATCCACAGAGGTAATAGGAGCATGTTTGAAAACGGCTCTTTGTCGACAGGTATGCACCGTATCGAATATACTAATAATAGCCTTGTTCACACGAAACTCTATTCGTCGTCAGATGGCTGTTATGCATGAATTTCGTTTGTATAAAACTGTCAACTAGCAAATTACAAAAATAGGCAATATAATGCGAAATATGTAATAAAAAAATGCAAACAACGCAAAATATGTAAAAAATATGCATATATGACCAAAATATGCAAAATATGCAAAAACATTTGAATGCCATTTTTAAGACAATTTCACGATTCGCAAAGATTGTTTATTTATTTTGCTCTACCTAAATCTAAGAAAAACATGTATTTGCATAAATTTCCATGCCCTATAAATGACCAAAAATCAGGAAATAGAAATTATCGAATGAATTTTGCCACAAGCTAAAAGCTTTAAAAATACCTAACGTACGTTTCCTTACAACGCGTACTTCAATACAAAAAAATTTAATTATTAAAAAAAAATCAAAAATTTTAATCCTTACTTTAACTAATGCACTTTTTTATTCTAGCAAAAATGTCGCACTTTCTTCCGGCTGTCACATTTTTTTCTTCTCTTCTACACAGACACAACACTTTTTTGAGGATGTTTGTTCTATTGACAAAATATAAAACTGGCCCGACTACGGGCAACATTTTCTGCTCTTAGCACAAGTAAAAGGTTGCATTATTTTTGTTTCATTAATCACATGAAAAATTCAACACTTTAATAGGGCACATGACACATGTTGATAATGCTGCAATGTAATAATGCAACATTTTCATTCAGAATAGGAAATGCTATTAGTATACAAATCTGAGACCAATAAAAATTATATAAAATATAACTTTTCTTTGCTATAATAGCGGAATATTCTCTCTTTATCTTATCCCGAAAATCCCGGGATAAAATTCTAGCGATCCCGGGATTTTCGGGATGTCAAAAAGGGCGGGATCCCGGGATCCCGGGATCCCGGGATTGGAATCCCTAGTACTTACATACATATGCATGTGTATTATTTGTTGTGCATGCGTTTTAGGTTTGTACGCTGCTCACGACTTTTCAATTTATTTATTTTAATTTTTTTAATCTAAATTTTTAGTTTTGAATAAGCAAATAAGAAAACATTTCCGACAGTTTAACGGAAAATAGCGAAAAAAATTGACAAAAATTAATGTTAATTGGCCTTTTGGCTTTGGAGTTAGGATTTATTAGGCTACTATAAGATATACATATACGAGTATTTTACATTAAGGTCAGGTTGTGTTACATTGGCCGATATCCAATCGATATCCCTCATATAGACCACAAATGGTCTTTAGTGTTGCCAGCAGCGTATTAAAAGCGTTATATTAAACATGTAATGCAAGACTTCGCAAGTATTAATATTTTGTGTAGTTCCTGATCCACAATGCCTTCTGAAAAATGAGAAGTATGCAGTTGTGCGTTGCGCTCCCATTATACGCAGACTAAAGAACCTCCTCTGCTCCCTCTACCTTTCTTTCATACGTCTTTTTGTCAAGTGCCGTCATTCCGTAGTACATTATTGGCCGCGCAACACATATGAAGAGCCAGTGTGTTTGTTGAGTTGATCGGCCCCAGGTTTTATCAAGTGCGCTAATGCAGGCATAAGCGCGTTGGTGCCTTTCTTGACCCTTTACTCCACGTCAGCTTGCTGCCCAATATGATTCACAAATATTTCATGAAACATTTTATGATTAGCGTGTGATTTCCCAGTTTATGAGGAGTCCACCGCGGTACCTTGTATTCTTTCGTGAAAAGCACAAGGTCCGTGTTCCGTTAAAACTTACTTAAATGCACAGAAGTCTGAATGACTCTATGTATGTATGTATGCATGTAAACGTTGAAGTGTGATGAATATTCAACCAAGAATCATCTACGATCACTCAGCAGTGAAATACATTTACTGCATGGTATACGTTTATAAATATGTATACATGCGTACATACAACAGGTAAGCATTTTTTTCACGCTTCAGCGATTAAATTCTACGCGATGAAAAGGTACAAAAAGTCTCGTAAAATACCCTAACGTGCTTCACACCCTATTGAGGCAATTTTCGAACGAATTTTTTCTACTTCGCTAAATCTTTTATTTTTTTTCTATTATTATTTTTTTCTATCACACCTGCCATTATATACTTATGTATGTATGTACGTGTCTACATGTACTTGTGGCAAGCTAGGCAGCCGTAATAAATGGCAAATGTTAGCGATTAGCCAAATTGTTCTTATACCTTCTCATAATGAGAAAAAAATAATATGTTATTTTTTATCTTATTTTTTTTTAACAAAAAAAGGCTCACGCAAGATATTTACCAAATGGTATAAATAAATTATCTTTTCTTCTATATAAGATGAGGCCTTAAAGAGGAGTTCGATGAAAGCATACATATGTAATACATGCAGTGTAACTAAATGGTCGAAAGTTCTGCTCCTGCTAAATAAAGAATACCTGTTGTTGTGGCCGCTGTGGTGCAGTGGTTAGATTGCTCGCCTGCTATGCCAGAGGCCTCGGGTTCAAATCACGGTCCGAGCAAAACACCAAAACAATTTTTCTAATTAGTAAAAACCCAAAATATTGGATTTTTTAAGAGCAGCGGTCACCTCTCGGCAGTGGGCGGCATACCCTCCGAGAGTATTTCTGCCATGAAAAAGCTTCTCACAAAAAATGCATTCGCCGTTCGGAGCCGGCATAAAACTGTAGGTCCACCCAATTAGTAGGAAAAACAAAAAAAAAAAAAGGAGCACACCTCGAATTGGGAGCGAAGCTCGGCCATAAAACTCGTCAGAGTTATAATAGCGCCATTGTATTATTATTATGTTGTTGTGATTGCAATGTTAAAAACACTCCTCAGAAGTTTTATAGGAAAGTAACCGCAGAAAGCACTGTCACACTGCTTGCCCGCATAAATCCAGATCGTTCTAGTACTTAAACTCGACTGATAGGCGAACACCGGCAAGTACCACCTTCTTGTTTGCTGTTGGTCTGCTATTAAGGCATGTGATACTAGAAAACAAGTTGATTGTCACGTTGTGATTATATTTTAATTTTTTTTATAGAAGTTTAATGGAAGATGAGTACTTGAAACATATTTTTTGAGTACGCTTCTGTGGCAACACAATGGGCCGTATTAATAAAAACCAAGCAAGTGCTTTTACTCAAGATTTTAAAAATTTGACAGTAATTTGTATGAACCAAATTTCAAAATTTGAGTAAAAGGTCTGAAATCTTAAGCAAAAGCAAATGCTTGGCTTTTATTAATATCACCCAATATGTACATTAGAGGGTATCGCGAAAAAAAGTTCGCCGTACGCCCCCATATGATTTCTTTTTCGAAAACAATTCTGGAAATTTTTTTTTTTTGGACACCGCTAGATGTCGCTAAAATTCGTTTTTTTTCATACCTTCGGTATTTATGGTCTGATCCCTAAGTTTGATACACCAATATCTTTGGCTTGAGAGGACGGTTTCTATTTCATAATTATATTAACCCTATGTACGCCATTGGGGTCACTTCCACCCAGTACTTAGTTTATACCACCTTAATGTAACTTTTTTTGCCGGCATGTTAAAAGTCGTCTAAAAATATTAATCTTTTGCAAAAGAAGTATTTCGATCGATTCAGTAGAACGGGAAATAAAACAAATTTAACATTCCCAACAGGGCCGTGCGCAGGAATTAGCCTTGGGGGGGTTTTTAATTTTGGTTTGCATTCGCATAAATTTTTCGCTAAGATAAACATATTTGCTGAAACAGATATCCAGACCCATACACCATAAATTTAAATGTTCTCTAACTTTTCTGAAACTCATTATGATTCATCAAAACCTAGTTAACCCGGTCCTGCATAGTACACGGAAAGAATTTTTTACTAGAATCAATGCCGAGACAAGAAAAATTAGACTTGATTTTGAACTTAGAAAATAATTTCTTAATATCAAGAAAATCCAAGAAAATTGGATTTTAAATAAATAAGTAAAAATTTTCTTGCTTCAAGTGAAATTGGATTTTAATTAAATAAGAAAACATTTCTTGCTTCAAGTAAAATTGGATTTTAAATAAATAAGAAATAATTTACTTAGGGTAAGTGTTTTTTCTTGTTTTTTGAAATAAATAATTAAGAAATAATTTTTTTGTTGCAAGTAAAACTTTTCTTATACGAGCTTAAGTTAGTAAGAAAATATTAAATATTAAATTAAGTAAATATTTTCTAAAAATATTAAAAACGTAAAAAATAAGGAAAATTAAAACTAATCATGAGGGATTAGAAAACCATAATTAGTCAACTAGTATTTTCCTAGGACTTGCTTATTGAAATGACAACATTTTATTTAATATAAATGAAGATGCAAATAGTGAACTCCTTATACCAAATGCTTCACTAACAATTTGAGAATTGCAAAAATATTCAGAAATATGCAAAGCGGATGGCAAATTAAAAAAATGCATGTAACTTTGGAAATGCAAATTCAGCAAGAAAAATTTTACGTCGCTCAAGAAAACGTTTTCTTATTTATTTTACATTTTTTTCGCTTTATTTTGTTGTTCCAATTCGTCGAAACACAATTTTCTTAAATTCTTCTTGATATTAGCAAAAAGATTTTCTTCATTTAAGTAAATTTAAGAAAAGATGTTCTTATTTATTTAAACATTTTTTTTTTAACATTTTTTTCTATAGATTTTGTTAGTGTTCTTGAATAAGAAAATAATTGTCTCATTTTTGGAAAACTCAATTTCTTATTTCCAGTAATAATTAAGTAAATTTTTCTTATTTTCCTAAAAATTTTCTAAATTGAATTCAAGAAATCATTTTTCTTGATTCAAGTATACAAATTTCTTTCCGTGTACTGTTTACAGTACTTGTTAATTGAAACTGCTCACTGTTTTCACAAAATGAACATTTTTTGTTATCAGTACAATTTTTTTTAAAAATGCCAAACGAACATATGCTACACAACTTTGTAATTTCGGAAAGCTCCAAGTGCAATTCAAAGTGCCGAACTTATGTATTGGCCAACCTTATTTTTGCAACTTTCACCAATTTCTTCTTCCGTAAAATTATTGTAACTAATTTTGTCAAAAATTATGAGTCAAGATTCAATGCAAAATTTATAAACTGTATTTTGAAAATTTTTGCAAAATCATTGCAACTTAGATTTGGTCATGGGGGGGTTTTAACCCCCAAAACCCCCCCGTGCGCACGGCCCTGATTCCGAAGAATATAAGTTTTTCGCTTCCTGTGGTCTTTTAGGTTCATTGTACAAAGATTTTTTCTGAAGAGACTCCTACTGAAATTTTACGCCGAATAATTTTCTAGAACATTTTAACCATCTAGCACCGCTGAAAAAGGGTTATTTTGACCCCTTTTTATACAGTCAGGAAATAGAGTATGGTCAGGAAATAGCATTTTTAAGGTCGCTAGATGGTTAAAATGTTCTAGAAAATTATTCGCCATAAAATTTCAGTGGGAATCCCTTCAGAAAAAATCTTTGTAAAATGAACCTAAAGGACCACAGGAAGCGAAAAACTTATACTCCTCGGAATGTTAAATGTGATTTATTTCCGGTTCTACTCAATCGATCGAAATACTTCTTTTGCAAAAGATTAATGCCTTTTAACGGCGTTTAACATTCCGGAAAAAAAGTTACATTAAGGTGGTATACGCTATGTACTGGGTAGAAGTGACCCCAATGGCGCACACAGGGTTAATGCAATTAGAAAGTGGAAACCCTCCTCTCACGCCAAAGGGATTGGTGTATCAAACATAGGGATCAGACCATATATACCGAAGATCTGAAAAAAATGAAATTTAGCGACATCTAGCGGCGTCCAAAAAAAAAATAAAAAAATTTTTTCCAGAAATGTTTTCGAAGAGAAATCATATGGGGGGCATACGGTGGACTTTTTTTTTTGGTCCATATAAGGCGAGACGGGCTAATGTACATATGTAAATACGCCCACCCAAAAATGTTATGCAGTTCATATATATGTATATTTGTAATTCATTTTATAATCAATTTAATTTTTGCATTAACAAGAGTTAACTAAAAAAAACGTAAAAAAGTGTAAAAAAAACAATCGAATTGCTGGCGTACATGTACATATGTACATACACTTTGCATGCCAAATAGTTACGCCCACAATAAATTTCTACCAATTTGACATCATGATTTAATTTCACCCAGAAATACTCGTTGACTTGATGATGATCACCATCTAGCAAATATTCCATTTATCACATTCATTCACGTATTCGTTTATAAATATTTTACATTTCTGTGGCATTTTTTTGATGACGCAAATGAACACAAGATATGGAAGAAGAGGCGAGAAAACAAAAGCGATATCAAACAAGCTGTGAAAAATGCCTGCCTTGTGGCCCAGAATCGTTCAGCGCTAACGCATGAAATGGAATGACTGTTGTGTCCTTAGAAAGAGCAGCAAACAATGCAAGGAATTTCTTAATGAAGTTTTCATTCGCTTACGCAGTTTGCGACCCTCTTTTTTTTGTGTGTGTTTTTTTTTTTTGATGGTGATGTTGCTTGATTTCTTTTTTACATCTTACTACGATGGTAAGCAGTGTTTGAAGGCATGATGTACAAAAATATTTTCCTTACAAATGACTGACTGACTGACTAAAACTTTATTTGTCGCAAACTATTAATGAGCGCGTTAAATTCCCAATTCATTGATTCACTTACTGACGCATTGACTTGGAAATGGTGTCGTCCGATATCAGAAAATGAGGTACGTGCAAGGATTCCATGTGTACGTGTAATAATTTTGTGGAATCACTAGCAACTGTGAGAAAAAATTTTGCGCAGAATTTTGTGATTAAAATGTTCTAGAAAATTGTTCACTGGAACTTTTCACTAGCGGTATAGTTAATCACATTAAATTAATATATGGAAAACGCAAAAGAGCACAGGAAGAAACAAAAAAACTAAGTAAAAAAGACGCCTTGAAATATGCAATGATATGGTTGTTTTTATGTAAATTATTATAAAGATGTACCTAGTTTAGCTTGGCTTTTTTTCGAGAGTAATGGTGCATGGAATATGTCACCCACTGATGCCTTCAGTGCAGCTTGTTAGAGTACACTTCCTTTTTATACTCAGCTGTACTAGTACACAGAGTATTATTTTTACTAAGTACTTATTAACTACAGATTAACATTGAATTTAATCACTTCAACCCGCACTAATTTAATGGCATTGGCTTTTTGCTGCCGTTGTGGTTACCAGCAGCAGTTCTTTTCAATTCACCATTTGTACTGCATTTGACAGTGAGAAAGTTTTTGATCAGTCTCAGTATCGGCCGGTCAGTATGGAGTGATGACGGACGAAGCGGAAAAAGGAAATTAAAATGTTGATTGCTGAAGGCGTTTAACTTTTGTTCACATCTTTAACAAAAGTATTTATCTAAAATTTTTACATAAATTCCTTGTATGCACATACATATGTGCCTAAATTAAAAGATATGTGCACTTACATATGCATATACACATTTTAGAAAAACAGGATGTGTTATTAATAGTCTCTTTGTTCGTAAATTTACATGCATATGCCACTTTCAAAGCTGAAAGTGACACATCTACTCCTTAGATAGTAGTTCAAGTGATTTCTTTTGAAGAATGATTTCATAGACTACACTTTTGTCCGCCAATGTTCCATGTGATTTTTTTGCTTTTGTATTAATAAATAAGGATTCGGAAAAGTACAAAATTTGAGTCTGTTGATAAGTGCTAGAGTCATTTGTGGAATAACATTTTAATTTTTATTGTAACTAGAGTGCTGCCCACTGTTGAAATTCGACAGTTTTCTAGATGCTTTCTTATGACTAAGGTGCAACTATAGTTTTAGCATAATTGTTTGTTGTTATTGTCACTGTTAGTGTTTTATTGTTTTTCCTGTTAATGCTGCTCCTTTTGTGGCTACTGCCACTGGTACTCTTTTGTTGTTGTTGTTGTTGTTGTTGCTGTTGATGTTGTTATCGATACTCGTTTCCACAATTCTCCTACCTACTTTTTTTTCTATTTCTGCTCTTTTCTTTCCTCAATTTATTTCCTACTTAGTCTTTCTTATCCTTCTTATCACTTGACTTTGTGTTTTTGCTGTAGTGCTTTTGCAAATCTTTTATGTTTCTACTTCTTTGAAACTACACACCGCGTGCAGCCAAACATGTTCACAATTGCATGGTAATTTTGGTGAGCACGCATAAACTCACCTATCCAGGCGCATTGATACAGCTCTGATGTGTGCAAAAGCATGTAACAACAACCACACGGCAATTATCCAACGACAATTGTGGACGCATTTTGCAACCAATTTTAATGAAAATTGGCGCAGTTCTTTGAGAGCAATAGCTTGACAGCAATACCTTTCGAATGGTGTTCTTAGTTTTAAAATCGGTTCAGTAATTTCGACGGAGAAGATGGAACAAAATTTATGTTTGCGTATTAATAATATAGATAGATACTTCCACTAGGCCCATTTGTGAGGTAATGCGATTTTTTTTCATGCCAGGATACTTGCTTTTGTTAGTTGTAACGCAGGTACTCCTAAAGTATGTAGAACGGTACGTAAAAATTGAGCACAGATAATTTCTTCACTGACTAAAGTAGGTGTTAAGAAGAGTAAGTCGAAACAGAAAAATTTATACGAATGAAGTACATAACAAAGCTAGTTGGTAGGCAGCTGTATATTCAGCACTACAATACTGTTACAATTCATGCTGAATACCTAACAAGAGTACAATAACGACCATATGAAAAAGCATGCGGTTTGGAATGAAAGCCCGAAGCTTCATTGCTTGTTTTACTGGGCTTCACACATACTGGGCATACATATGTATAAAACTTGTTGCATACTTCAAGGCATCATTTTTGTTTATGTGTTTAATGTGTATAGAACACTAGTGAAATTTTCCGATGAAAAGTAATGTTCTGGCTACCTCTAAAAAATTAATTTGATTTGTGACCAAATGACCACTCATGTGTGAATTAATGGATTAACATGTTTTGCGAAATCCATCCGCGTATAATTTTATTATCATCACCTGAGCATCGAATGCCGATTTGATTTTAGTTTCAGTATAGAACAATAACTTTAACCAAACATGCCGAATAATTTCTTTAACAAAAAACAATATGAATAATATTCATCGTACATGCATACTTGTACCTTACACTCTTACCGATTTTTTGATGCGCATTACAAGTGGTGGCTATCAAACAAAAGCGTTTCAGCATTTTCTCCTCGAAATCAAAAAGTTAAAATGTGTGTGAAGCATTAACACAAATCATATTACATACATACATACATACATACATATGGGCTTGTAGAATTGTCGATAGAGGGTTGTGGATGCCATCAAAATACAAATTGATTGTGCGTGGCAATGACAATTGTTCCGGGCCATCGATAAGAAAGCAAACAACAAAAAAAAAAAAAAAACAAAAAAGGTTGGGTCGTTTTGGCTGTAGCATGATTTTCCCCACCCTACTTCCTCTTCTGGCGGTCGTGTGTCGGCTTGTCATTTCGTTATTAACATAAGTTTAAGCATAAGATTTCGTCTTGATGCTTATTTGCCTAATAGCTGTTATGCTTCTATTAGGTTTTTTTTTTATTTTTTTCGCTTAATTTAAGCCTAATAGCATCCCAATAATTTAATAAAGGTTCTTTAGTGTTACTATACATACATACATACAAATATATGTACAGCTGTAGACAGCACATATCAACATTTACCTACTTCTGACTCTCTTCTCTCTTCATTTTTACATTTTTTCAATTTAGCTGCAAATTGTTGTGCATTTATTTGCGGGTTAAAGAAGAAATTGATTGGGCGCGAATTTGAAAATGCTTAATATTTTGCTCAGACATGAGCTTAATAGAGCATTAAGCGCCTTTTAGCAATCCCTAAAACCCTAATTCGTCTCCATTTATCATACAAAATTTAATTTTTTTAATACATTACGCAGAATAAAACAAAATGGAACTTTGTTAACGGGGTGTGTTCAGTGAGAAAAATTAAATGTTACACTCAAATAAATTTTGGTATAAATTTTAAACTTTCGATATATAGGACACGACCGAAAAATTATTAAAATTTAAACTTTGAAAAGTTTAAAAGAAAAATTTTGAGTTGTAACGCTTTTTGATTTAGTGTGCGATATGTTCCAAAAATTCCATTTTTCTCTTCACAATAGCTTCGTTCTTTTACATGGCTACACTGCTGTTCAGGTCGACAAACAGCTAAGCGCTTTCAGCTCAAATATGTATATTGAAAACTTTTTTATGGAATAAAATTGCAAATATTTTTAAAAGCTTAACTAAGTAAATACTGTTGCACATACACATATACACACATATGTACGTATGTGGTCTACGGTTTGACTTCTTAAAGGACATTTATTTTGTCTAAGAAGCTAGGCAATTTCAATTCAATTGACCATTTTCACAAACGCTAATGTTCGCGTACAAACACATATGTATACATATAGGTATATGTATGTATGTATGTATGTATGTCCTTTCTTAACTAAGAAAGGATTGAAATATACATACTTACATATGTGGCAATAAACCCTGTAGGGAAAATCTCTAGTTCCGAACTAGGTCGCTTCTAGTGCATTTTTCGACACTACTAGTGCGAGCTAAATCTCTTTTGCATGTTATCAACTGGCGAATTTAACACCGTGATGTCCTAGGCGGTGCCAATTGTCACTCTCTGCACTACATTTTCGATAGTTCCGAACTACACCTTTTCCAAAAGTACTTCAGAAAGCGTAAAATGTACTTCAGAATAGTCAATTGTACTTCAGAAACCGTAAAATGAATTTCAGAATAGTCAACTGTACTTCAGAAATTATAAAATGAATTTCAGAATAGTCAATTGTACTTCAGAAACCATAAAATGAATTTCAGAATAGTCAATTTTACTTCAGAAAGCGTAAAATGTTCTTCAGGAACCGTAAATTGTACTTCAGAAACAGTAAATTGTACTTCAGAAGCTGTAAAATGTACTTCAGAATAATAAATTGTACTTCAGAAACCGTAAATTGTACTTCAGAACCCGTAAATTGTACTTCAGAAACCGTAAATTGTAATTCAGAAGTAATAGGCATCTATATATAAACAAGTAAGGAAGCCTAAGTTCGAGTGGAATCGAACATTAGATACTCAGCTGTATGCTTTCATTGTTTGTTTGCATTTGATGGAAACACGGTGTACTTTATATAAAGCGAGTGCTGCATAAAGTGGGCGTAGCCACGCCCATTTTCAACATTTTTATTAGTCATCCAATTAAGCATATGAATATTATACTTTGTGCAACATTTCATTCCTTTATGACTTCTAGTTACAGAGATGTCAAATTCCCAAAAGGTGTTCTTTGTTAAAAAGTAGGCGTGGTCATAAACCGATTTGAATAAATTTTTGCATGTCTATTAACACAAGTTATAAAAGTATATAAACCAAGTTTCGCTATAATATCTCAATTATTTGTCGAGTTATAGGCTAAGAAATCTCGTATATTCCTTTGTCTAAAAAGAGGTGGTGCCGCGCCCATTTTCTAAAATTTTTCTATTTTTTCTTTCCGGTCTATTGTGGAAATCATGCCACAAAATTTCAATGAATTATCTTTATATTTGACAAAGATATCGCTTAAAATGTTTTTATTAGGCCACTTTATAATACCCATATATAAAAGTGGGCGTGGTCGTCAACCGATTTCCCTAAAATTTTGAATATACATGTGCATTAAAAGTCTTTCTCATTAATATTACTCGTATCTACGTAAACAAGCTAATTTTGCAGTCAGTTTCGACTTCTGCCTCCAGATTCCAGACATCGTTGAAGCTATGTAAATCTCCATCGCCTATTCCGTGAACAAGCAAGGTGGTGCAAAGTATTCCAAATTTATCAAAATTATTTACCAAATTTTTGAATTCGTGGGCTGGACTGTTCTTTATGATTCTGAAGAACAATTTAAGGTTTCTGAAGTACAATTTATTATTCTGAAGTACATTTTACAGATTCTGAAGTACAATTTACTGTTTCTGAAGTACATTTTACTATTTCTGAAGTACAATTTACTGTTTCTGAAGAACATTTTACGCTTTCTGAAGTACAATTGACTATTCTGAAATTCATTTTACGGTTTCTGCAGTACAATTGACTATTCTGGAATTCATTTTACGATTTCTGAAGTACAATTGACTATTCTGAAATACATTTTACGATTTCTGAAGTACAACTGACTATTCTGAAGTACATTTTACGGTTTCTGAAGTTAATTTTACGCTTTCTGAAGTACTTGTGGAAAAGGTGTAGAACTAAATTCTACAGTTTACACTAGTTCGTTTATTGGCACAATTTCGATAGTTCTGAACTAGCTACAAGTTCCTACAAATTCTACGGTTTTACATCTGCCGCTTAAGTGCAGCCTTTGACACACTTCATGCAAGTGGTACATGGCCGACTGGCTAACGTATGTGCTTTTCAATCTGATGAGCGCGGGTTCGAATCCTGTCGGTGTCAAGGAGGATGATAATTTTTTTTTTATTCTTTTTTTAACTAATATTTTTTATTTATTTATTTAATAAAAATTTACAAAAATATTTAAAAAGTAATAAAATAAAAAAAATTCAAAATAAGCCTGAGGGATCAGAAAAGCATAATTAGGGAAATATTTCATTTCATACAAGTTAAGATGCAAATAGAAAACTCTTTATATAAAATGCTTAACTAAACATCTGAGAATTGCAGAAATATACAAAGCCGACGGCAATTGAACGAACGGAAAATTTTCATAGAACTTTTTGTCACTTCGAAATTGCTTACAAATCAAACTGTGTCTTATAATAGTCACTCAATTCACTCCTTCTGAACTGGTGAGGGTCTAACTACAATTGGTCTAGTTCATTTTTGACACCTTTTCCTTAGTTCGGAACTAGAAATTTTGCTCACTAGTTATTGAGTTCCCTGCAGGGAATAAACAGCATTCGAATGCGCGCAACAGGCTAAGAAGGGATTTATGTACATATGTGCTTACCCTCAACTTCCTTCAAGACAATGAGCGACATTTGTATGCAACGCAGCTGAAAAGTTAATGGAGCAGAAATCACTGTCGTCACTTAAGTAAAAAAAAACTAAGACGAAAAAAGGGTGTGAAGGGAGTGAACTAAAAGTGTGAAGGTAAAGTAGACACAAATAAACAAATGCTTTGATACAAAAGAAAACACTTACAAACTGACATGCTCTACATATAATGAATGAAATAAAATAATCTTGAGTGATATTAGAAATAATATTTGGAACAATTTTAGTGGAAGATCAACAACCACAGCAAGCGTACATTCCGTTTTTTCTTTTCTATTTATTACGACCTAAAAGGCCCATTTCGCCGCCATTTATTTTATTTGCTTTGAGTGACCGATATTTTTATTGTTGTTCGACTTGCCGTTTTAAAGTATACATTTAAGTGTGCAAAAGAATGAGAAAGACGCTGCTAAAAAGCAGACAATTGTATGCCAAAAAAGTAGTACCTATATTTTTTTTATATAACAAA
This sequence comes from Urophora cardui, assembly GCA_960531455.1. Taxonomy (NCBI): domain Eukaryota; kingdom Metazoa; phylum Arthropoda; class Insecta; order Diptera; family Tephritidae; genus Urophora; species Urophora cardui. Next base: position 23,714,394 of record OY482670.1, on the reverse strand, counting down.
AAAGTCAAACCATCTTCATTGCCATTGATGCATAAGTGCTTAAGTACTTGATGTGCGCCGCACACACGTGCGTTTTGTGACATATAAATTGTGGTATGACAAATTGCTTTCGCCGCTTTGAGAATTTCAATGTAACTCGGACACAATAATAAGGGATTTGTCTTTTTGAGTGTTGAATGAATTCAAAATGTGTGAATTGTGTTATAGCCCAGTTAGTCGAGAACGCGTAGTCCGCTCGCTGACGCAAACGCCCGTATGAAATTTTTAGGATTTATTGAGCCCGTAGCAATCAGCTGTTTTACTCACACATATTTACATATCGTCGGCCCCCTGCCAGAACCACGAATGTGCAATTTTTCCAATTTTGAGTTAAGTGGTTTTCCTGATCAATCTGTGCATGCTCTACATTTTAGTAAAACCCCCAGTTCTTTTGTGCACTGGAAGCCACCAAAATTTTCAATGCCAGTAACACGAATGTGTAGATCAGCTATAAAAAGTTGAGCCAGAAACACGAATGTGCCACATTCGTTAACAAAATATGTTAAAAATTTCTTGAAAATACATAAATTTCAAAAAATATATGGGGCACATTCGTGTTTCTGGCCTAACAAAAAATGTAAAAAAATCGTTGAAAGTAAATTTCCAAAAATATATGGGGCACATTCGTGTTTCTGGCCAAACAAAAATCAAAATAATTCTTTGAAAATAAATTTCCAAAGTAAGTAAACCAAACACATTCAATTCATATTCATATTTTATTTGTGGAACTTTTTCTAATCTTCATAATCAGAGTCTTCTGAAAATTAGGCTCAGGATAATGCTCTTCCGAACCTCGCTTCTAATCTTCAAATTGTTATAAAAATAGTGGCAAAAAGGCAATCAAATGCACCTTGAACGGAAAATCTTAGCTTGCCGATTGCGCGATGAAGACAAAGTTATTCCGTAAACTAATTTTTGATTAGCAGTCAGTGCTGAATACGCCAAAAGGACCTTGTGGGCAAATATTTACCTTCGAAAACTGACCATATAAAATGGTGCTGTACAACGCAAATCATCAGAGGGGCATGTAACTCTCCAAAACCATTTCAAGTTCATACGCAACTATACGACGCTTTTTAAAACTTTATTTATTTCAACGAAGTAGAAACTGCCCTTTCGAAATATTTGCTGGTCGAGGTGCATATCGTCGTACCATACGAAAACACATTTAAAATTTCTTACGAAACTGCCAATTAAACAATTCTGTACGAAAAGTAGCACATTTGACTGTTTATGCATTAAAATTGTTGTTGTTTAAACAAAATTTGTACCTTTCGTCAACCAAAAGATTAAAGTGCTTGTATTCCTCAACCACAAAAAATCGTGTGCTAGTTTTCGTATGGTACGACGGTATATAAAAGATTAACTCTACAACATTTTTTACAAAAAAAAAATTATTCTGAAACAAAATTTTTAGTAGCTTATTTGCCATTGAATATTGGTGGCCCTCCGCGATAAAACCCGCGCCCGTTTATTCGGAGACATAGCCTATCGCTGACGCGAAAGCAAAAGATTCAAATAAAATGTGCGAAACCTTGGCGATTCCAAAGGAATACCACAATTTTTATAAAAAATTGAAGGCTAACAGCGGAGTTCGCGATGCTCTACCTGAGCCTGACCTTTCAGACCACTCTGATTTTGAAGATTAGGAATAGTAGTTCCACAAATAAAATATGATTTGAATTGAATGTATTTGTTTTACTTACTTTTGGAAATTTATTTTCAAGGAATTTTTTTGGTTTTCGTTGGGCCAGAAACACGAATGTGCCAAATCTCGAAGATTAGAAGGAATAGAAGCATAAAAACTATATCAGGGCATCGAGCTAAACAAGGTTCTAATTTGCAGATATACTTTTACATTAGAAACAAATTTTTTAAATTTTGCGAGAAGAATAAACTTTAAAACTCGATTTCCCAACATTTTCATTTTAGCACATTCGTGGTTCTGGCAGGAGGCCGACGATATATATGTAGTTTGTTTACATTTTGGCAGGGTTTCCATTTAGTCATTTTTGAAGAAACAACATTTTTACTAATCTTCAAAGTGTTATGCGGATTAATCTTCAATACACAACTGTGCATTATTTGCCAAATGACAAGAAAATACTAATTTAATCGTTTTTAAAGTTGTCGTTGACGACTTTTTTTTTTTATTAATTTAGTTACTTTTTTACGGCTTAGTTGGTAATTAAAACACAGTTTTCTTGTAATTTTGTTGCTGACCAATATATTTCCATCACACCTTGGTGATAGTTATCAAGGACTAAAATATAAAATAACAAAAAACACAGTCAGAACATTAAATTTACAATTGAAAATCCATAAAAAAATTATATTGGGAAGCAACAAGATTCTCACAAAAATCTGTGTTTAATTAAGAAATCTGTACTGAGTTTCTGTAACTCATATCTTTTCTAGTATAAATAGGTGGTGACATGGTGGTGTGGATCGTATTAGTGTGACATCACTTTAATTGATTTTGTTACAGAAACTCAGATTTATTGTGGCAATTTATAACTTTTTAATGTAGAAAAATTGCAGAAGAAGACCACCAAGAGTTATAAATTAAGAAAATACAGCCACCATTGTGGATAAAAACAATTTTTGCTTTAATTTTCAGTAATATCTTCATTTATTAGGAGTGTTCAATATCTCAAAATTTTTACGAATAGTTACGAATTTATGTTCAATAACCCAAAAAATTCGCAAAAGAGAGCCAAATTGAGAGAGTAAGACCTCGAGAGAGTTGATAAACGCTGCAAGTAAAATTTTCACTTGCAACTACCAGCAGCTTTAAAAAAATAGAAGTGCCAAAAATATATGATCACAAAAATTTCAATTGGAAATATACAAACATTTTAAACGCAAATTTCTAATTGTGTACTAAATAAGTTAGCGCAAAAACGAATCTTGATGATGTTGTGGAATAGCCAAAGTAGAATTTTGTTTTCCTAATTCAGTTATTTCCATTCATTTCCAATTTCAAAAATTTCAATTACAACGTATCAGCTGTTTTCTTGCGAATGTTTAAGATTTTGTGTTCAATTACTCTAGTTGATAATTTTCTCTTTTTCTCCTTTTTACTCTTAATTTGACATTGACGCTCTTTTTGCAAATACTTGTAAGAAAAGTTGTTGAACAAAGCTATTATCTTGTTATTAATTTTAGTGATGGGCGAGTCCGAGATGTTTAGACAATCGAGAGAATCGCCATCGTTGCAAAATCACAATCGAGTCAAAAGTTGACTCGCTCCTCGACTACACAATCGAGATGTTTTTGCGATTGTTCCGAGTCGCCGAGTCGGAGGTTGTTTCGATGACATCTCGACTACACAAGCGAGATGTTTTTGCGATTGTTCCGAGTCGGAGAGTCGTAGGTTGTTCCGATGACATCTCGAATACACAAGCGAGATGTTTTTGCGATTGTTCCGAGTCGGCGGGCCGGCTGTTGTTTTGATGATATGTTTTAGTTGATAAAATAAACTGAATGAGGTTTGTTGATAAAGAAAGTAGGATTTTTAATGGAAGTGAGGCAAATACATAAATAAATTAACCAAATTGAAAAATATGCTATACATAGACGCTGCATTTTTGCAATCACAACTAAAGAGTGTCGTGCATAATAATAATAATTAATTATTTAAACATTAATAAATTTTCTAAAGGGAGACGCTTATGAAACAAATGAATTTTACGAGTAGCTACAACGGCAATAGATTTGTACCACTCTGTATGTTTTTTAAAGCAATTTTAATATTCAAGCGGCAACAACAAATATTATGTATTTTTTGCAGCGAGTCGGAGATGTTTTAGCGATTGTTTCGACTGACGGCAATTTACGACTTGACTCGAATAAGAATGAAAACCATCGAGAGCACTCGAGATGTTTCAACAATCGAGAGAATCGAATAAAACATCTCGGACTCGCCCATCACTAATTAATTTATATATATATATATATATATATATTTACATTTTGTTTGGGATTTAAAAAAAAATTTATAAACGTTTTCTTTCCTTTCTTTTTAAAAATTAAAGTAATAATAAATGGTTCGTTTAAGTAGACATACTATTTTTTCCATGTGAACACATATATGTATATTCGATAACATTTTACAATCTTGTTGGGTTAGTTGTATAATGCTGTGAAAATTACTGTTTAAATATTTAATAACTAAAAATATTCAACTGGCAACCCTTCTACCTTGCAACCATGCGAGCGATCAGCTGACACATTTTTACGTAAAAAATCAAAATGATTTTGATTTCTTCGGTACGGGCTTCTGCGTCGTACGTCGTTGAATAATCGGTTACATACAAATCCCATTAAATAGGTTGGATCAGCTGACACGGTACACGGGTTTACGTTCTCGACTAACTGGGCTATTAGATTTTTGTTTTTTGTTTTTTTTGTTTTGGTAGCTCTTGTTGGGTGGTTATTGTTAAGGCGAGGTACTAGGTATAACTACTGTTAATGGGTGTGTGTTAAAGCGTGTGCATGTTTATTCAAGGACGGTCAAAACATACATAAATGGTGCATAAATAGTTTTATTAATTTTTCTAAAAGTATTTTAAATTCTATTGATATTTTGGCACGTTATATATTTACCAATTGTCAAGCTGGCCATGAGTTTTGCGTGATCGTGGTCGAGTTATTTGACTGTATTGCAAAAAATAAAGCTCGCCGTACGCCTCCGCATATGATGTATTTTTGGAAAACATTCCCGAAAATTTTTTTTTATTTTTCTTTTTGACTTTAGCGGCGTCGTCTAAATACGTTTTTTTTTTCATATCTTCGGTATTTATAGTGCGATCTCTAAGTTTAATAAACCAATGTCTTTGGCTTGAAAGCACGGCTTATACTATGTAATATTATTAACCCTACGTACGCCATTGGGGTCACTACCACCCAGTACTTAGTTTATACTAATGTAATGTACCCTTTTTATGTCTGCATTACATTTTACAGAAAAATTTTCTGAGGAGACCCCTAATGAAATTTTATGGGAAATAATTTTCTAAAACATTTTAAGGCTCCAGCGACCTCATAAATACTTGATTTTCTTAAAAAAGGGTCCAAAATAACCCTTTGTTGATGGCGCCAGAGGCTTGAAATGTTCTAGAAAATTATTTGCCATAAAATTCAATTAGGGGTCTCCTCAGAATTTTTTTCTGTAAAATGAACCTAAAAGACCATAGGAAGTGAAAATTTGAAAGTGTTTTATTTCGGGTTCTGCTGAAGCGATCGAAATACATGTGTATGAACTTATTTTGCAAAAAATTAATGATTTTTGACTACGTTTAACATGCAGACATGATTTTCAAAAATCAAATTTCGGAACATCAAAATTAATTTTAGACAAATGTCGTGGAACAGTTTTCCATCCAGAAAAATGTGAGGAATCCGAGTTTCGGTGGTACGATATACATATGTATGTATCTAGGTTAGTAAACCGCCCCGGCCTAAGGTTTACTAAAGTCTTGATTTAGCATTTAAGCAAAGACACGGCAAAAGGAAAGCAAAGCAAAATTGATTGCTTGCAATTTAGAAGATTAACTAAGTAAACATAAAAATGGGATTTAGCAAAGAAATTACGATTAGATCAACTAGTCAGAGATATACATATGTAAATACTAGCATAGTATATCGCTAGCTTAGAGTGCAAACTGTGTAAGTCCATTTTTATGAAAAAGTGTTTTTAAGTGTAGAAAGTTAGAAAAATCAAATACGCACCACGCTATACTAGTCTGTGATACTTGTCATATTTCTACTCGTTGTTATTCAGTAATACGCAAATTGTGTAAGTCCAAAAAGCGAAGAAAATTGTGTAAGTCCAAAATTTTTATATGAACAGAAAATTTTTTTTCATTTTGAAATTTTTTAATTTTTTGTTTTTTGTCTCTCCTACAAAGTTTAAAAAAAGGACTTACACAATTTGCACTCTAAGCTAGCGATATGTGCCTAATATAAATGCTATATACATATATGTATGTACATACATACATATCTACATATATTTACAAAGCGAGTATACACGGATATGACTAACACAGTGAAGCCAAACTGCCCACAACACAATGAAGGACATGCGCAATTCTGACGAAGAGGCGTGGCCAAACAGCACAGCATCGCACGCGAATAAAAGGAAAACGCCAATGAGAATAAGCGGATAAAATGCGTGTTACATGCTCGAAACCTTTGCGGATAATAATAGATATGTATTTATGTACATATATAAATACATGTAAATAGTATGTATGAAAGCTGTAAAAAGTGAGAAAAAGACTTGAAAAAGAGGCAAATTTGCCATGTTGGCGTGGCGTGGTATTCTGAACATTCTTTTGCTTTTTGTTTCGAATTCCAACGGATGCTGTTCATTGGAATTTTTCATGCTAAAACAATAGCTTTAGCACTAATGCACTACATACATATGTATGTACCTACATAGGCATGTCTATGCACCTGTGCCCTGCGTGAATGCCACAAGTTGTTCAGACGCATAACGAAGCATTGACAACACGTGTCAGCAAAGTGCAGCCGTTGTTGAGCGCAAGTTACTGAGCTAAGATTGACAGATGCAAGTAAAGCTAATAGTTAAGTAAGAGAGGAGGGTTGATTGTGTTTATAGGTACGTGAGTTTACTCAGATGCGGCGTATTTTTCTATGGTAGAACAATCCATGGCTTTTTGGTTGGTATAAAAAAGGAAATTTGATTCAGAATCTGATTATAGCAGTGAATGCGATGGCATTGCCGGAACCTCATAAAATTTAAATAAACAAAATATAAATAATCATAAAAGCATATTACATTTTACTATTTACATTAGGCCAAGCGATTTACTAACCTATGTACATATATCGTGCCATCGAAATTGGTATTCCTCTCATTTTTCTAAGTAGAAAACTTTTTCACGACAATGGGCCCAGGCCCGCAGAGAGCCGAGCCGGGCCCCTGGGACAGTTCGCGTTTACGGGCCCCCCTAAAAAATAAATTCAATCTAGTAAAAAAAATTTTTCAGTTCACATTGTCAGTTTTATTTCATATAAAATAACCCAACAAGCATTCCTGTAAGCGTTTTTGAAAATAACTTAAGGTAAGCTTGCTACTACAAGTGTCTTGTAAGCATTTACATTCTTAAGCTTACTTTATATGTTTTCAAATAAATCTTTTGTAAACATTGAGAGCGCATGTTTATAAGACCGTTAATTTTAAAACTGAAATGCAAGTGTTTGAAAAATAGCTTGAAGTAAGTTTACTAAAAGAATAGTTAAATAAGCTTTTACAATATTAAGCTTATTTTAAGTTTTTTTAAATAAACCTATTGTTGAATAGTTGACGTAAGAAAAATTTTCCTATTAATAAAAATTAAATAAAATACGTGTGGATGCTCAATAGTTGATAGCGGCGAGTCCAATATACTCATTAGGTGAGTATTCAGTTTAATTGCTAATGAATTTGTACCTTCTATTAATCTCTTTTTTTTTATAGCATCCCAATCTCTCATTGACTGTGCCGTAGCAAAAGTTGAGGAAAAAAACAAAGCCGTCCTTTTACGGATACTAAAAGAGGTAACAGCGCTAAGGAGAGAAGTAGGTGAGCTTAGGAAAGTCATGCCAGGAGGTTATCCAATCGTTTTGCACAAGGAACCATTTAGCAGACTAGAAAATTTACTTTCATATGCAAAAGAAATTTAATAGAACGAGGAAAAGTTTCGTCAGCTGGTAAGTTTTATAAGTAAAAGATATATATGTATATATACTAGGCTGTATCAATTTTCTAAGCCATAGTATTGATAGCAAATTCGAATTCTTAAATTCTATGAAAAAAAGTTGTCTGGAGCATGCTCGAAATTGATTTTAGAGGCATGTCTAGATGACTATTTTTATTAGAATTTGATGCTAAACCCGAATTTGCTAAGAACACTGTGGCTTATAATCAGCCCATAAAAATTGATCCACCTTAATATGTACTAACAGCATACGTTTAAGAAAATTAGGTTTGTAACTTTGGTTTGCATATTTTAATATGTTTCAGAAAATGGATTTCAAAGCTGCATCCTCTTCTACGGCAAAATCGTTTCTAAAGCGAGCGTGGGGAAAAATAATGACGGATGCAATGGCTCAAAAATTTTCATGGAGAGGGATCGAGACTAAAATTTGCACTCACAGTCTAACTATTGGATTACCTATATGCCGTAAGTACATATATAAAATCACTCAATAATAAACTATATATCGCCCGTTTTATGCAATAGGGATTTAACTCGAAATTTTCGATTTCTGGGATTTTGCCATATATTTCAATAACTGGGTAGTCCCTTTGAGCCTAGTCTTATAAAATACTCAAAAAGATAAAAATGGCGGAAATAAAGGTGATTTTGTAGTTAGCCGTAGAAGGAAACTATTTGAAATAATAAAACTTTATTTGCGTTTTCCCAAAAAAAAAGTTTTTTTTGAGTTAAATCCCCATTGCATAAAACGTGCGATATGTATGTACATACAACTGCATGCTATGGCGTATGAGCAAAATTTTGTGGTATTTTTACCTAAGTTTCAGATTCTATAAAATAAATATGTAATACAAAAAACTGTATGCCATGGCGTATGAATACCATTTTCAGATAAAATGTTACTCATACGCCGTGGCATACAGTTGTTTCGTATGTAATTTATTATTATATTTAGGTAACAAAACGGAGAAACTTATATACTTTGGTTGCATATACTTACATACGTATATACATATGTACATACACACGTAATTCAAATTTTTCTTAAATTCTTTTCAGAAACGTTTGTACATGAGAACGGTGGGAATGAAACAGATTATGTAGCTGCTTCAAAAGCATTTTTCCAATTTGCCAACAATCGTATGAAGTTAAAATCTGATACACTTGTTTTGTGTTTCATGTTTAATTTAGCTAATACATTTATGATTTTATTGTTGTACTATTATTAATATGCATGTATGTACATACCAGTGTTGCCAGAATATTTTGGAGCTTATAGCTAGATTAAAAGAAAAAAATAGCTAAAAATAGCTAAACAATTTTTTTCCAAGCTAAAATTAATAGCCAAAAATATTTTTCTTCAAAAATAGCTAAATAATTATTTACATACTTAAAACGATACTAATTTTCTAGCTCCAATAAATTTTGGATGAGTGGATCTTTTAAAAATTCCACTCCATTAATTCACATAGTGGTAGTCGAAATTTTGTCCACTAATTCAAAATACTGGTAGTGAAAATTTATTGGATCAACATTTTATTCCACTAAATAAAAATAACAGAATTGGCATAAAAGTAAAATAGGCACTCTACCAGAGCGGATCATACATACATAAACATATACATACGTTCCACTTGCATGAATAACGTGAAAGCTTAAAAAATTTTTGATCTAGTGTAGTAATTTTTTTCGTAAACTTACTTTCCACTACCACTAAATTCTATTTATGAAAAAATATTTAAAACTACTTATTTTATTGTTGGTAGTGCAAATGCTTTTTAATGATTTCGTGGATAAAATTTCCACTACCACTCTTTTCGATTTAGTGAAGAAAAATATGGTCAATCAATTTGCTTAAATATTCTAGTTAACTGCCATCTGTATGTACCAATAAGCGTTAAAATAAATACATATGTAAGTAGGTATGCCGGACTACAAGTTTTTGTTTGGTAATCCTAACCCGATCAGAGAACACATGGCTTAATTGTAGCAATTGATGGAAAAGGGTATACTGCAAGGCAATAAGATTTCATTTCGGCTGTTTGACGGCTATTTTGCATTATATTGTAATGCTCACAGTGGCATCGCATAAATCCAACAATTTTTTTAATGAATCAATAGGGCACATCGTGTGAAATTTTTAAAATGAAATTGACACATATTGCTATGCCCGGTATAGAAATATTGCCTTGTAAATTGACTCTATATTGCTTTGAAAATTGCTTCTCAACTTGCCCGTATATACTTCGAGTAAGGAACAGTACATTCTATAAAGTCTTGATAAACAAAAAATCATAATATCTTGTGCAAAAGTGAGGAAATTGCAAAAAAATATTATAGCTAAAATAGCTAAACTGACTAAAAAATAAGCTAAAGAAAATAGCTAATAGCTAAACGTAAATTTCTATAGCTAAACGTCGAAAGTAATAGCTAAATCTAGCTACAAAATAGCTAAAGTGGCAACACTGGTACATACGTATGTAATTTGTTTATGTATGTACAAATGTACATATGTGCTACCACGAGTTCAAAATATCGTCAAAATAAATTATTAAAAAACTGTTTATGACGTGCTTTGTTTTAATTTGGAAAAGGTTTAGATTGGTAAGCTCAAAAAAGCTTTATTTGGAACGTTTACAGTAAGCTTACATTCAAAAGCTTATTAAAAGCCTTTTTTAGAACATTTACAATAAGCTTACATTCGAAAGCTTATAAAAGGTTTCATTCAAACATTTACAATTAGTTTATATTTTTATGCTTATAAAAAACTTTCTCTTAAATATTTTTTATAAATTTATATTCGAACATTTACAACCAAGGTCTAATTTCATTTATAACACGCTTACTTTGAAGTCTTTTGTAAACAAAAAATCAACATTTTCTAAGCTTAATGTTTATAATTATAAGCTTAAAAAAAACTTTATTTAAGCTAATTTTGCTTGCTGGGAAGATTTACTAGAGCACTTACATATGGGGTCTATGCACGATGCGTCTGATTCAAGAGTCAGTTTATGTGTATTAGTGAAAATGCGCATGTAGTAGTTACACCGACATGACTCTGGCATGACTCAAGAAAATCAAAATTAGTTTGATATTTTGCTGTGACTCGCCTGTCAAATTTTGTCAGTTAATTTCCAAACCGTTTAAAAAATAAATAACGAAAGGAAAAAATATGTATATAAATTATTTTCAAAAATGTTTGCCAAAAAGTTCGATATTGAGGAAGATAAAATTTTTTTTACTTGAATTCATCGAAGTGTACACGTCGTCTGAGATATTCATTTCGAACCTTCTGCAATGAAAACTATTCACAAATGAATGACGCAAGTGAGCCCAGAATGACAGCGAGTCAACACGTACACAGATGACTCGCGAGTCAGACGCACTGTGTATAGACCCCAATACATACATAAATGAAATGTTAGATCTCATTGTTTGATTTGCTTACATTAACTTTTTTAAATACATTTTAAGAGCTTGAATCATCCAAAGAAAACCTTCCGTGCTTTTTGGTCTGCGAATATGGAAATTACTGAGTCGAAACTAATGCTGCGAGCAAGGCTGGACGCCAATGCCAATGTTCCAAGGCTTGTCAAGCTATTTTGGCTTATACTTAGTAGAACGCAAAAATTTTTTCACGCGGGACAATAGACTGAAAGAACGCTCCCCTTCAGCCACACTGACTGGAAGTGTGCAAAATATTCTTAATGCTATGCAGATGTTAGGAAATAATACTTCCATCTTCAAGTTATGAAGTTTGTTCAGAAGTTGTAATGGTGGCAGCGAATCACATCCCAAATTTGTTAAGTTAAGTTAATTGTTAAGGATGGCTTTGAGATAAATGATTTTATCTATTAGATCCGTAGAAATATCTATGCCATAAATCGTGCAGAATGCCGTTGCCTTTTCTCTGAGCTCTTCTTCCGACAGATCCTGATACTTCCACAAAAAACTAAATTTAATCGCAATGTCAGTTTATTTATTTAATCCTTCTTGCACTTGTTCCTGGTAATAACTCTAGTATCTAACTATAAAATCATGGAAATAATAGTAGATAGATAATGGTATTGTTTTTAATAATTTTTTAAATTTTGTATACTTTAACTTTTTGAAATAAATTTAAACAGGGTTACCAACATTTTTCATTTAAAAAGTAAATATTTCTGAGAAGCTTGGTTCACCACCTTACCAATTGCGGTACTTTGGAAACTCTAAATCAAAGTCGATTTTCCTCAATTTCA